>OY744528.1:112013729-112086229 GCA_963556195.1 Sepiola atlantica | reverse complement strand
TTCCCCAAGTCTGGAATTTTTTTCCAAAACTTATGACTAAACAATTTATGACATGTCAATTTCACCAACATATATTAGAATACATTTATTACTAAACATTTTTATGTAGAATGTGTCTGACATATTTAAATTCCCCTTGTAGTTAAATATCTTGATAATCCTGTGTTACGATAAACTATTCAACTTTTTTATTTCGCACAAAGTCTTGAAATTGTCCAGTAACGGAACAAATAGGAATTCCTATTATACATAAACTCGGTAAATTAGTCTATGCTCAATATTATTTCAATGAATAACGATCTATGAATTCTTCGAATTTAAGTTTTATAACATTTTTTGGTGTTTCTATTCTGCGAAAAATAGGAATAATTCATTTACCAAAATATCTTGAAATTATTTTTAACGAAAAACTATCGGATATACGATTTTGCCATAAAATGTATATATTCATTCTTTTTGATATTTGAATTGATCTCTTTATAAAATCTTTGAATTGAGAACAATGTATGTATTTTATTAAACAATTTGCGAAGTTTTCTATTAAAAAATGTCTTAAGATTCCTCTTTGAGCATAAACATTATTTTTTTTTACAAACGGTAATGGATGAAGAATAGCCCCTAAGTTATTGAATACATCTAGTATTAATGTGTCTTTGCATAATTAATTTACCAATATTTATAAATGATCAACAATTTGATCTAATATGTGCATTACTGTTCTATCCAAATGTCTTGGAATTTCATTTTTACGAGAAATGATTCAAATTCTATTTTTTACCATAATTGCTTTGAATTACCCATGACATTCCTCTTTTATTACAACATTTTCGAGTTCCTGTTTTCCACATATGAATCTATGAAGTCTAATATTATTTTTGAGAATATTGTTTTGGAAATGCTCTTTCAAAATGGTCTTTGAAATGATGTTTCACCAACACATCTTAGAATGGGATTTAACACAAACTAATGAATAAAAAATAACCCGTTATGACTTTAAATTCTTTTGTTACCAAAATGTATTGGAATAGATCATTCATAACAAATCTTGGAATAATTATTTTACACATAAATGAAAGAGAAGATATGATTTTTTAAATTCTTCTGTTACCAGAAAGTATATTTCAAGACTTTGTTTTTCATACAAAAGTTTTTGTAAAAAAGCTATATCAACACATTTTCCTAAAAGAGCAATTTTAAGGCATTATGGTAAAAATGGATTGAAAAATGTCATAAATGGTTTTACATGCATAAGTTTTTTTCTAAAATAGCAATTCATATTATTGTTTTTGTAAAAGAGATACTTATATGAGAAGGTGCTTCTTGAAACTCCGTTTCCTTGCTTCAACAGCGTAAAAAACCGACTTTGTGATCTAGTGTGAGATGATCTCTGATCTTCCCTACAGCCCATTTCACGTAAACCAGCTATTGCTAGCCTCTCCCTACTGTATCGTTATGTTTATAGTGATAGCTCGACTAAACTCCACATCATAGTCTCCCATGTAAAACATTCACAACAAAGATTAACCGGGCTGATAATACGGCAAAGTATTTTTATCCATCCTTTTCTCTCTCCCTTCTCTCTTTCTCTGGCTCTGTACTAAAACCAAACATCAAACTTCCAGGATTAATATTTTTTAGTCCTAGTACCTCGAATGTCTGGAATAAATTACCGCAAAGCTGCTTCCAAACTGACTACAACATAGTCGTCTTCAAGTCTAATGTAAACAAATACGTGTTAACCTGTTATTTTTGCTTTTACCTGTTAAAACTTCACTTCCTCATTGCACCCATAATTTTCAATATATTTTGTTAAAAAAAGAATATAAAGACTTCATAGATTATTTTTATCTAAAGGTTTGTGTAACAGATTAATTGCACACTTCTTTGATAAAAGAGACATTCCAATACATTTTGGTAAAATGAGTATATACAGATTTCATATAGTGTAACAAATATTTTTACCGCTTACCCCTTACAGCTGTGTTCTAAACTTCATTAGTATCGATTAATTAGCTTAGGGTTTGATCTTATGAATACAAATGTATTAGCATATAATCTGACTTAATAAAGAATTATATTTACATACACATACATACACTAGAATGCCTACAAGACACTGTCTTCGAGTGTCTAAAATATCTCTGTACAGTGGATTGTCAGGACATCCTGTCATAAGGATACGTCGTCCTACAAGTAAACCCTGACCGAATATTTAATATAACATTGTATGCAAATCCCCCAAAAGATCCCCTTGGTATGGCAACCCACACTTACGCATACGAGGAATTGTGCATATTCTTCAGGTGATATTGCCTCTAGTAACATCACTTAACGGAATACTCAACCAGACTAGATGAATTCTTGTCTTGGAATAGGTAAGAACAATAGACCACAAGAAATATATCCTATCACATATTTAACTGGTAAATTAGTGGAGAGAAAAATATGATAACTCCTTTACTAACTTAAAGTGTGAGAGATAACGGATAACTTTAATAGAATATTCCAATATATATGTATCTCATAGCGATCAAGTGTTAGCCATAGGGAAGGGCTTGTTGATTTCTGAGAATTTCGATTGAAGTAAAATGAAACAAGAATATATATTTAGAAGAGTTTTAATTACCTACCATACACCATCTTCTAGTGGCTTCGATCTCTCTGTACATGAGTTTGTCTGGAAAACCTTGCATGAAGATAATTTCTCCTACAAGTAAACCCTGACTAAATATTCCAAATAGTATAGTATTCGAAGCCCAAATAAGATGCACTTGACAAGGCTATATACTAGCTCATAAGAGGAATGGTGCTCTTTCTCCCAGTAATGTTACCTTAAGTAACAGCACTTGGCTAGCTATTTCACCAGACTAGAGACATTCTTGTTCTGGAATCCGGTAAGACCAAGAGACCACAAGAAAGATATACTATAACATAGTTAACTAGTCAATTGGAAAGAAAAAAATCAATGCTGTTAAGCTCTTTACCAACTCAACGTTTAACAAGTAAATGAAAACTTTAATGGCATATGCGAATATATATGTATTTCATATAGAGATCAAGTGTAAACACCAGTCTTGATTTCTGAAAAC
The DNA here is from genome assembly GCA_963556195.1 of Sepiola atlantica. Classification (NCBI taxonomy): domain Eukaryota; kingdom Metazoa; phylum Mollusca; class Cephalopoda; order Sepiida; family Sepiolidae; genus Sepiola; species Sepiola atlantica. The sequence goes on along the minus strand of OY744528.1, from coordinate 112,083,140 downwards.
TTTGACTGAAAAAAAATTGAACAAAAAAAAAGAGATATAAAGGCTTGGAAGTTGTTCAATCTTTTAAATTATGGAATGAAACCTAACAGAAAACAACAACTTTTGTCCCAAGGCCCTTGTTAAAAAAAGTACCTTGCTGTAAGTCAATCAATGTCCGGTAATCACAATATTAATTTGCTTCAAATAATTTACGCTAGTCTAAATATTTTTTGTGTGGATAATCAGTTGTTTACCATGAAAAACCGTTGCGGGGATTAAAACACAAACCAGTATTTGTTATCTAATCGCCCTCTCAGCAGTGTTGATCCCGCAACCAGCCCCCTTACAAAATAAAAACAAAAAAAACGTTTACAATATCAGATCTAGTTTTTCTTCCCCAGATTAATTGTCCCCAACCTATTTTGTTATTAAAAATATTTGCCTTACCTGTGTTGTTCGTATTTGAGCAAGAAAAATGTATTTTCCATTTGTCTATATTTTATAGAGTTAGGACGAATCCATTATACTACACACACATATATATATATATATATATATATATATATATATATATATATATATATTAATTATGTATTACTTACAGACATCGATGTTTCATGATTACGCAATATTCAGTGCAGGGAGCTAATTCTCGATGGTCGACGGGCGCGAACTCCGATCACAAATCGCCACTGATTTGCAGTCAAGAGAGTTACCAGTTGGCCACCAGAAATTAGCTTGTAATTTTAGGAGGAATTTAACTTTGTAAATACCAAGTCAGCGATATTCACAGCAAGCGACGAAGAGTGATCAACCACAACAACTCGTGTTGGAACTCGCAATTGAGCTAGTAGTACTGCTTGTTATTAAACTCACTCAGATTGCTCAGCCTTAGTAAAGGGGACTATATAATAATATTTATAAATAAATATTAATTATTTATTACATACAGACATCGATGTTTCATGCTTACGCAATCTTCAGTGCAGGAAGTTTATTTCCGACAGTCGACGGGCGCGAACTCCGATCACAATTGCTCTCTCTCTCTCTCTCTCTCTCTCTCTCTCTCTCTCTCTCTCTCTATATATATATATATATATATATATATATATATATATATAAATATATATATATATATATATATATATATTGTTGATGGTTTTATTCCATTTTGCTACATAATATATTGTGTTTCATTAACGTTTAAAATAAACGTCAACATGTCAGGCATTTTCGAATCCACTGTTCAAATTTTAATAATTCAACAACAACAGGAAATTGGGGATGGATAAGAGAGAGGGGAATGAAGGCGAAGTTCGCATATAACAACAAAAGGAAAGGAGGAGGGGGGAGATTTTAACGGGTGATATTTTAAGAAATTGGGTGAGGTGGTATTTAGTATCTGGGTTATTGTGACCTTAATCTTAACTGGAGCAGAGAGTGGGATGGGTTTGAATTTATTCTATATAATAAAATTAAAAATATTGTCGCATGTCTTTGGTGGTTATCGTATACAAAATGTTTGATAATTTTATTTAGGTTACAAAATAACCCTAGTAGGAACTCAAATAGAAATAGGAAAATTATCTGGTATACACCTCCATTTAATAATTCAACTAAAACCAAATTAGGAAAAACATTATTGAACTTAATAAATACTCATCTCCCCACTAACAACATACTCCATAACATTTTTAATAAGAACACACTTAAACTCAGCTATTGTTGTGGTGACAACCTGGAAAAAATCATAAAAAGGCACAACAGTAAAATACTAAACATCTCAGTAACCTCAAATCCTAGGAGAATATGTAACTGTACTAACAAATCAAACTGCCCCCTAAACCAAAAGTGCCTATCAACCCAAGTAGTCTATGAGGCATCTATCTCCTCAACCGAAAACCCATCCCAAACTAATTATTATATTGGGTTGGCGGATAACAACATCAAGGAAAGATTCTACAACCATAACCTAACCTTCAATAACCCTAACCACCCTGGCCAAACTGGACTATCACTACACTACCACAAAATAAAAACAAAAAAAGAAACTCCCATAATAAAGTGGAAAATCCTAAAAAATCAAGCCCCTGCAAATCAATGAAATCACCATGTAGATTATGTCTAAATAGAAAAACTGGTAATTATCCGTTTTAAAAACAGAAATAAACTCCTAAATAGAAAACAAGAGACGCCTATTAACTGTAAGCATAGTAGACTCCACCTCCTTAGCAACCCCCATACTCCACCTTAACCCCACACCAACCCTACCATATAAAATTGAACCATTACATTTCTTTCTCCTAGATACCTCCCTACACATTTACCTCACCCCTCCCCATTATACACTACCTCAAAACACATTACGACCCCTTACCCACCCACCCAAATATTTAACCCAACCTCACCCCCAGCAAGTCTTGCCGAATCTATAGATATATAACCACCCCACTGAACCACCAATAACATCAAATCTCTTAGTATTACCTATAATTTTCATCCCCAAAAACATCTCTGTCATACTACCACCATGAAACAATTCTACCAAAATTATCTCCCACTTACTCATAACCGTGATAGTTGTAAACTCTGATATAACTTAGATTAATCTAATCTCAATTACTTAATCCTTTGAAATACAAAGATCTGATTACCACCTTGATCATTTAGTTATTGACTGGTATTCAGTCTTTATTATTAGTGGTGGAACTATAATAGCTTACCATCATCTGTATACTTATGTCCATTGACCTTGCGAGTAGCGGGGTTATTATTATTATTATTATTATTATTAGTACTATTGTCATTACGACTATCGTAAGTATTATTGGCATTATTATATTATAATATTTATCAATACTAAGAGTAGTTTCACAACTAAACTTCTTGTATATATTAATTTTATTAATATTAATTTATTATTAGTATACTATAATTACAATAAACACATATTATCACAACGAGAATTACTACTATTACTGATATTAATATCATTATAAAAGCCATAACTAATAATATTATTGGATAATGACGACTAATTAATATAGAAATGGAATGCTAGTATGGCATTTAATACCCTAAATAAAATTATCAAACATTTTTTATACGATAACCACCAAAAATATGCGACAATATTTTAAAATTTATTATATAGAATAAATTCAAACCCATCCGACTCTCTGCCCCAGTTAAGATTAAGGTCACAATAACACAGACACTAAATACTACCCCACCCAATTTCTTAAAATATCACCCGTTAAAATCTCTCCCTCTTCCTTTCCTTTCTTTGCTATATGCGAACTTCGTCTTCATTCCCCTCCCTCTTATCCATCCCCAATTTCCTGTTGTTGTTCAATTTATTTTAAACGTTAATGAAACACAATATATTATGTAGCAAAATGGAATAAAACCATCAACAACATATATTTTGCTTTGAATTTTTATTGAGCACTCTCATGAACCCGGTTTGAACTTCATTCGGATTTATACCCCTTGGATATATGTAACAAGTTAATGATATATATATATATATATATATATATATATATATATATATATATATATATATATATAATATTTGTTATTGTTTGTTATCTATGTACGTATATGTTTTGTCCTTAAACCGGGACTCATCAGCATAGATATATGACTATTCACTACCGGTCATGCGATTTGAAACCCCGGATTACGAGTATTTTACAACTCAAATCCGACGCCTTAACCACTCGGCCAATTTTAAATAGCGAATAAACTCTGATAATTTTAACACGTTATCGGCGGCTATAACGTCCAGAGTGTTCTACTTTTTTGAGGAAGGAATCTCGAGTAAAAAGATATTGTAAGTGTAGCAATGATTGCGCAGTCTTCGACCGCATCTCTCTTAAAACGACATTGATTAAGTTCCGTGGTAAGACGTCCAGTACGGCTAGAAATGATGCTTCTTAATATTTTCTTTTTCTTTCTGTCTTTTTCTTCTCATTATTCTCATTAATCATTTCTATATTAATATGCTTATCTTTATTCTCTGTTTTCTTCTTCCTCTGTTCCTTATTCTTTTCATGTTCATTCTTCCCTTTTTTCTTATTCCTCGCCGTCTCCCGCTTTTTCTTCTCTTCGTAACAGTCTTCTAATATTTCTGTATTTCATCTGCTCGTTCGCCTTGCATTTTCTTCCTGTTTATTTTTTTATCTTCTTATGCATAAGCACTTTCTTATTCTTGTAATTTCTTCTTTCCTCCTCTTCTTTTACTTCTTCTTTATCTTCTATATTCGTTTTCCTTAGCTTCATCATCCCATTGGTCATTTTTATTTCTTATTGATTTTCTATTTGTTTTCACATCTGACGCCGAGCTTCTGTTTCATGAGATTGTCCACATGGCTTTCCCTTGACGATATGATTGTTTCCTCAACACTATCTCTCTCTTGAGGAAAGAGAGTAAGTTAGGGTTCGAAGTTGCATCCCCGCTGCATATTCTGATCTTTTTCATTATTATTATTTGTACACACTAGGAGTTCTTTCACATATCATTGTTAGTGATTGCTCACCGACAATAAACTTTGGTATTTCTAGGAGTCTGAGTGACAACAAGCCTCCCCAGATTTCCAGTATTCTTCACCTCGTTTCGATACCCACCGCAAATAACCTTGCGGTATGGCAACCACCTCTTACCATTGATTTCTTGCTGGTAAGGGCCATTGGTCTTTTCTGGGATTTGGGTGGCAATAAGCCTCCCCAAGGTCCCAGCATTCGCCGCTTTTTTCCAGTGGAGGTCTGGTTTGTGCTGTCCATGCTCGGTCTCCTCATCCTCCTCGACCTTTTACAAATATTTTGTCTGGTGTAAGCCTAGGCCTGCACCATTTTTAATTTTTTAAAATCTATTATTTAAATAAATTATAAATGTTTATTTTTTTTTGGGGGGGGAGAAGAGGGTAAGAACTTATAATGTTTCTTGTAATTTCATTTCCTTGGTTCATTCTTGTGTGGTTTTAGCTGAAGCCGGTGTAATTTATGGTAGGGGATTCTGACGTGATGTTTCTTGCAGTTCCTTTGTTCGTGTTGTGGTGTTTTACGTGTGGTTTTGTTTTCTCCCTGTTGTAAATTCCTTGTGACTGGTTACTCTTTGTAGCTTTTTCTTCTTCTTCTTCTTCTTCTTCTTCTTCTTCTTCTTCTTCTTCTTCTTCTTCTTCTTCTTCTTCTCCTTTTCCTCCTACTCCTTCTTTTTCTTCTTATCCTTATTATTATTATTATTATTATTATTAGTAGTAGTAGTAGTAGTGTTTTTTTTTAAATACATTCTCACTGGTATTGGGCACATGGGCAAGAAGTTTGTGAAATTGAGATGGCTTCTTGAAACTTCTGAACCATACCAGACCATTTAGGACGCGAATGGCACGAGCCAAAACGACTCCAATATGAATACAAGACAGCCCAAATCCATAGCCGAAATAATATTTGTAACTTCAAACTGAACCCCCCCCCCCCCGCAAAATCCAGACGAGAAAACAGAAAACAAGACAAGTGAAATAAATGCGTTTCAAATCTCAAGGCGTTTTGTGTATATTCACTTCGGCCAAAATATTTAATCTTTTCTCGGAAAATGATTTATAACTTATCTAAAGTGTATCTATTTTCTACTTACGTTTCTTTAATCGGGTTTTACACTGTTCTGTTTTCTTCCACTGTCATATCTGCATTTAGATGTGGTCAAGTGGTTCGACCGACGAATGCGTACGAGGTTTGAACGAATCATGAATTCTCTAGTCTAATATACATTGAACAACTCTTTCCAATATGATTTGGATGATTCGAACTACTGTTCGCATCATTAATTATATTCTGACAACGTTTCGGTCGATGTAACTTCGGAACTCGATAAATTTCATGTAGAGATCGTACGATCTTTGAGTGACCTATAGTGAATGGGATGGGTGCGTTGCGAAACGTTACTACCTTTAAAATGTAACCGTTTTAATATTGATAGCAATTATAAGAACTTATCGGATCTAGAAGAATCTAGACTCGAAACAAATCCTTCTATCCTTTGCGAGTAGTTGTTGTTCCTGTGTCGGTAATCTTTTAGGCAAGTGAATCTTAGAAGAATTCGCAACCTGGTTGATTGATTTGACATACACAAAAAAGAGAGAATTTGAATGCTTACTAGAAACTATCCTCGAGTGTCTTCTGTCTCTGTACAGGACACCCTGGCATGAGAATACTTCACCCTACCAGTAAATCCTAACCAACTATTACAAATAGCATACTATTCAAAGCCAAAATAAGATTCCATTGGCATGAACTGGGTCATACAAGGAAATGTTTTACATTTTCCTAATGATGTTACCCCAAGTAACAGCGGTAAGTTGAGTATTGATTTACTCCTCTCCAGGAGTTAGGCACAAGGCCAGTTTTAATCTTACTCCCACAAGTAAGATGTGACCAAAGGTCGGGTCGGGAAAGTGGGGTTTAAAAATTGCCTGGGCAGCCCCGTCGGCATTCCCCGGTAGGGGTGCCTCAGACAGTAAGCAATAAACTTACTCCTCCCCAAAGAGAGGAGGCGAAGCCTGGAGGAGTGGACACCCTAGAACTGCACAGGACAGACTCATAGACCGGCGTAAATCAAGCCCCGAAGTCCAAGACAATCCCAGTCTATGGGGTGCAGTATCCATCGGAACAGATACTACACTTTGATCTTAGCCAAAAGTAGCCTACACGACAAGAATCCAGCTAAACACAAGAAATACCATAAAAATACACCAATACACAGTTAATTTGTCAATTGATGAAGGAAAAATGACTATTTTCACTGCTTTACTAACTCAACATTTATGAACTAGAGGAACATCTAGATTGATAATAGGATATCTAGCTATGTCATCCAGTGTTACCCAAAGAAAACGGTCCCTTAATTTCTGAGATCTTACACTGAAGTAAAATTATATATATATATATAGATATATATATATATACACACACACACATATATATATATATATATATATATATATATATATATATATATACGTTGTATATATACGTTGTATGTAGGTCAAACTATTCACATATAATTTAATATCATAAAAATATTTAATATCATGAAAATATTTAATATCATAAAAATACCCTTTAAGTAGTATTAATGTCGATCACTGTAGAGATATTAAAAAAACAGACATTTACCTAATGCTTCAGTGCGAGACTCCGACTCTATCATTGAGTCCTATCTGAATGTTTTGATGTTCACACTCGCTGCTCTCAGCCAAAATATAACTGAATTACTCCGTTATCACGTGACAACCGCCCCTGGCCAAGGGGATTAGGCGACCACTTTCAAATTAAAGGTGTCTCTGTGAACCGAGTTCGCTCCCCGTGAACGTCTGATATTGTTACTACACTAACGAGAGCCTAAAGTTCGAAACGACATCGTATGTTGTTAATATATTAAATATAATTTAATATAATAAGAAACCCCTTTAAGTAAAATTAAAGTCGAACGCTATAGAGGGATTAAAATATCAACATTTAGTACGAGACTCCGACTCTCTCGTTGAGTCTTATCTGAATGCTTCGCCGTTTACGCTCGTAAATATAACTTTATTTCTATGTTATCACGTGAGAGCAGCCCATGACCAAAGGCATTAGGCGACCCCTTACATATTCAAAGTGTATCTTTGACCGTCTGAGATTGTTACACTGAGGGGAACCGAACGCTCAAAACGACGTCGTATGTAGGTAAAATATACAAAATAATTTTATCTATATATATATATATATACTAGAAAAAACCCGTCCCAGGATAGTAAAACTATATTCCTCGAACAGAAGAGTTTTGCATAACTTGTAAGAATCAATACATAAGGCTATAAATTGTTTCCCAGTTTAATCATAAAAAATACCCTTTAAGTAGAATTAATGTCGATCACTGTAGAGATATTAAAAAAACAGACATTTACCTAATGCTTCAGTGCGAGACTCCGACTCTATCAGTGAGTCCTATCTGAATGTTTTGATGTTCACACTCGCTGCTCTCAGCCAAAATATAACTGAATTTCTCCGTTATCACGTGACAACCGCCCATGGCCAAGGGGATTAGGCGACCACTTTCAAATTAAAGGTGTCTCTGTGAACCGAGTTCGCGCCCCGGGAACGTCTGATATTGTTACTACACTAACGATATTAAAAAAACAGACATTTACCTTATGCTTCAGTGCGAGACTCCGTCTCTATCAGTGCGAGACTCCGACTATATATATATATGTATATATATATATATATATATATATATATATATATATACTAGAAAAACCCGTCCCAGGATAGTAAAACTATATTCCTCGAACAGAAGAGTTTTGCATAACTTGTAAGAATCAATACATAAGGCTATTAATTGTTTCCCAGTTTAATTCGAAATCCAGTATATACTTTTTATTCTAGTTTATATGTACACTTTTTGTCTTAATCTCATGGTGTCTTTCCAAAATCAGATTTAGAAGACGTTGCTTAATTCACGCCTAATAATTATGGATCGAATTTAATGCAACTCAGAAATATTTCAATTTTTAAATTGGAGGTGTTGCCCATATTATGCTTCTTAAAAACACTTAGAAAATTACACTAAATACACAGAAATAAGATGAATATTTATTAACAATAATCGGATGTATTTTCAAGTTCTCTTTGCTCTATTAGCGTAAAGCTAAATTGAGCTAGACGTTTTGTTCCACAATTGATAATCCTCGGTTAATTATTTTATGAGTGAGTCTTATCCAGAAGAAATATATCAATACATACAAGTACCTGAATTCATATAAGTACACGTGAGTTAATCAACGTTTGTTTCCTTAAGGCTTTTCATGTATACTTTAATAACACAAAATACATTCTAAAATATACTATATTATTTACGATATTGAGTTATGTTTTAAAATCTGTCTGTTTTAATTCTTCTAATTATCTGTATACTTTTAACACTTCTTTTCACCCAAACAAGGCATATCGCCACTTAAGCGCAAGAGGCTACTATGATAGGAGCCTTATTTTGAGGGGCCACATAGGTGGGGATTTTGGCAGCAAGATATTTATTCACATTGCATTTACACTTTTGCATGTTGGTACTGTCAGGGAAATAAGGAGCATGGATGAAATAAGGAAACTATTAGAGTAGAACATCTTCAGACATGTAAGGAACTCTACAGAAAAAAAGGGTGTAATTTGACTCGTAATCATGTGCATCGGGAGTATTTACGTTAAGAAAGTACACATGCAGTAATATTTTTGCAAAAAGCGGGTGGAGACTTATGAGGTGATTATTTTACGGGTCAGGTCTTTCGCAAAATGTCTTGAAAACTGGTTCTACAAAGGCAATATTCCAGCTATCAGGCAAGCAAGATGCTGCAAGGACTTTTTATATAGTTTGGACAAGAATGTTGCCAGCTTATTAGAGAAATTCCTTATAGCAGATCGGGTCGAAATGTTTTGGCTTTATCGCGATTTTTATGAAATTTATAATGTGGCAAGGTGTGATGATCAGATCGTCTAGTGTGGTTTACATCTGTAGTAGAAAGTTCTAGACGGTGTAGCTTACAGAGTATACTGTTGATTTAAGTTCAAACCGGTAGGAAAGCAATTAAAAAACGTTCGTCACAGTGGAATGGGCTTTATGTGTTTTGGATAGTGGGCAAATGAGTGATTTCCCATTGTTCACCACACTATTATATATTTTACAGAAATCGCGAGTTTCTAATTTCTATGATGTGATGAGATTTCTTGTAATCCTGGTATACCTCTTTTTAGCTGTGCTTATTATACTCTTACACTGGTGTAATAACTCATGATGTTACCAAATGTTTCCTAGTTTTATTTTACTTACGAACTACATGGTTCTTATGCGTAATAGCCGCTGCACAAGCCACAGTAAAGAATTGGGAGAGTGCGGCTTGCTATATAATGTCTGCGTTGGGACAACTGCTTTAATACTGACTTTGACATATTCAGTAATATCTTCAGCAGGAATAAAAAAGTGTTAATCGAAGATGCATCTCTGATAAGATCTCTCAGACATGCTTAATCAGACATTTGTTATATCTTGCTTTGAGTAACGGCGCTTTCGTTTGTAATCGTAAATTTATGGTGATATCACCCATTATCACAAGTTGATCAGCATTGCGGAGTTGTCTATATGCATCTGTAACACAATCCTCGGACAGTCTTGCCAGGAATGTCGAGGAGTGATTCTAACAGGTCCTCACGATCTATAGGGAAGTTTACGGAATGTGTAAAGGAATGGAGAATCGGAAAGCTATGCGTGCCATTACATTAGTTTTTAGAGCGCGAGAATGTTCGCTAATCGCTGTCGTGGACATCCAATGCCCCAATACATAGATTTTGATGTTCGGATCTAAAGAAAGTGCCATATCTATACAATCAGATATGTAGTCAAGTATCCTCCATTCCTGGGCAGAGAGGGCGGTAGAGGAAATATACGTAACTTACGCTGTGTTCTGAGGTTAATTGAACACCCATGTATGCATGATGTTTTGATTCTAGACTTAGTTATCTAGTTAAAGAGAGAGTATGACACACACACACACACACACACACACACATATATATATATATATATATATATATATATGTATAGACTCTGGGCCTATGCATATGGTCTTTCGAATTTTACGACATAGTGTTTGGCTTTACTTACATTTAAAAACTATGAGATATTTTGGAGTGTAGGTTAGTTTCAAATACTGCTAAGTTATCTGGGGATTTAATTTGAGAAAAATGATTCTACATCATTACAGCTAATGCTAAGTCCCCATGAGGCAGAGATTCAAAGAAGGATACAGATTGCTTGTTTTAGAGAAGCGCATCGTTTACTGGTGCTTTTATTTAATATCATGATTTCATTTTAGTTATTGGTTTAAATAAGTGTGGTTTAGACAATGTGAATGTTTTTTGGATGATAAAACAAAGTGCACGCAGGTAGACTATGAGACAAAGCAGTATCTAAGGGAATGTGCTTTCAGAAAAGCCTCCAAGAGATTGGTTCAAGATCTAAATCTATATTAAACATGCAACTACAGTTATCCCAATATTGTACAACTGTTTTGAGAGTAGCTGATCTTAGCGCTTCTTAAGAGTTAGGACTGCTGTACCATTAATTGGAAACAGCAGCCACAGAAGCTGTCATACATGTACCCAGAATCTGTAAGAAAATGACCGTTCTAGACTAATGCTGTTACACTGAGTACAAACAAGTATCTATTATGTTGTACAGATAACGGAAAATACAGATAGACGGTAGAGCGACGTCAATAGTACTCGTTAGTAAAAAATGCACATCACTGACGGTTTTTGAAGACCTGACTACAATACAAAAAAAGAAGTGCACGACGTTGAATTGGCCTATTTGCCTCTTTAGCACATAATATGTTTGCAAACCCGATATTTTCTTCAAGTCACCAGATTAAGAATTGTTTTCGCAGAAGACTTCAGTGACAAAATGTATGTAGTCACGATACAGAGCACAAGTGTTATCTTCTTCTCTCAGATATCGATTATCTGATAAGATGACAATTGGAGAAATCCTGCGTCTTGGTACTATACTATAAATTTCTACGCCATAGTAGGTACAATAATGACCAAGAATAACATAAAGCAGATAACGCTTGCGTATGTCATCAGTGAAAAGACGTTTTCTTTTCAATTTTCTGGAATATTCCGAGTGAACTGAATTTTTCTAACTTTTATACGCCCTTCTCTCTGAACTATCTCTGTATTTCTCACGCCCTTCACATTTTATGTAGGTGCAGTCACTCTATAATATATTTTATGTTACTGTTCACTCTTCACACGTAATCGCCTAAAAAGCAGAATTTCATTTTTTGAGGGGGTTATTTAGCGGAGGCTTTTAATATACAAATTTACCCATACTTTTTCTCTTTTATCTTATATTTTTAAACTATAATTCTCTGTTTCAAATTTTAATTTTAAGCAATTAATTTGTTTAGTTTGTTTTCCCCCGAAAATTAAGCAAATAACATCTTTAAAACTGGCTAATTAAATATCTAATTTTTAAAGTGTAAAAAATATGAAAAGTGTTGGTGTTATTGTAGATTGACACCCTCAGCCCCCAATCTAATTCAACTGTTTAGCCTATTACGTATAGCTATCCTAATGATGATGATGATAAATATGATGATGATAACTTTTACATTGGTCATGAAAAAAACAACTCCTCTAATCTTTCTAAGTTACAAAATGTTTGTTATACTATTCATTAAGTATTTTTACTGTCTTTAATAATAAACTCGAAAGGCACAAAGTAACCAATTTGAATAACTCAGTAATATGAAATGGTTTTATTTGATCAATAGACGTTTCAGTCTTTCATCTGATAATGAAATTATATAAGCAGGTTTAAATGGGGAATTCATTTTCATTTTTATGCTGAAACAAAATTAAATAAACCGAATTTTAATATTTTAAAGACCATATCAATTGACCTTTTTGGTTGTGTATTTTTCTAATAAATAATATTTGAGTATGTTCATTAACAGTAAATTCCCCCTAACATTTGAATATATTAACAAATTTACAGTGATCATATTTTTTGTTTTTTCTTCAAAATTAACAAAATATCCAACAACATAAAGATTAACATTTTATATTAGATTTTATCGTTTAAAATAATCGACTGTTTAAAATCTCTTTTTATTTTTTAGATTCACGGCGGTTTCTTTCTAATTTCCGGCATTTCCTTAAGTCTATTTTATTCTTTTTCTTACTTTCTTGTGTTTTGCCATTTGTCCTCTCTTCTTCTTTACCCGTTGTCTGTCACCCCTTTTCTTCTTCTTTTTTATTGTTCTTCGTCGTTTCTATTTCTTCTACTCTTTATATCAAAGTAAATTGCAGAATGAACCAGTTCACATTCGAACATGTTTATACATATTTTTTAATCAAACAATTAAAAAATTGTTTTGTATTATTCTTAAATTTAATATATTGAATATTAACTAGAGCTTGTTTTAATTTTTTTAGTCGTACTTTCTAAGTCATAGGGTTTTTAAATCATCATTTTTTCAAGATTTAATTTAATACATTTTCTGAACACTTCCTATCAATTATAGTATATAGTTTTTATTCCAACATTTCTATTTAAGATTACTTGAAGTAAACCTTAATAAATTAATTTCTTGAACATTTATATATGATAATTTTTATGTTATAAGTTTTCATATATCTTTCTCTCTAATCGTACACTTTTGAATTTGGAACCCCTGCCTCACATTGTATTTAGTTATCCAAATACGTATTTTCATCTTCATATTATTTACATTATTATTTTATATATATTTATATATTTAAATAAATTAATTTACTTCAGCTATACACCACGCTATATATATATATATATATATATATATATATATATATATATATATATATATATATATATATTAATATAGTTTTTTTTAATAGCGATTGTTAAAAAAATTGCTCTGAATTGTCTAATATTTTTTATTTTATTCTAGACGCAAACACTTTTTTATTATTCATCTTTCAAAAAACAAAACCGGAACAAAAGTTCGAGTAAAACTCTAACTTTTATTCCGGTTTTTTTTCTCCTCTTTGTTTTGTTTTAATTTTTGTTCGCAATCTTCTTTTTCTCTATTATTCTATTATTTATTTTCACATTTTTTTTCATGCTTTCTCTTTATATTCAACTCATCTTCTGAATAAACTGCACAATATTTAATTCACATGCTAAGGAAGTTTTACTTGTAGCATGATGTATCTACATATATACTGGTTTCTCTTAGACTTCCTCATTTTTGAAACGTTCCTAAATTTTATTGAATTGATTACCCCCTACTATATAATAACATGTTGTATTCGGATTTTTTTTCAACAACTGAAGTATTTTCCCATAAACTAAACCTAAAATTGGCTTGTAAATTTTCAAATTAGTATTTACAAATAATTAAGATTTATTGACTTTCCTACTGAATAGGATTAAATCTGGGAAAATCCATGGATTAAAGGTCATACTCATATTTTATCATTTTCCTTGTCTAAACACGTGATGATTATAATAATGTTCTAAAATATGAAAATTTACATTTTTAAAATTATTTCAATATTTCTGTATGTCTGTCTGTTTCTCTCTCTCTCACTTTATATATATATATATATATATATATATATATATATATACATATAAGGGAGTGAATATGAAGTGAACTCTCAGAAAAAACTGATTTTCCATATATATATATATATATTATATATACACACATGCAACCGCCACTCCTACAAGAATGAGAGTAAGTTAGTCTGAAGAAAACGTCGTATGTAGGTGAAAAACACTTTAGTATTAAAAAAAAACAATTATAGTTAAAACCCCTTTAAATATGTAACAGTCTAAAAGTAGAGCACTGTTTGGAAATGAAACGTTTGTTGTAAGCTGACATGAGCTATTCCTGCTCAAGCATTAAACGCAGAGACAGCAATGACATATACCCCCGCCTCCTGGGTAAGTGTATCTAAATTTTAATTAATGTCTGTGTCGATTTCTCGCGTCCGCGTGGTTCTGTTTTGTGAATCTAGCCTTTATCTACGAACTGCGTTGGAGCCCATGCCACCGGTTGCAACAACCACTCCTACACTGATGAGGGTAAACTGGTCCGAAACGATATCGTCTGTAATTGAAAAATAATTTAATATTTAAAAAAATGTTATAGTATATATATATATATATATATATATATATATATATATATGCTACATTTGGTATGCATATGTTCACGCAGATACTACCATAGTACAATGAACGGTTCAATACCTATCCACGGTGATAGGACCACGCTATCTTCAACAGTAAAGATAAACCTAAATCTAGTGTCGAATAAACCGCTTGCCTACTAGATCTTAACCTATATCAATAGTATAAATCACTTAAATTATTTGCTTTGTGTATTTATTTATTGTAATGATCTAACTGTATTATCAAATATTTGTCTCGACGGCTAAACACGGTGAAATTCTTATTAATTAAACTATGCACCCTAAAAGGGAAAATGTGTACAAGCGAAATACAAGTTTCGATAAACTGTAATCTGTCTTTCGTAAGTCTATATGTTTATCCATAACACTGATTGTTTTTTTTTAAGTTTTAATCGACTAATATACTTACGTAATATCAGGATAGAATGAATTATCTTTGAACTTTCGGTCTCAGCATAGGTGATTAAGAAGTATATGAAAATATTTACAATAAATTGAGTAAAGTGTGTGTTTTATAGCAATTGCAACAGATTTTGAGTGTGTTTTTGTATATAGGAAGAATTCGCTTTGTAATGTGAGGTAATGTGTTCTAGCTTGCTCGTATCAATGGAGAGTTGAACAAAAATGTACCGACAGGGTCAGCGAAATATTGAACTTTTAGCTGAAATGGAAGAACTGATTAGAACTTGGTTTCAATATGAGTAATGGTGTTATGATCTTTTACATATATTATTATCCAGTCAGTGTAAGAGCTTGCATTTGATAGATAAAGGTTCATGCATTTTCTTGCCTTGAATAAAATGTTATTTTGTTGAAACCATTTATTTTTCTCTGTAAATAAGTCAGACACAACTGTGGGAATTTGTGTGTTGATTGTCTAATAGAAGTTAATTGAAATCCGACAGTAACTGATTTACTTATCCTGCCTCTTGGTGTGCACGCTATCAGTGCTGTAAATATTGTTCTAACAACCCCGAACTTCTCAGCGCGTACTGGCGCATTTACCACTTATATGTGTGTGGTTATGTGTGTGGTTATGTGTGTGTGTGAGTGTGTGTGTTACACAAACATAAGCAACTTTTAATCGAAATGGTCTTAGCAACAGGCAGTAATAAAATCACGATAGATCTTTCCGAGGTTGCTGGTTTGGAAAGGGCGTAGCCTTCCTGTTTGAAATATCAATAAGTCACTAATGAAAAAAAAAAGGCATCTTTCAAAATCAAATGCGATTAGATATGAAATTGAACAGATATTTGTTTATTTTCTTTCATTTTATTCCAGTTTTTTTTTAATATCTATCGTTCTCTCTTTTTTTATTATCTATCCCTATCTCCCTCTCATATACTCTTCTACTTCACATTCAAATACCATCTTCATACTCTCCTCCGCTTTGCCCTTTAAAACCGTTTTTCCCTCTCTTTCATTATTTCTTTCTCGCTTCTCTCTCTCTCTCTCGCTCTTTCTCTCTCTCTCTCGCTCTCTCTGCATTTGATTGTCATCTCTCGGCCCGTACTCGCTCTACCTGTCAGAATCTTTCATCTCTCTCTCCCTCTCTTTCCCTCTCTCTCTCCCTCTCTTTCCCTCTCTCTCTCCCTCTCTTTCCCTCTCTCTCTCCCCCCCTTTCAATCGTGCACAGTCTTTATCTTCACATTTGAATGTCATCTCTCGGCCCTCCTACGCTCCACTTATGAAATCCGCATCTCTCTTTCTCTCTCTCTCTCTCTCTCTCTCGCTCTCTCTCTCTTTTTCTAACCCTCAGTCAATCTCCTGCCCTCTCTACTAAGGATCTCAACTGATTCAATGTCCAGTTTACTAACTTTCCTATACAGAATATATAGAATAATAATTTGGTCATGTTTTCCCCCGGTTCTCCAATGACGTTCCTTTACTCCTCTTCCCTTCATTCTCTTAATATTATTCATTAATAATTCAAAAAGATCATTTTTCTCTAATTTATAAACTTACAGCAAACAGTTCGCTTATTCATGACATGTCAATCGATAAGCAGCGTTTCTGTACAAATGGACAGACGGAAATGTGAGAATCAATAGCGAAAACACTCTTTTAGAAGACTTATATATTTTGTTATTTAATTAGTTCTATTAGCATAACCAAATCTATGATTCAGCAATCTCTTTTTGTAATACGCATAGTCGCATCGCCATGAACTCATTTTTTGTTGAATAGTTTCTCACGCATCAGTTAGTTTTAAATACATCTTAATATTTTTTTTTAATCTCACGGACAAACTTTACGAAAAGTGTTGTTTGAGTGATACAATCATTCTAATTACACTAGGAATAAAATTGACTCAAACATTGTGAAGTTAGTTAAAACATTGAGTTTTTTTTTATTGTTCAAGTTTTTTTAGTCTGTCATGGTTTAGTTTGAAGTAGACTTTTTTATTGGTCAATTAAAATTAAGTTTGACACAGTATTTGTATGACGTAAGGTGCAGAGCGAAATAATACACATACTAGTTTCCTTAAGCAGGGTCGCTCCTTTGCATGACTATTTATGTTAAGTATCCAGTCAATTCTAACACACTCCATAGTTAAAATTACTACCTCACTCATTTAAAGTATGTAGCATGAATCATGGGTCGTAATATATATATATATATATATATATATATATATATATATATATATATATATATATATATATATATATATACATATATATACATATATATATATATATATATAAGGGTAAAATGCACGATACATCATAAAAAAGAAATGCCGTGAAAGACAAGATGTGTGAAAAAAGACAAGCGGAAAAATATTTTAAATACAGGTATAAATCATCAAGAGAGACGAGATATTTTACCGGTTTCGTTGGGATCAACTTTATCTGAAGACGTTCGTGTATATGAACGAAACTGGTAAACTCTGTTGTTTTTCTTTGATGATTTTTTCCTGTATTTAAATCTTTTTTTTACGTCTGTCTTTTTTCACCCACACAACCCACACCAACACACACACATGTATATATATATATATATATATATATATATATATATATATATATATATATATATGGCAAAAACACACTCCAACGAGTGGCTGTATTTATTTTATTTCTGAAGATGAGGGCTTCCCTCGAAAATTAAAAAAATAATAAAAAAAAGGACACACTCCAACCTAACACCACGGTCAACGATACACTGGTAAATAAAAAATGTTTTTTTGAAAATTATTGACTTTTAAATATTGTCACTTAATTATGTATATATGTCACTTTAACAACGCATGTTTATCGCCTCCAAAATATTATTCTTATATATATATATATATATATATATATATATATATATATATAGTTCGGCAGCAAGTCGTTGTTTATGCCGGCTTTATTTAAAACAACGGAGATTTCTCTTTTCACAATCTTTCGTATCAATCGTTCGACGCGGCGAGCAATTCTGTTGTTCCGAGGTGTTAACCGGTGGAATATAGAACTTAGCGTTGTTTCGTGGGCCATTCCTCGAGCGCTTTTGATATCTCGACCGTCTCCAGGAGGTTGCCTATCGTTCCTAAGAGCCATTTTTGATACTTTTTTATTTCGATCATATATTTATTAATTTACATATATATATATATATATATATATATATATATATATATATATATATATATATATATATATATATATATACTCCTTACTTCCACAAAGTAAAATTGAATTTCTCTCACTGTTTACATTTTAAATTTAATCATTGCATCTTTATTGAGAGCTTTAGGCCCGAGTGGGAAACATTGTCGATTAAGATGTTGTTTTTTGTTGTTCAACATCTAAATATAATTTTGTATTGTAAACGAAATGAATAATGCAACAACGACCGTGAATGCCACCGAATTTGTGGCGGTTGGTGATTTGTGAAATCTCTTTTAAGGTTTCGTGGTGTATAAACGAATTTATCTATTAAATAAGTATACAATTAGCCGGGGCATTTACGACGCTTAATCCGCCTCGACGCTCCCTTTAACATTGTTATTACAATCATTTAAATTTTTTAACAAAGTCATCTAAAGCTAAGTGCTTATTTCTTATTTCTGAACTGTCTTAATCTTAAAAAATTGCATGTATTTACGTTGGTACGTCTAGTTAAAGAATATTCATTTTTTCGCAGGTTTTTTCGTTTTTATTTCTTTTTTGTCCACGACTCTTTATGTGTCTTTCTTTCCTTTTTATGTTCTTGCTAATATACTGCGAGTTTTGTCTTTGGAGGGGTACACGCGTTCGAGGTTAAAATCGAAGAGGAATGCACAGTTAATGTAGTTTTTTTTTAAATATGGGGAAGTTCCACCGAAACCCTTAGTTTTGTAAAGAGCCACGTGTCGATACATTTATATCGACAACCGTCAAAGAATGGAGACATCAAACTCAACTAAAGCTTATAGGACAAATTTTAGAAATGAAAAAAAAACAGCTAAGTTATGAACTTCTTATTTCTGAACTGTCTCTATCTTAAATAATTGTATGAATTTACGTTGCTATGACTAGTTAGTTAAACAATATTTTTTCACATAGTGCAACCACAAATATGCCTTTTATGCTGTAACGTCATAGCTAAAGTGCCTCTTCGTTTGACCTACTCACTAGTAGATTAAACTCTCCCACACACCATAATGGCCGGTGAAATGTCCCCACAATAAACTTTGCTTATAATACTGTGAGAGAAAATGTATCTGTAGTCCTTCATTATATTTAGAAGCTGGTGACTAGACTTATTCTATCTACATACACACACACACACACACACACACACACACACATATATATATATATATATATATATATATATATATATATATATATATATATATATATATATATATGTGCATATGTGGATAAAAAAATAAAAAATATTTTTTTTTACCTGCGGGAGCTCGAAATACCCGACAAGTAGATGGGCGAAGGCTATCCTCTCTTGGAGTGTTGGACTCGTAGACCTTGTCAGGTCATCCATCTCAGAGAAGCAACACTCTGACAATAACACCATTGTTACTAACCATTTACGTCTTGGCAGCAAACCGTTGGGGAGGGAGGCCTCCTTAGTCTTGATCGACAACCTTCTTAGGGGTTGAATCTCGAACAAAGTATCCTGTTTGAAAACCCATAATTGCTTAAGGAGTAGATGAGCTCTGCCTATCGCCCGGTCATCGCACTCCTTCTTTGTATATTAGCCAGGCGGTGAGGTACAAGCACCGTGAAGCCTCTAAAGACGCGTGGTACTTGGCCTTGTTTCCTGACTAGGGCAATGAATACCGTCTCTCTTTCTCTCTATCCGGGCAACTTCGGGAAAGTTTTTTTTGTCACTTAGTCTTACATGACTAGTCTGGGTCGCTCTTGTTCCGACAGGTTGACAGTAAAGTTTAGACAGCTTGTCTGTCTGTAGTTTCTAACTGGTAGTTAGGAGCACTAACTCTTAAGTTGCGCTAAGAACAGCTGCTCCGTTGCATAATATCGTGAATAACTGTACGTGCCATGCCGCGCATGGAAAGGGGCCCTACAGTTATCCCCGGTGGGCTTTCCCGAGGCCACAAGCCCCATGGACCAAGTCACGACTAATGGACTGGTAGTGTGAGCTAATTGACACCAAACAAGCACCCACGTTGCCCTCTCCACTCTAACTCAAAACAAACATGAATTTACACAATAAAAAAATTACCTTAACCAGACACCCAAGAAAATCATCTTCGCCCCCGCCGTTGAGGCTCACATTCACAAATATCCGTAGACTTAGAACCAACATTAACGACGTAGAAAGTTTTCTCTTGACAACTACCCGGATATATTAGCTCTAAGTCAAACGAACCTTCAATCCTCAATTCGCTCTTACCACTTTGAGATGACTGATTACCTTTTACTCTACCGTAAGGACTGATAAAAATATGCATGGTCTAACAGTTTATGTTCGGAACATTTTCCCCTTGACTAGAGAACATAGGTAAGAATCAGATGACCAAGTCTACATATGCTTTAGATTGACCTTACATCACAGACTCAGTTACTTATATTTCTTATATCGTTCTCATTCTACCCAAGACTGTTCACAACTTGGCTCTGTCTCTGAACGCTTAGATAGAGAACTCTTTTAGCGGTCGGACATAGGACCTATTTCTTCTTGTCCCCTGTGAGCAAATTGGTCATACACTGACCAATCGGCTTGCAGGGCGTAGAATTTCCTAACTGTCCCCAAACGGACTATTTTGACAGTTCTGTCTAAGGACGACATCGCCAGAGAGAAACCAGACGCGATCAAGGAAACATCATCTCTCTCCTAGTCCTGCATGATCATTGTTCCAGCTGCCGTCACAACGTTGACGGCAGCTGGAACAATGATCATAGATGAGGTCCAAAAAAGAGTTGCCAATTTGATAGGTCTTTCACTATTGACTAAGCTCCAACCCCTGTCTCATCGCCGACATGTTGCTTCCTTGTGCCTGTTTTACAAGTACTTCAATGGATTGTGCTCTGATAGACTTGCTGCTCTGGTACCCACACGACGTAAATTCACTAAACGAACCCGACAATCTGCCAAATCCCATCCATACACTGTAGAGGTTCCCAAATGCCGAAGATCTTTCTACTCTAAAAGCTTCTTTCCTCGTGCAGCTGGAATCTGGAGTTTTTCCCTGCTTTCCTGATGTTACTGACATGCAGAAAGTTAAATCTAATGTAAACAGACATCTCGCTGGACAGCTCCTTATTTTGGTTGACCCCCTCCCCAAACCATCGCTCTTGTTTCTCAGTAGCCCCTTACGTCTACAGTGGCGGCATGCCTTGTTTGGGGTGACCTATGATATATATATATATATATATATATATATATAGAGAGAGAGAGAGAGAGAGAGGGAGAGAGAGAAAGAGAGAGAGAGATTGTGAGAGAGGGATAATTGAGAGAGACATGAAAAGCAAGACATACTTATTTTATCTGATTGAAATAACGATATTCTCGGTTTGGTGTAAATACACGTGTGGGTTTGAGAAAAAGTCGATCTGAAAGAATGCTTTAAAAATTTAGTTTTCAATTTTACTGAGATGCATTTCTGTATTTCTTCTCATGGCGCATTCAAGTGGCTTGTAAAACCTTGATTGTATGGATAAATAGAGAAACGGCTGTCAAAACGAATCTCTTCATTGAAAAATAAAGATATAGTCTTTGGAAACTGCTTTTTCACTCGTCTGTTTATAAATGCTCTATAATTCAAAATTAATATCTAATAAGTTTAACCCCTGACAGTTTAACTACAAAAATAAATATATACCTATGTATGTACATATACATAGGCATCGGAATATATTTAATTACTGTTGGAAACACACTGTATAAAGTAATGTACTGTGCAATATAAAAAGGAACAAGAATATTAAGAGACGAATAAAGAAGAAATAATTGAACAAAATTATGTTAATGGTTGACATACACACGCGGCGTTGCATGGTCGGGGCGACATACGAATAGGTTATAATTGTGTTTTCATAAGTTTAAATAATATCACGATTAAAGAATTAGGTTATTAATACGATAGTATATATCTATCTTTTAAAAAATAATTTCAAGTGCGACGTAACCGCGTATTTTTTTACAATTGTTTATCTCCTAGTTTTGTGAAACAAATATTACGACATCGTAAAGGTATACGAAATGTATACATACGCCATTTTTGTCTCCTTTAGGTTTAAAAAAATATATATTTTTCAGATTTAGTTTTGTTTCTTACACCACATATAAACCTAAATGGATCATTTAATGCTGTTATAAGTTGTAGGTAGATTCATAAATGTTTAAAGAATTTGTTCCGTTGATATACATTTTTTATAGTTTGAAGTTAAATTTGTTTTTTATAGTTTTAACTTAAATGTTCTTATTTACTTTAAGATCTTGCTCGTGTTAGTATTTTCAAAAAACGTCATTTAGGTTATTTGAATCGCAGTATGTTTTCGACTTTGTTGGAAATCGTGACAACCTATTAGTATATGTTTCATTACATATTGTTCTTGACGTGAATAATCAGATTCTGTAAGTGATATGACATAAAAGTACCGAACAGGAAGTAATTAAGAAAAGTAATGCGTTGCCAGATACTTCTTTTAGAATTTGTCATATGAATTGAGGGTCGGTAATAGTCTATGTACTGACGCAATAAGATAGCTAATCATAGGAGTAAATACGATGTATCTACGAGTTTTTATGTAAGTCTGGAACGTTGTAACCTGTGGAATGGTTTAATTATTTTATTCCAACAAATGTGGACAACTATTTTAAGTCGTATGTTTTACACGCAATTGTAATCTTATTTTAGCAATTAATGTCGAGACACACTCTTTAGTTCATTGCAATACATTAATAACTCACTTCTATTTTTCTCTATAGGTTGGCATGTTTTATTTTCATATAAATTCCACTGGCGTTACTCTATATTTAGTGAACTAGCAAATCAATGGCGAACACTTCTCTTTCCGTCACCAACATTAATCAGAAACTGCTTCGGTATGTTCAGTCCGTTCTTCTGAATTTATCAAAAAGTATTTTCGTTTGCATCTCTTGAATCTTTTTAAGATAAATGAATCAAACTATATATATATATATAGCATTGAAGAGACAATATTTATTATTCATAATAAATTTAAGAAATTAAAAAGATGAAAGGGCAGCTGACCGGTTTCGTACCTCGCTCAACAGAGCCAAATATCGAGGTAATGTATAAAAAATATAAAAAGATGCATCTTTTTATATTTTTTATACATTACCTCGATATTTGGCTCTGTTGAGCGAGGTACGAAACCGGTCAGCTGCCCTTTCATCTTTTTAATTTCTTAAATTCATTATGAATAATAAATATTGTCTCTTCAATGCTATTTTAAAGTTTTGTACGACAAAGAAAATATTTAAATATATATATATATATATATATCCAGGAATGGTGAAAGTGATAGGTAGAATATTATCAAACGAGCGATTATTTTATGATGTATTTACAAATTACAATAAGCTCAAACAAATGAATATTACGTTTTTTTTAACATTACTGAATCCCAAAACTGATGAATATGTATTTTGCGCAATTAAATTGTATATGAAAAAAATGTAGGAAAATGAACGTTTATGGACTCAGTTTTAGTATAATCAATACTCAAAATTGTATCATTGCACACTACACTTTAATCAAATATTTAAAACTATTACGGATACATAGACCACATCATTTCAATACTAATGCCAATCTAAATTGTGTGGATGTGTTTTCAAACTAGATATTGTGTTAATGTTAATTCATGTTTCTACATGATTTATATATTTCTATGTTTCGTAGTGATACAGTTCAGATTAAGTAAAATCATACAAAATAAGACATAATTATTTAATTAAATGTTCTTTTTATTTACTATGATTGTCAAAATCAATATATATATATATATATATATATATATATATATATATATATATAGTCTAAAGAAGCTTTGAGTCATTTTAAACAAAAAAAATAAGTAAAGTTTATATTCCCAGAGAAACTAACATAATCCAAGATATTGCAGACTAAAAGAAGCTTTGCGTTATTTAAAAAAAAAATAATAAAGGAAAATGCAGTTTAAATTCCCAGAGAAATTAACTAAATCCGAAATATTGCAGACTGAACATTCGTTGGAAAATTCATAAATAAAAAAATATAATAGTAAGTAAATAAAATAAAAACAGGGGATTAAGTATTTAACAGTAAAACGAAAACAGGAGACCTTAACGTAAGTGTCTAATATTAACACGGGGATCATCAGCTGTTTACCATATATATATATATATATATATATATATATATATATATATATATATATATATATATATATATATATATATATATATATATATATATATTTGTTTTAACAGTTTTCCCAAACAAGGTAAGTTGCCTCTGTATACGTAAGGATCTACAGAAAATAAGGATGAACGTTTTGGGGTGATGCTAAATTGCGAGTTGTGTAGCAAGATCCTTGTTCACATTAGTTTAACATTTCTGCACGTCGGTACAGTCGGGTTAACAGGAAGAACAGAGGGAGTTCTAAAGGTTTCTGAGAATAAGGGTAAAAGTTTTGTGGGTCATTCTAAATTGTGGGCTGTGCTACGAGATGCCTGTTGACATTAATTATACATTTCTGTATGTCGGTACAGTCGAGGAAACAAGGAGCTCGAAGAAAGAAGCTATTTTAGTATAAGGCTCTTCGGCATCTGAATGGATTGTATTTAGCTGATTGTCGGGTTGGTTGATATATATTTATATCTATAAATCAGTATGTTCGTCTATCTCTGCTTTTATGTATATATATATATACATTATAAGGCATGTTTAATATGTTTCTCGCCTTGTAACAGCTTTTAAAAATGCCCTTTTTTCCGAATAGATGCCACCAACTGCAATTTTGTTTTCTATCACAGACTGAAAGGCTTTTGGATGTCTGTGTTTGAGTAACTTGATTTTTGAACCTTAATGTAGAGGTATTACCGTATCTGTCCCCTTCTCGAGTGCCATCTTTTGCTCGTTGCACGATGGTCAGAGGCATTTCCAGAGCTTCCTTGGTGATGATCTTATGAGGTAATTGATGGATTTTAGCCGCGGGCTGTGTCCACTGTCAGCCACGTTGCGAATGTCGTTAAAATGATGACTTGCTTTGGTGCAATGCACGCACCGGCTGTGCTGAAATGAAATAACATTCCGCGTACATGATATGACATTTTGAAGCAAAGGACCCACATCACACATTGTTATATGGAAACACGACCTGCACATAGACACGCCTTACTTACAGATAAAGATGTGGTCATATACAAAGGTAGTCATATATTAACAATCTCTCGAATATATGCACACGTAAAACATGTGTAGAGGGATACAAAAAAAAGAAATTAACTTCCATATGCCTGACGTAAATTATTCTAACACACAATCGCATACTAACCCTCTCACTAACATATGTTTACACACAAAGACACATACATACACAGCATATAACCCACTCACACAGGCACATACTCACCCATGTTGAACATAAACATAAACAAAAAAGTGTTACGCTCTTATATACAGATATGCATATACATACCTAAACGCAATATCACATGAACAAGGTTGCATACGTTTAAACGCAGTCATTCAAGACACGCATACCTAAACCTATCTCTGATATTTTAACCAGCACAAGCGACCCCAATTTAAAGCTTACACCGCAACAACCTCTGTTTACACCATTTTGGATTGTAATTGTTTTTATTAAGGAACACTAGAAATAAGGACTAAAGGTTGATGAATACATACACAAATATTTTTTGGTTTTCCTTTTTCAATACATATATATATATATGTATATATATACAAGTATCATTAAAAATAACGGACATCTTGTGTTTGGTTATTTTTTCTAAGATCTTAGAAAAAATAACCAGACACAAGATGTCCGTTATTTTTAATGATACTTGTATAAAAGAAAAGATGCTGCCAATACACACACACACACACACACACACACACACACACACATATATGTATATATATATATATATATATATATATATATATATATATATATATATTGTGTGTGTATTTAGACAGTATTTCCTAATTTATGCTAACAATCGTCTGTCTAATTATACCTTTTTTATTTTTTTTATTTTTCTGATGATCTTTTTTGTATCAAAATCAAATAAATTAATAAATTTTCCATAGGTTTCACGAGCGTTTTCGATTCTTCGTCGAATTATCCTCAGGTGTCAAAAACAAATGAACAAACAATCTGGAGAAAGAAGAGAATTTTAAAAAGACGGCGAAGAAACGTGCAGAGAACGTTTTTCGCATTGTTCCAGAGAAGTCTTTGACGATTTAAATTTAGCGACACTGGAATTGCATCATAGATCAAAATCGCATTAAGTTAAGCATTTTAAAATGTTACCACTGGTTTCGTATATGGTGTTATTAATTTTAGGCTGTTGTGTTTTTCTGTATATAGCTTCTAATATATATTTTTAAAATTCATTTCGGAATGTATTATTTTATTGTTGTCTTAAATCAGAGGCATAGCAGATATGTTTTTGTAGATGTTTCTAAATTAAGCTAGAGTTTACAAGAGGCATATATATATATATATATATATATATATATATATATATATATATATATATATATATATAGTCTCGGAAAATTTTTAAACCTTAAAAACTGAAAAAAAAAATTGTTTTCGTTGAAATATTTTAGTCTAGTAAGTCAATCAATCTACTGCAATCACTATTTTAGTTAACTTCCAAGTATTTACTCTAATATAAATAAATTTTTATATATGTTTTTTATATAAGGGATCGTCAGTTGTTTACCATGAAAATATAAATTATATATATATATATATATGTATATATATATATATATATATATTACTATTTCATGTATCCAGATAACATTTTATCAGGAGAAACATTTTTTTATGTATACATTTTCAGTATTTACTTCAACAGTGCTCGATACGTAAGTAGAGCTCGGTAGTAAGCTATGAAAAAATATTTATACAAATTAACATACGCAGATGCTCCCGCGTTTCATCCCCTGGGGGAATCTTCAGGCTAATATATATATATATATATATATATATATATATATATATATATATATATATATATATATATATATATATATATATATATATATATTTATAAATATATGTACATCGTGTATGCGAGATGGATTTCTAGATATTCAAAGGCAAAGTAAAGAGAATGATGTGTCACCAAGAAGCAATAAATTACAATCTCGTTTCGATCTCGCCTCTTATTTTAAAGCGTAGCTTTGGAAGGGAAGAAAGAGAGGAGACGTCAGGGCAGAAAACATGGCAAATAAAATTATACTTTTTTTAAAATGGTGATTGACTTGGCTAAAGAAATCGAAAAGGGATATTGAGATGTTGATGAGAAGCTAATGAAATCGG
Organism: Sepiola atlantica; assembly: GCA_963556195.1. Classification (NCBI taxonomy): domain Eukaryota; kingdom Metazoa; phylum Mollusca; class Cephalopoda; order Sepiida; family Sepiolidae; genus Sepiola; species Sepiola atlantica. The sequence continues at coordinate 112,055,412 of OY744528.1, read as the reverse complement.
GCTGATGTGCGGACGGGGGGTGTGTGATTGGTCAGTGCCAAGAAGAAGGTACATAAATGCCAAGCCGATCGGTGACTCACAGATGACTCCCTTCCCCACAAACAAAAATCCGATTAGATGACCTCTGCTGGGCTTTCCTTACATTGGGAGAATCCGTGACTCAATACGATATAAAAGCTGTCAATTTTCCATTTCTATTTACAAGGGTAGATAAAGACACCATTTCCGCTACCTTAGACAAACAAACTTATATAAATGTCTATTATGAATAATGTATGTTATAAATAATATATTATTGCCTACCTCTCTGTTTGTTGATCAATTATGGGAAGGCTGCAAATTCCTTCAAATAAATAAAAATAGCACTTTTACCCAACTATTTAAAATTATATTAATAATTATTCACCCCAAATCCAAGAGATGCAACGATTAATAATCCTTTTTACATGATTCACGCAGTAGCGACCAGGGAATGTGGTGGATAATACTAACTTAACCTGCTTATATCTGCACATAGATCCATTACTATATTATGTGATAAACAATTATTTTTGTCTAGAAGAATCCTGGGACAATCCACATATTTCTGTCTTAATCTCTATATCTAGATAAGACTTAAAATACACTGTTCTATATCTGTTAAGTAGTTCTTCGTGATTAACTTAAAATAATAGGTCTTTTTACATCATATTTACACGTGTTTGCGGTATGTACGAACAGGCTATCAAAATGAGCGGAAAAGAGAGTCATTATATCTTTAAATGCTCACAGGTATATACATAGCTAAGAAAGGTAGCTTACCTTGTTTTAGTTAATTTAAAATTACGGATCACATGAATCGATTTCTTTTAAATATAAATCAATCCCAGAATATAGGAATATTTAATATTGCTGTGAATAAAATATATAAAAAAAACGTTAGAGAATGAAACGCTGTATAACAGAATGAGTGTGCCCCCCCCCCAACCTTAGCAAGACCGGATCAATGTAAATGCGTGAAATAAAACGCATGTGATACACCACAAACCCGCATCGTATTCGTATTAATAGAGCAATGTTTATATGTAAACACAGAAAGCAAGATTATTTCGACGTTAATTTAGTTGCAAATATTTTAGCTAAGAAGGTTATTACTGAAAGCGTGTAGACGAAAACATGTATAAAACATAATCACCATTGAAATAAAGCAAACTTGAATTATCCGCCGATACATATGGAAAAGATGGTCAACTTTAGGTAAAACTTAGCACATCAATTACTTAATGTATTTACTTAACGTGACACAATAGCTTGAAAAGAATTCGGACATCGTACAGTCCATGCTCGTAAATACACACACACACACACACACACACACACATATATATATATATGTATATATATATATATATATATATATATATATATATATATATATATGGGAAATAAAAAAGGAAAAACCAAAAGATGTTTTTTTATGAATTCACTAACGTGTTGTCTTTATTTGTAAGACTTCCTAAGGATGATAATTTTAAGAAAAATGTCATACAAGTACATAGAAATATTGGGTTGGCATGATGAGTTGATGAGAAGAAGGTGTAGCCACTGCTGGAGCAGCAGGACCAAGGTCCGGGCTGAGGGAAGTCGGTGGCAGAGAGGTTTTTCCTTTTTCATTTCCCATTACGTCGGCTTACTTCCATCCTTCCTTTCTAATATATATATATATATATATATATATATATATATATATATATATATATATATATATATATATATATATATATATATATTAAATTAATACTTAGACAAGGATCGAACTTTCGATATTGATGTTCGTAGCGTTTTAACATTAAACTACGGCGCCCTGTCTAAAAATATGTCTGATTTTCATCACCTAAATATTTAATGCATTTTTATGTAATTGCTCTTATTGATGATAACAAAGTTCGTTGTTGTTTTGCTTACTACTATTCTGATTGTAGGTCCTAAAATAACTGAGCCTATATAGATAGATTCTACAACTTAAGACCAATTACATTCAGTTAACACATAAGTTCTTTACTAAATGGAAATATGAGATTTTGTTCACTTGTATGCATACACACTGCTACAACTATAACCAATCACTCCCCATCGTATGTGTCAGATATACAAGATTTGTGCAGTATCGATAGTTTTTGATCCATAGGTATTACATCATTTACTGAATTACTGGGTTTAACGCCATCCCTTTTTAAACTACTTACACCTTCATAAATATAGATATTATATAAGTTCTTATATTATCAATCTTTCCCATGGTAACTTACCCTAAAAACATAATGACCCACATATGTAGATATAAGATATGAAAATCCATCTGATGGATTTTCATATCTGATGAAACGCGTTATATAAAATTATAAAATGGTAAAACAACAAAATAATAAATAAATGTTGAAAAAACATTCTACAAATGTTGGTAGCTTTACTCCTGTGTGTGAAATAAACCTCCTTATATTTGTTTTATTTTTTCAATACTACTTTTTTGTTCTCGCAGTAATTTAACCCCTTTGAACTTTTCTTATATTTTTTCTCATAACATATGTTAATTTATAACTTGTACCCTTAAATACTATCTAATATTATTCCATATACATTCCTCATTCATTTTGAACAACATAGAAATGGTTCACTAGCTTTTTCTAGCGTTTAATATATCCTATACCTTATGATGCATTTAGCTTTTGCTTATATTTAGAGTTTTTCTTTGAGGAGTTATTTCCCATAGACCTTTCTTAACATAGCCTGGATCGCCATTACTCATGGGTTTCGAAATGATCCCCTGTTTAGAAATGATCCCCTGTTTAGAAATGATTACACTGCCGGTCACATACTGCCATATTTCGAAATAATTTCCTCAGAAATAACCGACATTTTTTTTCTTTGTTTAAAATGCTGAATGATGAAGCCGGTGGAATCGACTTTACCCCCCCCCCCTTTTTGAGAAGAGTTCTTTGGGAACAAGGTATTTTGGATAACATTTGTGCCATTGTATATCTTTTTATGTGTGATTATGCTAATTTTTCCATATCATTATATATATATATATATATATATATATATATATATATATATATATATATGTGTGTGTATATAAGTGAGTGTATTTATACGTATTTACCTTGTAAACGAATTATAACTTTTGTTCCTATTAATCATGATTAATCTGATGAATAGTACAAGTATATTGGTTCTGTATTCATGTAAAAAATATATTGTCATATTTTTTAATTTCATATTTATATACATTTTTTCATTTTATAATTTTATTCACTATTATTGCGTTGTTGTTGTTATTATTATTATCATTATTATTATCATTATTATTATTATTATTATTATTATTATTATCATTATTATTATTATTATTATTATTATTATTATTATTATTATTATTATTATTATTATTATTATTATTATTATTATTATTATTATTATTATTATTGTAAAATTTCACTTCTAGTGTTATTCCGTATTACATATTTGTATGTAAGTGTTCTATTAAATATTGTTTTAAGAAAGATACGAATTTTGGTATCCATACACCCACACTATTTTTCAAATAAACGTGTATTCTATGATGAATGATGTAACATTATGTGTTTTGTTCGACTTCTAATTGTTATTTTTTGGAATGTGTGCTTATCAAGAAACCTTTCGTCTCCAACACGACTGTACGGCTAAACTGTTGTTGCTGTTGAAAAATTGGCACTTATATAAATAAATATATGATAATTTTGTTTATTTCTAAATAGCTATATATATATATATATATATATATATATATATGTGTGTGTGTGTGTATAAACATCAATGTAAAAGGTATATATTTTAATATATTTTGTTATTTATTTTTTATATTTTGACGTGTAGGTATATCAATTGTCCCTTATGTATAAACAAATTAAAACCTTTTTCTAACAGAGAAGAACGAAATTTTCGGCAGGGATCGTTCGACCTTCGTCAGTGTAATGGTGGGTTGTGTGTGTACTATTGGAAATTGGTTGTGGTAGAATGTTAAAAAAGGGGTAGAGAGGACCAGTAAAATTGTAACAAAACTCCAGGAGTCCGTCTCTATTAGCTGAGAGGCAAGAGTCAAGTAGTCATACACATAATACAAATGTACAAGTGAACCTGTGTTTATATATACCCACACACAGACACATCAGCACGTTCACGTACGTATGTCAGCTTACCTATACACCCGCGCACACAGCTTACCTATACACCATCTGCACATGAATGAGGAGAGAGAGGAGGATAGATAGATGGACAATACTATGTACTGGAGTCATGAAATGTTCAGAGTGAGGGTGTTTTTTTAGTACACGGGGAGTTTGTGAACCTAGAAAAATGAAAAGACTGTGAAGATGGGTACATGCATACATCTGTATACACAGCCACACACATGCGCACCCATATACATACGCACACACGCATACACACCTATATATATACACATACATATACATATATATATATATATACACATATATATATATATATATACATATATACACACATATCATGCATTCATGCATACCCATACATACACATCCGTACCCTCACATACACTCACATTCATGTGGAGTGAGTGAGGCGATGTCATAATTAAGAGCGTAATAATATTTAAGTTTGGACTCAGAAGTAAAATTTTATTTTTACCCTGGAAAACAATAAGATAAAAATAAAGTTATGTTAAATCTGTTTCAATTAGAAATAAAAACTGCGAATAGTGCGATTTTGTACAAAAGTTCTATTTCAGAAATCTTATAATTATCTACTTCAAGGATTAACAATAACACTTTTAATTTTATATAGAGTTGTACAGAGCGGTAAACACAAGTAAGATAATACACTAAACACGAATAAGGTAAATCATATGTATGGAGAAAATAAGAGAGCGATAGATAGATAAAGGTAGAGAGAGATGGCGGGAAAGACGGGGACATAAAAAGAGGGAGCAAAAACCTTATTAGATATGTAGATATGTTTTCAGTATAACTCTAAAGCCTATGAATCTACAGCAATAACATTTGAAGATATCACTCGTCTGATTATTCCATTGTATTAGTTAATGTCATGATTGTACATTAGTACATGTTAAATGAATATTGAATAAGTTATAGATGAAAATAATTGATAAATATCGTAATGTCGATTACAATTCATATGTTAACTTTTGTACACTTCTGGTTTGATAGTTCATCAAACGCAGAGTTTTTAAATATATGATATGCCGCTTCCTTGATTTTTAACCGGAGTATACTATATTATTGGCCGTTTACATATAAATTCAAGAATTCCTCCAAATTACCGTAAAATACATATTTAAATACTAGCATTTCATAAAATTTAAGTAGTAATATAAAGTACATATTTTAAAATTAAAACTATGCTACGAGTTTTACAGGTCTTAAGAGGATTGGTGATATTCCCCTTTCAAAACAATTCTAATAACGCCAGGTACCAAGAAATTGTTATATGTATACAATAATGACATGTTGTCTTTTTCAATTCTATATCCAGAGTATAGATTTAGTTTAATACATCATATGCACCTTTATTTATATCGTTTATTATTACTAAATCTGCGTTTTAATATATATACGAAGGTCGTTTAAAATGACACAGAAAGAACTTAAATCGCGTAATGTATTTGGTGTGACGACTTTTCAATTCTTACAAGACTGATTAGACTAAGTCGGATTATTTTCTTATTTTCTGTATAGATGGTTATATACAAAAGTAATAAGCATTCGAAGATTCTAGGAATGGTAAGAACAGCAGCTCACATACTCACGTATATACTACGGCTTTTGATATATCAAAGGCCTTTTATAGGATCTGGCACAAAGGTTTGCTCGACAAGTTTGTTAGCGATGGAATATCCGGAAATTTCCTCTAAACCATCAATTGTTTTTTCTCTCGGATAGGTCTATATAAGTAATTGTTGACGGGCGGTCCCATGTCCGAAGCAAATAGCATCAATACAGGCGTGCCTTAAGAATTCATTGACGGCTATACAAACGATTCACTTATTTATAGCACCATTTCGAACAGCATCGATTATCAAGATCTTTCTGACTCCCTCTCTAACTATTTGGAGCACGTGGTACAACTATGAAAAGTCGCTGATTATTTTTAATTAATCTAAAAACAATATTCTTTGTTTTCATTTAAAACGCTAGGATATTTACCTCTTGCCACTTGAAATGAATGATTTGATTCAAGATCCTCGAGGAATCCCGCTTCTTTGATACGTTTCTCGCACTGACGTTCATCCTACATGTGAACTAGAAGACTTACATAACATCTGTTGCTGCAAACATGGTTGGATAATTTTACCGCCCCAGAAAGTACTTCGCTCTTGACGCAATCGCATTCTTCTATAGTAGCAAGACACGTCCAAAAATCGAGTAATGTTGTAATATGTAAGGATGTGCTGCTCGAAGCACTCATTCTGTATACGAATTGAGGGTGTTCTTTTCTTGTATCTGAAGCTTATTTGACAGAGTATTTATTTACTCCTCTCCAGGAGTTAGGCACAAGGCCAGTTTTATCCAACCTCCACAAGTAAGATGTGACCCAAGGTTGGTTCGGGAAAGTGGGGTTTAAAAATTGCCTGGGCAGCCCCGTCGGTATTCCCCGGTAGGGGCGCCTCAAGCAGTAAGCAATAAACTTACTCCTCCCCAAAGAGGGGAGGCGAAGCCTGGGAGGGTGGACCTCCTAGAACTGCAGAGGACAAGACCAAGACAATACCAGTCTATGGGGTGCAGTATCAATCGGAACAGATACTACACTTTGATCTTGACCAAAAGGCCAAGCTTATTTGACAGAGTAAAGATAGTGCCATCATCCCTTTACTGTATTTTATGTTTATTGTAAGTGTAAAACATTCTTAGCAGGAAATGGTCCGGGTACAACAATAGCTAAAATGTTACCCCTTTCCTTCTCTTTACCATAAACGAAACGAAACTTCAAAAGTTGTTTCCCAACCAACTACAAGATGGTTGTTTTCAAGTTTACTGTAACGAAAAACCAGTTGAGCCGTCCTCTTGAATAATCAATCCATCTTAATTAGGCTGAATGTAAATAAATAAATATATAGATAGATACACAAGTAAACCTGTGTTTATATCTACCAACACAGACACACCAGCACCTTCACCTACGTATGTCAGCTTACCTATACACCCGCGCACACACATACATACATCCATATACACATGAAGCATGAGAGAGATGAAGAGGGAAAGAGGGACAGACCCATTGCTTCCGGTTGTCTCATGGAGGGGATCATCGTCGAACTGACGATCTTTTTATCTCTTATCCTAGAGTGGCAACTTGGTCTTAATGTAGAAGGTTTTCGTCGGTCGTGTCCGACCATGAATGCCACTTGCTTATCCAACAGGCTAGTTTCAGCATTTACAAAGTTCTGTCAGTAATGCCAATACCCCAAGAAGGATAGTGACTTAACCTAGACATTTCTTGCTGTTGCTGAAACGGCCTATGCGGCCCTTGCAGTCTCCGCCACAGTTACCGCATATGTTGAAAGAAGGTGGATTAGAGAAGAACCATTGCATTTGCCCTTTTTTTCCTCCTTGCACGCTTTTCAGCGGATTTCGTCTTCAACTTTGCTCTCCCAATATCAAGCTGTCGTTTGAGTTTTTTTTTCTATTCAACCCTCTCAGAGGCAAGGTTTCCGAAGATGACTGATCGATGTCAAGTTTATGATTTCTGATCCTAGAATGACAACTGCGTCTTCATTATTAATGCCCATATTAGTATAATGTATATATGTATTAAATGAATACATATGATGCCTTCCTAATATTATATAATGTATTAATAATAATTGTACTTTTAACAAGCTGAATACTTAATCGATTTTAATTAATACTACTTATACACTGTTGTGTATTTTATACAATATACATATGTATAACAACATAATATTCGATTAATCATTAGTAGTTTATATGAAATCGCATTGTGCATGCACCACTTTTATAGCAAAGAAACACAACATCCTGACGTTACTTCAGTTGTAGTTTTTTAATTTGCCCTTTTTGTTTTAATTTGTTTATGTTTACTAGTTACTTATATATATAACACCTATAATGGTTTTATTAATAAACTTACGCTAATCTTATGTACTCTGAAACAGCAGTAAAATGTACACATAAGCTATATTTTTCATTTATTTAGTCGTTTGTATATATGTCTGAGTAATGATTGCAGATGGGGATGGATGGTGTCGGTCAATCACTTTGAATATATCAGTAATATCTGAAGTCGAATAAGCCAACCTTTTATCGAACATTAAACGGAAATCAGTCACGTGTTTTTCTTAAACTTCTTGAGGGCTTGTCTGATAACTTTGCAGAACATTGACTTTTGGAGTTGTAGAAATTTCTTTTTCTTCCTTTCTAAATCCACTGTCTTATTTAACATCAAACGTCGAACTGATATTTGCATAATGATCGAAAATACACTCGTAAGTCGTAAACAACTGAAAAACGTTCTGTATCTCCACTGATCTTTTCATAGATACGATGTTATTTAAACATAACATTTGCAATGTAGATTCATTGACGATAAAATAATTCTGACTTACACATAATTCTCAATCAAACATCAAAATACTAAAGTGATCTGACGTCAGATGTTATCATGTTTGAAAGAGTATTTATAAAAACATAGGTAAACATTGCTTTGAGGTTCTTAAGTTGAATTACTTTTCAGCAATGATTGTAGAGGATTTCTCTGTAACCCAAAAGAACAAACAAATTAAAACGTTAATTGATATATAATTTTAATCGAATATGAGTTGATTTGTTTGTTAACTTTCTGAAAGGAAATAGAGTTATGTTTCCGTTGAACTGAAACAGTTTGCTAGTAATCCAAACATTTTGTGAAAGAAGTGTGCATGTGTGTTGCTCTCAATGTTTTCGCAAGATTGTAGTAGTAATGTTTATAAAGCTGTGCAGGGTCTTATTTTTCACGGGCCTTTTGATGTTTAAGATAAAAGCGTTATCCACATGTTTTCTGATTAATCAAAAATAAATAAATTTATATTTGAATTTCAAATGTGCTTTGAAATATGAGGTGCAGTATTTTCTTTTAAAATAATAGTGTTATTGGCAACATGTGATTAAATAACGAAAAAAACCTGGATAGCTAAGGAATATAGAATTTATATACATATATATATATATATATATATATATATATATATATATATATATATATATATATATGAATGTATGTATACTGTGGAAATTGTGTTGGCTACCGTTGCATAGTCACATAGCAACGTTTGAGTAAGTATTGTTCGTACCAGTTGTAGATATGTCCTCGACAATCAGTCTGACAGTGGCCCAGTTTATGTCGGGCTGAGGTATGGTTATATATATATATATATATATATATATATATATATATATATATATATATATATATATATATGATCTACGGCTAAGATCGGATTCTAACTCTGCCTAGGGAGATCTCAGTTTATAATAGCTGTTGATCGATAACATCGACATATCCGTGTCGCAGATTTCGTACATGTTTGTCTAAATAAAAATAATCATATATAAATATAAAAGCTCTATTTGATATTGAGCACTTTGTTATAAACCCGGTTGAAATTCTTTGGATTACTACCCTGTGGATGTTTTACCTGGATTATATATATATATATATATATATATATATATATATATATATATATATATATATATGTTTTAATTATACACATATGTACATCATCCGCGACACTGGCATGCCGATGTTATCGATCAACAACTGTTATAAACTGACATTTTAGCAGGCTGAAAACAATCTGGTCTTTCCCTCGGATCATATTTGTAAATAAAGTTGGCTTCTTTTTTCAAATTGCATCCGCAGGAAGGATCAGATTTTCTTTTCACCCTGATGAGATATCAGTTTCTAACAGCTGTTGATCGATTACATTGACATGGAAATATATTAAATAAACTCATACAGTTTAAATTGTATTTTATTCGTTACTCGAAAAACAGCGATTCTAATCTCTAGATGTATATATTTGTATTACCTGCGTGTCACGTGTGGTACCATAGACAAGGAAAAATTACATATAGTAAAGGTGCATGAAACTTGCCCTCAACTAAAATAAACATTAACCTTTAGGTTAGTGTATTCGGGGGCCACATTGTTAAAACGGGGCTATTTTGTCCGACCATGCTAACCCATCTGTTGTGAATAAGTCTGTAAGAGCGAACGTTATAAACAAAAGCATTTATATTTAATGTATATATAACATAATTATGACAAGTTTACAGATTACAACAACTTGCAAGCTTAGACTCCTTTTGTGTTCTATTGTATATTTTTTAACGCGATATACGAAATAAACGAAAGTATGAAAACATAAGCCAACTCGTTTAAAGACAATTTACACAAGGCTAAGTGTGAAATATGTATGCTTGTTCAGTTATATCATATCTTGTTGGCTACAATTCCGTGATAGCATATTAGAGACACGGGAACATCGCACCGTTTGATTCTTTAGAAACAAAGGAATAAGACCCAAACATGTAGGAATGTGAAATCCGGAGCCACTAAAATAAAACATCATTTTGTTTAACCAGACAAACAATATTTTTCAAATCAGTCTGCATAAACAACAGTTATTACCTTATAACGAAGGCAGTTTTAGAGTTAATGTGGTCAGCACATTTACAAAGGTGTTTGAATAAGTTTAAATAGTATAGCTACATGAAATCAAGAAGAGATTTTTGTGTTACTATTGTATATTTTTTTATCACTATAATTTCTATAACATATATAACATGTTATGTTCATAGTTACTTGCTTGCCTCCCCACAGGAGAAGAGTTAGACACGAGGTACGTTTTTATAATGTGAGGAAAATCAAGAACCCCCAAACAGAGATTCTAAATTGAGACAAAAATAAAAATTGCCCCCATCTAAAATGAGGTTTCCTCCATTTACTGAGGACAACAAATATTAATTGTAGCATTAGAACAGATACACCATTTTTCTCTCAGCAAGTTTTGCCAATTTAACTGTTTTTCCGCTAGATGTGTATATTTTCTAGGAATCTAGCTACTAAAATGTCCACTTTTAGTGTTTTTGTCTGTAAATCTGGAGATTTGGTTTTCCTCTAACACAGCCTAAATTTCAGATTTCAGTAAACCCAATTCTATTCATTAGATCTCTAGTCATCATATAGGACTATTTCATTACCATTACATGATTTTACTTTCAAATATGATACATTCCAACAAAATGTCTATTTAATGTAATATTAAACGAAAACATGTCAAAATGCAACGACACTTTTGGCAAGTAGGAGTATGTATTAGTATGATGTTGCATTAAAAAGGTAATAAGTATTTTTTATGTCATGGGCGAGTGTCATCGGTGTGTAATCTGCCTCATTCAAAAGTCTGAACTTTCAAATCTGGTCATTATAATAGTAAGACAAAATATTTCATGATTCTCTTGTCTAGTATAATTATTTAGATGCATGCATTGTAGTGTTTTCTTATACATGTAACATTTTATGTCATCTGTTGCACATTTGTAACATAATTTATTTTTGTTCAATAAATATATATAATTTTTTAATTATTTATACTAGTTTATATTACACCTATAAAAACTGTTTTACTTTTTTCCAAACTAATATAAAAATAAAGCATTTAAGAGTTACGCCATTTTTAATTCATAATGTTTGCAAATCAGTAGTAGTTGTTCATATTAATACAAAACTCAATATTTTAAAATCTCTTCGGAACCTTCGACTCTATGAACCTAATCTACCCCGACTTTATAAATATTTTGCTAAATTTAAAATTTCCCAATTTGTAAGACACATACCTGTTCAGAAATTACGCCCCTTGTTTATTTTCTTGATTCTTTTAACATTTAAATAAAAAAAGAATATCCATAAAAATGTAAATTAAAATTTAAATAACGTTAAAATAAAAATATATATAAGGTAGGAAATTTAAAATCTAGCAGGTTCTGGAGATTATTTAAATTCGATGTTGTACTTTTGAAATATTTCCTAGTAGAATTGCATAGGTATGTTGTTTATAAAATAAACGAATGTATGAAAACACTAGTCATCTAGTTTAGAATAACACTTTCTACGAGAGAGTGTTATTTAAATAATGCCGGTATTTCATATGCATTAATCATAAATATTTTGGCTAATCTTATGAGTTCAAATCGGAAATCATAATTCGGAAATAGCTTCAAATGTAATTTGTGCTAAATATAATAATAGGAAGTAATATCATAACACACGTAAAAGAATATGACACGTTAATGTATTCATTATCTAACAAGCTCCAGTCCCATCGCCGCAATGTTGCATCCTTTTGCTTGTTTTACAAGTACATCAATGGAATGTGCTCTGATCAACTTGTCGCTCTGGTTCGCCTTCGACGTAAATACACTCGAGCTACACGACAATCAGCTAACCCCCATTCATTCACTGTGGAGGCCCCAACATGCTGGATAAACTTCTACTGCAATGGAATGTGCTCCGATCAACTTCTACTTCAATGGAATGTTCTCCGATCAACTTGTTGTTCTGGTGCGCATTCGACGTAAATACACTCCAGCAACACGACAATCAGCTAACTCCCATCCATTCACTGTGGAGGCCCCCATATGCTGGATAAACTTCTACTCCAATAACTTATTTCCTCGAGCTGTCGGCCTGCTCCCCATGCATAAATTAAAAACCCATGTGAACAAGCATCTCGCTGCACAGCTCCAAATGTAGCATGACTCCCAAACTTTCACCCTAATTCTCAGTAGCCCCTTAGTCTACAGTGGCAGCTTGTCTTGTTTAGGGTGAACTAAGTTAAAAATAAAGCATTTGATTTTGTAAAATTTTGAATTTGCTTTCTGATTGTTTTGTCATATATTTTATGAGATATTTTACACTGAACATGCACTAGTCTCATATTCTCGTTTTTTAACGTCGAGGGATTAAATTCGTTACTTACACTCAATGTTTATGGTACGATCATTACTTATTTTACAGAATGTGTGTCTGTCAATGTGTTTGCTAATTCGATTGTCTTAATCACTTAGGAAGGGCGACACATAATGCAATTTTCTGCATCTTAATCACTTAGGAAGGGAGACAATCGAAATAATAGTAAGGAAGAAAACAACGAACGCTGCAATCACCAATAAAAAATAATTACATAAAAATACATTAAATATTTAGGCAATAAAAATCGTACATATTTCTAGACAGAGCGTCTTGGTCCGATGGCAAAACGCTGGACTACAGGCATCAATATCGAAGGTTCGATCTCTGTGTAAGTTAGCCATGCTGATGACGGCTGTGAGCCAGAATCACGTTCCGATGGATTACTTTTATGTACGTATATATATATATATATATATATATATATATATATATATATATATATATATATATTACATATTTTGATTAATATACTTATATAGTGTATATATATATATATATATATATATATATATATATATATATATATATATATGCGTGGCTATTAATTTATATATATATATATATGTTTATCAATTTATAAATGTACGTATATACTTATATATATATATATATATATATATATGTATTTATATATATATATATATATATATATATATATATATATATATATATTATGTCTTCTCATTAGAACTGTTGAAATTCATTGTTTAATCTTTCGATCTTCTATTTCCTTCTTTTTAATATCTACACGTTCGTGTGTCGCTTACGGCGTTTCTGTTCTGGTCATTTTCCATATTTATAATGAATATAGATACAATATTAACTTATATCCAACTTCATGATTACAGGTTAATTCATTCTTGCCTGACCAAATACTTATTTCTCATAAAACGAGCGGTATAAATTCTTCACGCTTTAAACAATTGCTTAATCCGCCTTGCCAATGCCCGCGACACTTATCCCCCAGACGTGTTTAATTAAAACACAATGATCGTAAGCGTGGCGTACCTCTATATTTAGTTATATATTCCACGCTACTATCAGTAGTTTATGCTAAGCGTTGAATTCTGTTATGAAGTGCTCCATGCAATATGTTGTTTACTTCTAGGCATGTAATTAATAACCAGCATTCTATAGCTACCTATAAATTAATAGAAACTTTGAAAAATAAACTTGACATAGAAAAATAACATACTGCAATCTAATTCAAATTTTAATATTTACTTAAAATTCATCACTAAATTTATCCGTTAAATATACATTTCTAATATCGCTTTTGTGTATTTTACTTTAATTATTAACCTAATATCTAAAGTAAAGTCAGTCGGATTCACAATTTTCTATATCAATAGTTTTGAATTTGACGAATCGATATTTGATTTTGCCAAGCTTATAATAATGTTTCTTCTTTTACACCATGTTTCTTGAACTCAAATATATTTCGCTTGAGTTTCAGTATATTTGGATGTTTCTAGTTGTACTCCTCAGTTTCAGTATATTAGGATGTTTCTAGTTGTACTCCTCAGTTTCAGTATATTTGGATGTTTCTAGTTGTACTCCTCAGTTTCAGTATATTTGGATGTTTCTAGTTGTACTCCTCAGTTTCAGTATATTTGGATGTTTCTAGTTGTACTCCTCTCGAAATGTCACCAATGTGTTATACACATATTATACAGCTAGTATTGTATATAATTCTCGGTGACACACCGGCATAAAGAACAACACATTTCTGAAGATGTCAGCGTATTAAAAAGTCGGTATGATGAACTTTAAATTATTTTGAAAACTTAGTGAATTAGAGATTTGATAGCATTTAACGTTAAACTTTAAAAGAAGGAATATGATTTAAAACTGCATTCTTTCAGATTGTAACGGAGATTTGATTATATTTCCAGGCATAGCATTTACTTGACATATGCTATAAAATAAAGTCGTGTTCACTTAATTAATAAAATACAGTTTCACGATATTCTATGTAATCATCTTTAAGAAGAATGTTATTTAATTATTAATTTTGTTTTGCAAACCTTATAATTAAAGTGTGTTGTAGGTGAGTACAATACAATACGCTGTGAGTGTTATCCTTTGTAACTGACACGGACTTTTTTTTATTGCGATTGCATATTTACGCGTATATATTTTAAATTTGATCATGCGGCTGTTGCATTTTTATACAAGATGAAAGACTTCACACATTTAAAAGTAAGTTTTGTTTCTTAAATTATTGTTTCAACCGTGTTGCTACTCTTAAAAGAATGATGTTTGATTGTATTAGTCAATGCTGTATATATATATATATATATATATATATATATATATATATATATATATATATATATATATATATATATATGGGGGTAGTGCAGTATTAGTGCAGTTCCAACGAGAGAAACACATATATGTAAGGCTACCAAATTTGTAAACAAACTTTTTTTCAACATTTATTAATTATTTTGTTATTTTATCATTTCATAATTTTATATAACGGATTTCAAGCGGTGGTCTGCTCTAATCAGATATGTAAATCCATTTGAAAAAATGCTATTCAAATCGAAAGACATTTTTTCAAATGCATTTACATATCTGGTGAGAGCGGACCACCGCTTGAAACGCGTTATATAAAATTATACAATGATAAAATAACAAAATAATAAATAAATGTTGAAAATAACTTTTTACAAATGTTGGTAGCCTTACTCCTTTATATATATATATATATATATATATATATATATATATATACTCTTCAGTCCATATTAGTCTGTTTTCGATTTGAAATAGTCTCTGTCCGTATGTGTGCGTGCAGTTAGAATAACACAGCACCATTTCTGTTTCGAGGTCTCTGAAAGAGATCTAAAGGCACATGATTATACGGCGGATGGAAACAAAATAACATGCTTTCAAAATCGGTTTTATACATTTCTGATTGATAAGGTGTGTAGATTTATCTATAAGTGTGTTTGATGAGAAAAGAGCTCTGCCCTTGAAAACTCTGTTTACTCATGCATTAAAAGTGAATAATATTAACTAAATTTAAAATATTTTTAAAAAATAATACAGAATTACAAATACAACATTAAATTAAGTATTATTACATTCGTGATTAGTAGTTCTAATAACTGATTAATTTTGTTAAAATAATATTTGAATGATCAAATGATAGTAATTAAATTCTAAGATGTATTTTTAAAATGATAATGTATATTGACAATCTTCTAATGATAATCGGTAATATATTCTGTTTTTTGACGCCAATATAGCAACTACCATTTTCTAATTAGGTTGAATGTGTAACAATTTTGTTCTATTTTCTGTCGAAAATGATTAGTGGAGACGGACTCAAATCTTATTTCGATAGTTTTAGAAGATCTATGAAGAAAGGTATCATACTTTACTTGCAGCCTGATGATAAAATTACAATATCACTTTGTGATAAATTGAGAGTAGTTTCATATACTTCTGGCCCATATACGTTCATGGATATCAGAAAATATTAGCATGCAATGTATTTGGCTAAAATGCAATATTAATTCAAATGCTTATGCAAGCGAAAATAAGTAAATAAAAACGTGAATTGTAATAGTGTTTCCTATCTAATAATACTTGAAATGAATCGATCATATGAAAAATATTTTCTATTATAGATTGTATAGAATGAACACATGATATCCTTGTTCAATGGTATTTTCTATTATAGAATGTATAGAATGAACACATGATATCCCTGTTCAATGGTATTTTCTATTATAGATTGTATAGAATGAACACATGATATCCTTGTTCAATGGTATTTTCTATTATAGAATGTATAGAATGAACACATGATATCCCTGTTCAATGGTATTTTCTATTATAGATTGTATAGAATGAACACATGATATCCTTGTTCAATGGTATTTTCTATTATAGAATGTATAGAATGAACACATGATATCCCTGTTCAATGGTATTTTCTATTATAGATTGTATAGAATGAACACATGATATCCCTGTTCAATGGTATTTTCTATTATAGATTGTATAGAATGAACACATGATATCCCTGTCCAATGGTATTTTCTTTTATAGAATATATAGAATGAACACATGATATCCCTGTTCAATGGTATTTTCTATTATAGATTGTATAGAATGAACACATGATATCCCTGTCCAATGGTATTTTCTATTATAGAATATATAGAATGAACACATGATATCCCTGTTCAATGGTATTTTCTATTATAGATTGTATAGAATGAACACATGATATCCCTGTCCAATGGTATTTTCTATTATAGAATATATAGAATGAACACATGATATCCCTGTTCAATGGTATTTTCTATTATCGAATGTATAGAATGAACACATGATATCCCTGTCCAATGGTATTTTCTATTATAGAATATATAGAATGAACACATGATATCCCTGTTCAATGGTATTTTCTATTATAGAATATATAGAATGAACACATGATATCCCTGTTCAATGGTATTTTCTATTATAGATTGTATAGAATGAACACATGATATCTCTGTCCAATGGTATTTTCTATTATAGAATATATAGAATGAACACATGATATCCCTGTTCAATGGTATTTTCTATTATCGAATGTATAGAATGAACACATGATATCCCTGTTCAATGGTATTTTCTATTATAGATTGTATAGAATGAACACATGATATCCATGTTCAATGGTATCAGACATTTTCAAATAATACTGAATTATTTATTACCGCTCGAATTACAAACATGTTAAACAATTTTTTTTGCATATTAAAACTCTCCATAAACTATCTGCAGCTGTAAAAATAACATCAACCTAAAATAAACAGTAAAATAGGTATTTTTTCTCATTAATTAAAGTTCAAAATATCTACGTGGCAAGTGTAAAAAATGTAATATAAAAATGCATGTAATGTTAATGACGATTATGCACACAAAACCAAATTCAAAAGGAAATCTTTTGTAACATCACCTCTTATCTGCAAATATAATGATGTAACGTATCTTCACATCCAATGACATAACGTATGCAACCTGAAATATAATGCTGTTACGTATGTAACCCACCTTCTTATATCATGACGTAACGTATGTACCATCAAATATAATGATGTAACGCACGTTCAAATATAATGACCTAACTTCAAATATAATGATGTAATTTATGTAACGTATCTTTTAAATATAATGACGTAACGTACGTTACTTCAATTATAATGATGTAACGTATGTAACATATTTTTAAATATAATGATTTATCGTAAGTAACGCAAAAGTGACTTCAATGTTTTGTTATTGAAACATGATATTTAATGTGTGATATGGATTTTATAGGGAAATATATTTATAATAGTATTATAGTAACATGTCTTCAAATGTTTATAATGTTACGTTGTTTCTTGTCGTAAATCTTTGTTATTGCTGTTCAAAGTCAGATGTGTGTGTAGTTTATTTACGTTGGCTATGTGTGACGTTACTTCTTATGTTTTTTTTTACTCGCTTCTAACATTCCATGTCACATAACACAGTAACTCTGCATTTAGTTGGTATCCTGCGCCGGTCAATCGTCTATCATTTACAGTTATTTTTAACCAACAGATTTCAATAGAAAAAACAGTCGAAACGGACAGATTTTATGTCGTTATCTTTTTGTGTTGAGTGATCACATCATATTACTCGCAAACTGTTCTCCACATTAGGGAGTCACGCTAGGACGTCATCGCCTGTCGAAATAAAATACTCATCAACCAATTTTAAAATCAGTTCACTGTAGTTACCAAATATTTTGTAGAAAATAAGAAGGCGGCTGATTTACCAGAGTGTAGCTACTTGCAATATAGACGGCGGAAGTCGTTTATTTTAAAGTATTTATCCCAGTAGAAAAAGGCGTTCATTTCTTTCTTAATCGTCCTCATCACTGGAGAGTTACACAAGTGTACAGTTGGCAGTTAACAGTTACTCGACCCAATAAAAGGGTTACGAAGAAAGTTTTAGTTTTTTTCGCAACCTCACTCTTCAGTTAACTTTACTCTGGGTCTTCTTCGGATTATCTGATTTCTCGACAATTTGTTTGTATACTTAGAATAAGAATTATCATATCGTGACTTTAATGCTTTTTTTAATGAAATTAATAGTTCCGGGTATTTCAGCTCAATCTACATCTGGGGGTTGCGATTTTTTCCAGCGAAATCTGGCACCCGGGTCATGTTTGTAATATATATTTAAGGTCAAGTAGTTTTTAACTGTTGTGGACCTGGGTAAGGCCGAATGAATGACACAGGAACACATGGTTTAAATGAACAAAGGTATATATATTATAATAGAAAGAAAAAGATACAAGGAGATGTGCTCTCAACCGCCATTGCCGGTTTGCCTGGGAAGAAGAGAACAAGTGTCACGTGCTTCCCGTATTTATAAGGTGGACGAGTCCATTAGTTCTCCGTAGGTAGGTACGGCACCATAACATTAACTTAATAAGAAAAGTATATCTTGGACACATTAGCACATGAATTCGTTTATTCCGATCTAGTTTAGGTAAATTAAGCTAAATAAAAATTAAAAGTTGTTGGACTATATATGATATGTTTTTTAAGGAAATCCGTGTCACGTAATAAATTAATAGCGGGCGACAAAATACGATAAAACTGATTTTTATTTCTTATTAAAAATCTACTCAATAATTTTCCTATTATACTAAATGCTAAGAATAAAGCTTTTCAAATATTCTCCAAAAACAACACACAAAAACATCAAACACCAAACACCTCTCTCATAGACAGACCCCTTCTCTTACCCACGCATTCCAATAACACATCCATAGGTAACACACTTCACAAACTAGGCATTCCAACAGTACAAACCACATCACAACCCATAAAACAAACAGTACACACAGCAAGACATTTCGAACAAAAACCCACATCTCATGCCGGCTTATATACTGTCCCATGCAACAACTGCCATCAAATTTACGTGGAGGAAACGCAAAGTGAATTGAAAAAAAAAATTGAGCGAACACAAAAGGAACATAAAAACAATAACTCTCTCAGCGCATCTTTCTCCTATGTATCAGAGCACGATCATGCTTTCAAATTTGAACAGGTTAACATCACCAAATACATTCATAACAAAGCTCGACAAAGACTACTGGAAACAACACTAATCACAGCCTCCAACACCATCAGACAACGAAATGGCTTCTACAATCTATCCCCCTTAATAAGCAAAATTATCTTGCCCAACAAAAACTAAACCTAGATCATGGCTAACCTTTCTTCTCTTCGTTATCAATTGCACTTATATATAATTCCCCGCATACCCACTCACGCAAAAACTCCTACTCACATACATTTCCATTCACCACGAATGTAAACAACTTAACCACAAATTACAGCCTTACTAATTAACACAATCTAGACACCCTTACATATATTTAGATATTTAAACCCCTTTTGCATTCAATTTAACTTCAAGCCATCAACACTGCCTGCACAAAACTACATTTCACCTATTTCTCGAACAAATTAATATCATTTTTCTCCTTCTCTTTCCTTTTCCTTCCCCTCATTGTCATATTCTCAGCACATTTCAACACTTACCTTCTTACTCACTTATATTCACACATTTGTGAAATAGCCAGCTGGTCAATACTCCTACCCTCCAAAAATTCCACACCTAACCCCAGCAAAATCTCCCCTCTCCCCCTCACTCATCTCACCCTTTCGACTACTTCTTTAACACTCTCACCCACCCACCCCGCCAACTTTGAAATTATCATCATTTCTTCAAATATTTTTCTAAAACTATGACACTACCTACATACCAAAGAGTCAGAGTTTTCCCCCTTCCCTCCCCTCCTCTTTCCCCAGCCCATCAAAATCCATGTTACACCTCACCACAACAAAAACCTCAGCACCCCTTCCCTTTCTCCCACCCTAAGACAAATTCACTAACACTCCCACCCTCCCTCTTTTGACTCACAGTCATCCACATTTATTTCAGTCTCTGCCACCTACTTTTTCTAGCCGGACCTTGGTCCAGCGCTGTCAGCAGCCACGGCTACTACTTTTTCTCATCGAGCAATCATGTCAACCTAATATTTCGATGTACTTGCATGACATTTTTCTTAAAATTACTATCCTGAGGAAGTCTCACAAATAAAGACGAAACGTTTATGAATACTAACAAAAATATATCTGTTGGTTTTTCTTTTTTCATTTCCCATATATATATATATCTATATATATCTATATATATCTATATCTATCTATCTATATATATATATATATATATATATATATATATATATATATTTCAATGTCTATGTGTCTTTATGTGTGTTTGTTTTTGTGTTCCCGATAAAAAAACAAGGTCGGATAATCTACATTACGTAAAACTAACCGAAGAAGATAATAGAAGTATTCCTGAATGTCTAAGGGCACCCCTAATACGATGGTTTAGCAGACTCTGTCGAGGGGGACGAGTGTCGAGTTTTTCAATGTAATCATGTAATAATTGGGACACTCAAATTTTCAAAGAGAGAGAAGGCAAGCACCTCGGACATTGTGGTTGTAGTAGTGCTCTGGGTACATCCTAATAGTTTTTGGTGGTATCAGTAACGCTCTGAAGGCCTCTTACATGTAATTTTTCACTCTTCACTTAAATAAAAGAGCAATAAATGTAAGATGATAGTATGACATTGGGTCAGTTTTATATAGTAGTCTAAAGGTGCTCAACATACTAAATAGAGCAGGTGCGTGTAAACGCAGCGTAGCCGGGAGAACACCTTTCTCTGTCTTTTGTTTACTCGGTGTTACTCGGAAGTCATAATTGTAATATTGCATAGTACTGTTATTTGAAGAGTATCGGCTTTTAAAACTTTTAATGTCACCTTTACATACAGTGCTTGCTGTGTTCAACGACAGGGTGTTATACTAGTTTTATAAAACATGTGTTTTCTTTTATCAGTCATGATTATTGATTTCACGTGTTCTTACATTTTTTTTTATTCTCAACCAATTTAACTAATTTTTATAATACACTCTTATCAGTATTTTTTTTTTATTAGTCATAGGAAGTGAATTAAGATTTCATCCTCGCACTGTCTTCATGGACACATGGAACATATTTAAGATAGAATTTTATTTATATTCACCATTTAATTCGCTACTATTTTCCGACGACGAAACGCGTGAGTTTAGGTAACTATATATATATATATATATATATATATATATATATATATATATATATATATATATATATACAGTAAGTTATTAAATATATTCATGGCAATTAAGCTACACAAAAGCTTCCGCTTTTCATCAGCGTATATAATTGTTAGGTTAAAATGTGTGGACTCGTGTTACCCGTTTTTTTTAACATATACGCGTGCTGTTTTGTTTCGCCAATGAACTAATTAGATTCAGTATTATTCCCTTCAGATATGTTAATGTTGTCATTAGCCGATGGCAGGGCTTCTCTTAAACAAATGTTCGGCTGATTTTTACTTCCCCTTCTATTGTTTTGGTTTGTATAGGAGTGACGTATTTTTTGTGGATGTCTAATTAATAGGTGACATTATTTTAACACGTGCGTGCTTAGAGTAGTCTTTCTATTTCATGTGTTAGTTTAGTTTTTGTTTTTTTAAAGAAAATTCGTTATTTGTCCAATGTATTTTTATCCTAAAGTACTTTACTTTAGAATAACAATACATGAAAAAACTAACATAAAGTTTTTTTAAATTTTATTTATTTTATTTCTCCTATTTATAGTTATAGTAAAATAGTTTACTTTTTGATAACAATACAAAGAAACATAAAATAATAAAATGAAAAAAAACTAAAGTAAACAAACATCTAAACTAGAAAAAACAACCCAAATAACGCACGTGTTTAAATAAGATAACCTATCAATTCGAAATATTTACAAAACTGTATCTTACCTCTATGCAAAACTGAACATAAGAAGAAGTAAAAGTCAACTGAACCTTTGTTTGAGAGAAGCCCTGCCATTGGCTAATTAAAACATGCACATGAGGGAAGAAATAACAATGAATACTATTGGTGAGCGAGCTAGACTATACAGCAAATACCACGTGTATATATAAACTCATCTAGTAACAAGAATTCCATGCATTTTAGCCTGACGATTCTTTACGGCGATGAAACGCGGACACATCTGTGTAGCTTAATTGCGATAAATATGTGTTCATAACTTACTACCTAGCTTTACTCACATATTGAGCACTGTTGAAGTAAATATTAAAAATCGATACATAATATATTATATATCATAATAACATTATATGTAGATGCATGGAGTAATATATATATATATATATATATATATATATATATATTGGTGTATATATATGTATATATATAAATATATATATTGGTATAGATAGATAGATAGATAAATAGATAGATAGACAGATAGATAGATAGATATAGATATCTGTGTATATATTTGCCGGAGTAACGTTTTGTGCCTCACTTTCGTTTGTGTTTGCCAATGTAGATTGAAAAAGGTTGTTATTTATTTTAATCGATCTCCAAAAATAACTTACGAAGCGCGAAAACATCACAACGAATAAACATGATTGAAAATACAAGTGCAATACACTATTCTACACTCCCTCGTCGTCCGAAAATACTTCAATTTAATCTGACATTAAAAGGAATCTACTGTCCCGTGCAGAAAATAATTAAACTCTAACATCATAAGAGTCAGTAACACAATAGATCACTCTTTCCCCTATCAAAATTCGAAAGAGAAAGGAAAGACAGAGAGTAAAAGAGAAATTTCATCAAAAAATGGAAACTTGGCACCCATCCAAGGTTCACACTCGCTTCTGTTGTTATTTGAAGAATTTTAAAAAAATTGTTTGCGTTATGAAAGTTTGGGGTTGCAAGGGGGGATTAATAATCAAACAGTAAAGCCTTCTGACATAAATTCTGTAAATAGCGTGAGAAGTATGAAAGGGTTCTTCCGTCCGACAAAATATAGAGTTGTTTAAAAAAGATGCCGAACAAACCAATACATGATGAGAAATAGGCACTAAAAAAGATATATTAAGAAAAAATATGATGAAGAAGAAGTGGAGCAAGTGGAAAAAGTATAGAAGAAGGAAAGAGGAATTCATTGTAAACTATACAGAAAATAAATAACAGCGAAACGAAGAAGCAAAATAAGAAATAAGAAATGGGCACGCGGACTCTCTGCGATCACTAGTAGATGAATAATATAAAAAAAGAACATCGACCAGTTCTCTAATTAATTTTTAAAATATTCTGAGAAATTTGGTATTTTTTGCAAATTAAGATGTTGAAACTATGGTGGTTAAGAAAGAGTGTCATGTTATAATCAGTACTTGAAATATATAAACAACCATTCATCACAAGTTTTAACGATTTCTGAGGATGAATTATTAATACATTTAATTAGTTTCGGAAACGTGCAGTTTTTGCCAGTAGTTGTCCTATAAGGGCAAAATAAACCCTTTTTTATGGGGTCACCACTACTTTTACTTTTCTCCATAACTATTAATCAAAATTGTAAAACTTTGAGGACATCTTTTTAGATATTTGTCAAAAAATAACCATTTTAGGCTATTTCGGGGCAGTTTAGTTCTCTGCATGACGAACCGGAGTCTTTTCGAAAACAATTTGTTCATCTAATTTCATATGTTCATGATTATATAATATAATGCACTCTTTTTATGAAAGGCTAATGTAGTAATTTTGGAAAATAAAATCAGACGGCGCCAAGATTATATCATTTCAGGGAGCAGGAAGAAGATAGAGAGAGATGAGAAGAAAAATAATGTGAAAAGAAGAAGCAGAGGTAATAACAGAAGAAGATGAAAAAGAAGAAGTAAAAGAAATAGAGAAAAAGTTAAAATTGATGATATTGTAAAAAGAAGGAATAGAAGAAGACACAATAAAAAAGTAGAAAAAGAAATAGAAAAGAAGAAAATTACAAGAAGAAATATAATAATAATAATAATAATAATAATAATAATAATAATAACAATAATAATAATAATAATAATAATAATAATAATAATCATAATAATAATAATCATAATAATAATAATATAATAATAATAATAATAACAATAATAATAATAATAATAATAATACTAATAATGATAATAATAATGATAACAATAATAATAATAAGAATAATAATAATAACAATAATAATAATAATACTAAGAAAAAGAAGAAGAAGAATTAGAAGAAGAAGATGAAAAGGAAGAAAAAGAAGAAGAAAAAAACAGAAAGATTAGAAGACAAGTACAGGAAGAAGGAGAACCATGTTTACAGGGAATAACGCGGAAAAGTGGATTGAACAAACTGAGAAAGCCGTTAGTAAAAAGAAAACAAAAGTTAAAATATAAGACTATGTTAGTAGAAAATTAATGCAGAAGTACAAGAAAAACAAAGAAATAAGAACAAGAACGACCCGTACACAAATACGGGAAACGAGAAATATAAACCGCAACAGACGAAGACGAATAACACGAAATATGGGCAAGAAGAAACACAAACAAACTAAAGGAAAAGTACAGACACATAAATATGTCCAATTAAAAGATAAGGAATAAAAAGACAAAAAATGAAAGAAAGTCAAAATGACAAAGGAAAAGAAATAGCAGGGGAAATAGGAAGAGAAGAACAAAATATGATCAAAGAATGATATAATTACATTAAAGTATGGTTTTATACTAACGACCGACCATAAACTAAGACCAAAAGTCATTGAAGAATAAGATTAATGCCATTATTAACTGGGCGATGAAAACAACGGTATTCGAGGAGTGGAAAGGATGTAGGAATGGACAAAATGTGACTATGCAAGACAGCGCCGAAAACTATATTTTCATAATGGATTTTAAAACGACCATATTGTAGTCTGCAGGGAAATAGTCCCATGAAAATCTGTTTAGCAAAGTGTTAGTTCTATGAAGCAAATACATGTTGCATTGATAGCAGAAGAAAAATGCATGTGAAAATTCCAAAGGGGAACACCAGGGAAGGGAGCTTCTCCGAGCACTTACTATATAAAAAACGATTGAGAAGAGAGTGACTAACAGCATCTATTCTGTTGTAGAGATGCTTTAACACAAGAATAAATATCATCTCTAGCAAGGTTGGGCAGTTGATATTCTACTATGTCATGAAACGAGTTCTCTCTGGGCGGCATCTACCCAGATATAACAGCAGTATTTCACCTTAAGACATATCTAAAGCTTATACAGATAGTCTGAATTAAAACTAAAAAAAAACTAAAGGGATACAAAAAGGTAAAATTAAAGAGAAAAGTTAATATTTTCTTGTAGCATGCGAAAGTGTTGAATCCAAAATCATAGCTAAAAAATATTTTTCAATACTAAAATGCTTGAACTTCTTTCTCAGTCGGATATCTTTAAATATGTGCTTGTCTGATTGTAGACGGTCGCTGTCTAGTTCACAAAATGCCTGAAGGAATTTGATTAGTAGCCAACTTTGCAAAGCCAAATGAGAAAACAATAAAATCTATACAAAAATAACAGAATGAATGGGAGGAAATATCTATTGGTAAAATGTAGATGAAGTTCGTGTATGCTGAGCCGGCGTCTTGGGGGAACAGAAGAAAAAAACCAACAGGCACACCCAATTTCACTACCCTGGCGCCCATCACTCCGAAACATTCTCTCAAGAAGTCTTCAAGTGCAATTACACACGCATACGTACACACATATTAACAATCACATGCACCCATGTATATAAGTATTTATATATATAGGGCATGGCTAAATTTTGATACGGTTGTCAGTCAATTAATAAAGTAAATTTATTAAAAAAATAGTACAAAATAAAGTTATCTTTTTTTCGGTTTATCAATAAATCTTTAATTTTTATTGTTTGGAAATAGTTCATCGTAATTTAAAGTGGTCAACGATAGCCAAGAGCAACCTGAGTACTACCTTCACATTGGATACTACATAAGGATGTAGGGGATGGCACCACTTTTTCCAAGGATTACTCCACTTACCTATCACATCATTATCCTAGGCGGCATCAAGTATTATTTTGGAGTCTTTAGTATGACATAACCCAGGATTGAACCCCGGTCTCTTTGACCATGAACGAACAATGTACTCATCTGACAAATGAATCATTCATAAGAAACATTATTTTAATATCGTAGCAATATCGTTTCAGGAGATTGCCTGATTTCACTAATAAATTTGGGAAAAAGTTTGAACCCATGTAGAGCAACATATCTATGGGAAGGACACACCGATATTACACGTCTGTGACTTGATTCGTATCTGTAACGTAGCACAAATTGTGTACTTCAGTAGTGATCACCGACATAGTCGGGAGAGTAGAGCATCTTCTCAATAGACAGTATATACTCATAATGAATTAGTGTGTGAATAATCTGTTATCATTTTGTGCAGTCATTTTCGTAAGCGTTGGAAAAATATTTGTCGTCTGCTCCGTAAAAGACCTGGACAATCAGGAAACTCTATTTTCACCGCAACTTGTCGCCCTGGCGTACCGAAATCATTATTCCCGGACCAGAGCTTACATGAAATTCCCAATGAAAATTCCCTTTCTTAGAATGGATGTTGAAATATTGTAGATGGAGATGAGTCGCCTTCTTTTCAATGATTAGACCAAGTCGACCTTTGATGGACCTGACGACTGGCCAAATACTAGTGCGTATTTTAAACACCAGCATCACAATCGTGTTAAGCGTACACTACAAGAAACATGAGTTATGATATGGGCAGATATCATTTAAGATACATTTGTTGGTCTTATCGGAGTACCAGCAAGGGATAACATCACATCTTAGGTGTTTATTACAAGACATCCCTCTTTCACTACTACGGTACATTTTTTATAATGCAATGCCTCTCAACTCTCACTCAGCTCGTGCTGTCCGAGCGTTATTTAAAATAATTGTTTTTAACATAGTTCACCACAAACAAAGCAGACCGTTACTGTGCACGTAAGGGACTACTGAGAAAAAAGGGTGAAAGTTTGGCGAGGGGGTCAACCTAATTTAGGAGATGCGCAGCGAGGTGTCTGTTTACATTAGTTTTAAATGTATGCATATCAGTAACGTCAGAAAAGCAGGAAGCAGGGAAGGAGGTCCAGAGTCCAGCAGAACGAGGAAAGAAGCTTTTGGAGTAGAAAGCTCTTCGGCATTTGGAAACCTCCTAAGTGTATGAATAGGATTTTGCAGATTGTCGGGTTGTTCTAGAGTATTTACGTCGTGGTGGTACCAGAGCAGCAGTTATTAATAAGTTGGGTAATTTAAGATTAAAAGTTGATACTCTGGTAGCCAACCTGCTTCGATTTACAACTACTGTCATGAAACGTGACGTTTATACCAATGGTGTTAAATTTAATGCAAAACAAACTCATTGAAAGGCATCATCATGGCGGAATAATGATGATGAGTTTCTAAAAGAACGAGTATAACCCGATAGAATAAGAAGTATTCTTTACACAAAAACATCAATAAATAACTTAATGAAAACAACAATAGAATTAATAAAACTCGATCAAAACTCATATACCCCCTAAAAACACACTCTCTCTCACCCACACACATACATATATATATATATATATATATATATATATATATATATATATATATATATAACTTGGTAAGATTCGTAGAATGAAACGGAAAAATTGCTCAATTATAAAATACAAGTTTCCCAGTAATTTAAATTTAAAATACAAGTAATATTTATTTATATATGACTTTACAAAAGACTAATTTAATACAGTCAGTTTCAAGTTAGCGAGAGCTGAAACTTCGCCGACTATCCTGAGACAAAGTTTAGAAAACCTGTTCCGATTCCAAATAAGATTAAGTTCCAAATAGGACCTCTCAACTCTTCACTGATCGTAGTCGGCGAAATTTGGACACTCGCTGTCTTGAAACCGACGGTATCATATTGGTTTGACTTAACCTTCTGTAACAACACCCACGTATACACACACACACACACACACACACACACATATATATATATATATATATATATATATATATATATATATATATATTTAGGGGGTATATAAGTTTTGGTCGAGTTTTATTAATTCTATTGTTGTTTTCATTAAGTTATTTATTGATGTTTTTGTGTAAAGAATACTCCTTATTCTATCGGGTTATACTCGTTCTTTTAGAAACAAAACTCATCATTATTCCGCCATGATAATACCTTTCAATGAGTTTGTTGTGCATTAAATTTAACACCATTGGTATAAACGTCACGTTTCATGACAGTAGTTGTAAATCGAAGCAGGTTGGCTACCAGAGTATCAACTTTTAATCTTAAATTACCAAACTTATTAATAGCTGCTGCTCTGGTACCACCACGACGTAAATACTCTAGAACAAGCCGACAATCTGCAAAATCCTATTCATACACTTAGGAGGTTTCCAAATGCCTAAGAGTTTTCTACACCAAAAGCGTCTTTCCTCGTGCTGCTGGACTCTGGAACTCCTTCTCTGCTACCTGCTTTTCTGACGTTACTGACATGCATGAATTTAAAACTAATGTAAACAGACACCTCGCTGCGCATCTCCTAAATTAGGTTGACCCCCCCCCTCGCCAAACTTTCACTTTTTTTTCTCAGTAGCCCCTTACGTGTACAGTAACGGTCTGCCTTGTTTGTGGTGAACTATGTTAAAAACAATTATTTTAAATAACGCTCGGACAGTACGAGCTGAGTGAGAGTTGAGAGGTATTGCATTGTAAAAAATGTACCGTAGTAGTGAAGGAGGTATGTCTTGTAATAAACACCTAAGATGTGATTTTATCCCCTGCTGGTACTCCGATAAGACCAACAAATGTATCTTAAATGATACCTGCCCATATCATAACTCATGTTTCTTGTAGTGTACACTAAACACAGTTGTGATGCTGAGGTTTAAAATACACACTAGTATTTGGCCAGTCGTCAGGTCCATCAAAGGTCGACTTGGTCTAATCATTGAAAAGAAGGCGACTCATCTCCATCTACAATATTTCAACATCCATTCTAAGAAAGGGAATTTTCATTGGAAATTTCATGTAAGCTCTGGTCCGGGGATAATTATTTCGGTACGTCAGGGCGACAAGTTGCGGTGAAAATAGAGTTTCCTGATTGTCCAGGTCTGTACGGAGCAGACGACAAATATTTTTCCAACGCTTACGAAAATGACTGCCCAAAATAATAACAGATTATTCACACACTAATTCATTATGAGTATATACTGTCTATTGAGAAGATGGTCTACTCTCCCGACTATGTCGGTGATCACTGCTGAGGTACACAATATGTGCTACGTTACAGATACGAATCAAGTTACAGATGTGTAATATTGGTGTTTCCTTCCCATAGATATGTTGCTCTATATGGGTTCAAACTTTTTCCAAAATTTATTAGTGAAACCAGGCAATCTACTGAAACGATATTGCTACGATATTAAAATAGCAGGACCTGTTGTCCTGCGTTGCCCGGGCGAAATATAAAAGAATGAATTAAAATGTGTAAACAGCCGACAGAACGCAAATATGTCACATTGGATAGTTTTGATGTTAAGAAAATAATTGTTTGTGAAGCAGGGAAATAGTTTGGCTGGCTGTGTTCAATATCAGAACATTTTTCTTTCCTTGTGTAGTTTTTGTTTTTTTGATAAATGAGGTTTGACGAGAATATGTAATTACTTACGGGTAATGTATATTTTATAAAATTATGTCAAAGTTAGGAAAATATCAAAGCGTTCCGTGGTATTATGAATGTTATTTAGTGTTTGCGAATTCTGAAACCGGTGTGTCTGTGATTATTTATTTGGGAAATAATAGGTCGACTGTGCTAGGAGGTGAATTGAGTTTTGTGGGAGGACTTAATTCTTAGCGGGAACATAATTTTCTACCATCTGTTTGGTTTACTTAGTTGGAAGAGGCTAACATGGCGGACTAAAAAAAATGTTTTTATTTAGGTTGTAAAAATAAGGTACATTTTCTGAAAACACGGTTGAAGACAGTAGGCGAATAAAGTGGTGTGTTTCTATGCGTTTGATGCATTATTTTTATTGTCTGCTCCACCTGATTTGGGAGGCGGAAATCAAGTCTCATATATATATATATATATATATATATATATATATATATATATATATATATATATATATATATGTATACATATATATATGTGATATTTGTTTAATATATATTACATTATTTTTTGCCTAATGATACTATCATCAGGGTAGGACATCATAATTTCAGACAGTCGAAGTAATCGTACCCAGTTAGAGAATCCGCTTAGACTCCTTAAGCTGGCGCTCTAACCCCTATGGCCATGGTAAATTACAACGAAGAGCAGCAAAATTAAGTTCTATTTGTGCCTCAGAAAGTAGGCAACAGACAATAGACAATCAAGAGAGTTTAACGAACGTTGTAGGAACCTTGCGTAAAGGTAAATGGCAGTCTATTTTTAACTTTCTGCACAGCGCTCAACGCTAATTTCGTAAAATATTTGCAATATTTAAGAAGTAAATATTAAATTATTTTCACCTACCAACGTCGGCATTTCAAGCTTTGGCTGTCATTGGTCTAGGAAGTGAAACTTTCAGACGGTCGGATTATTCGAACCCAGTAACAGAATCAGCCTTGAGTCCTAAAGTTAGCGCTCTAACTCCACGGCCACGCAAATAAAGGACATGAAGTTCTATCTGTGAATAAGGAAGCGGGCAACAGACAAAAACAGAAATTGTATGTTCGAATAGAACTAATATAAAATATTTTATCTAAAAACTACGCATCACAGTATCTGTTTTTTTATGCCGGCGTTTCATCGGGTTGGACATACTTTTTCTGGAGTAGAATCCGTCCTATAGTGTCAGACAAAATCGTTTAGCACCGTCCGGTAGTCGTAGACTTCGATGAAATTCTAAAACAACAGGGGAAATAAGAAATTACCAGTTCAGGGCAGACAGTGCCCGCTTGTCGTCTTCATCCAGATAATTCGCGTCCATAAAAAAGACTTGTTAGTTGTCAATGTTTGTTTAAGAGATATGTTTATGAATGTCTATTTACTTATTTCAGTCAAATTTTATGTGAAGGGCGTTTTTATTAGTGTATATGTTTTTAAAGATCTTCCTTAAACAAACAATAACAACAGACAACTCTATACGACATCGTATTATCAGAAATTGCAAGAGAACACCAACCAATGCATATGAAATATTTTTAATAAACACACCTAAACAAGCAATCTACACTATACAACGTCTTTTCATGAGGAATTTTGGTTATAGCCGATAGCAGTCAACACTTTAGTTTAAAAATGCCAGAAGAGTCCGACTAGTTTATTTTTGTATCCTGAAACGTCTTTCTATTGAGGGATGGCGGGCGTGATATTCCACGTGTAACCGTCCATCAATCAGACTCTGACGCTGGTGAGAAATCCGAAAATACACATTTGCTTACACCTATTAGAGCACTTTAAACTTAAAAAAATGCGTTCTTGGCACTAACATTCCAGGTTGGAGAGAAATATAATAAAAATGCCCATCACAGTTAGAAATGCCATTAATTATTTGAAAAGTTTTTATTAATTTGCCCACTAGTTCTTCTTTCTAATACATCGTTCTCTGGAGCTGTTATGTGTTATGCTTCTTATTTGGTTTGTCACGTTGCATTACTTGTCTTCCAATAGCAATAGTGTTATTCCAATTACCATGTCTAGACGCTGAAGTCGAAACCGAATGCAATACTCTATATATATATACGGTTGTATTAGAGTTTGATGTATCTTTAAAAAAATCGTTTCGATTCAATAATATACTGTGTTTTAACTATGAATCTATTAATAACATTTGCAATTTACTAGCCTCCCCACAGGGGCAGAGTTAGACACAAGGTCGGTTTTGAATGTGGTGAAAATCTAGCTATTTACAAATAGGGCACTCTGGATTGAAACCCGATTAAAATTGCCTCCATCTAGAAGGATTACTCTTTCACTGACTGTGGACAGAAAATGTGAAGTGCAGTATCATAAGAGATACTACACTTTGCTTCTAGCTAAACAACCAATTAATTAAGACGAAAATAAAAAAAACACAATCAATTATTCATTGTCCAAGACATGCAACCCTACTTGTTTTTGTTGAATGCCATATTTTGACAACAAAAACGTGTGCCTACTTTAAACTAGACACTATCATCAATGGCTGTAATCTTACTCAAAATATTACGAATAGTAACGAAGAAATATACATGATGGCGAGTAGGACAATCTACACACACTAAAATAATGAAAAATCAAGAATAAAAAAATGATAATGGAGTAGGTTAGTAAGTATCTATAAACTCTTTGCTGAGTGTCAGAGCGACAACTGTTTTCCGGTTAACCGAAACCAAGCAGGTAAGTCTCTAAATGGGAATGGGAACTAAAAGGGACATACAAATAAAAAAATCGGGATAGGATATAGAAATGAATGGTGCTCCCAAGATAAAGACAACATTTAAGGGTTATCAAGAGCAAAACAAATATAGAGAGTCGGCATCCTTCGAGGCTCTCTCGTTCCACAAATTAAAACAGGACGATTACACATTTATTCCCCTAGATAAGAGTCTTTTTAACAAATTTTAACGGACAGTTTCTGTAGAACCCAGGACCGCGCGTGTCACTCTTGGACAGGGACCACGAACTCGTACCCAGCTCCTCATCGGATGCATACACCAGTGTCATGCACCCACCTCTTATTGACCACCATGCGATGTAATATTTTCCAATCGCATCTGATTTTTGCTTTAAGCTTATGCTACAAAATCCCGATCGGAATATATACAACCCCATGAACAATATCAAGACGTGTGTTCCACCTTATTAGTTTCGATACGACTAGAAAAAATGTTCTCTCGTGACCACAGCGAGGCTACGTTGTTGATAACGGGTGCTACATCTAGGACCGATGGCTGCTTTCTAGGCTGTACATGCGCCCTGGTACCCAGCAACACTGTAAGCGCGGCTCTTCATTCAGCGAAGAACTGCGTCACTACCATTGGTTTACGATAGCCTTCAACCTTAGGGTCGGGTACGAGGTTGAGAAAGCTACTATCAACCGCAGAGACCCACGGAGTAACTTCTAACAAAGTGCGATCAAGAAAAGACACGATTTCGACATGTTTATGACTGTCCAAATCCAGCATTCCCAAGCACCATTGCTCGAACGTTTCGTACAGACCTCCCTGTGAACATGTTTATAGTAATCGTCTTGGTTGTTACTTCTATTATAGTAGACTGCAGCTCCTGTAGCAACTTTGCTGGCACTGCACTGGGTGCCATTTTTTCTTTTAATGTTATTGCCTGGATAGAACTGAGGGTGTAGTTGTTGGTTTCCTCCCTTTTTTGACGATTCAATTCCAGACTGGCGTTGTTGACGCTGCGGGAGCTGCTGCTGCTAATGACGACGACGACGACGACGACGATGACGACGACGACGATGATTATGATTCTGATTCTGATTCTGTTGGTAGTGCTGTTTTTTTCTGTGCTGATACGGCAACAGAAAACTTTACGTGAATTCGTTTTGGCAATACCTTGGCAATAATTCCATGCTCTTGTCAGTGCGACTAGTGTGGCTTCTGTCCTCCAAAATCTCGAAAGTGATCAGCTTTCATATTTGAGCTGGACCTGGATGTTATTGAACTCGAAGCACTCCAGGCGTATATTCAGATTGTTGTCGCCGGTCAATATGTTTCTTGGAGCGCGGACTGAAATAACCGCCTCGATGTCACCGTATTGGCTTATTACCCCTTCTAGTTCTTTTGGGCTGCCGTAACATAGGGACGCTGACGATAGAAAGTGTGGTCCGTCTGCTGCTTTGGTATTCAGGCTTGTTGTTTCAAATTTCCCGTTTTTCTTATAACTCATATTTGTCTAATTTTCAGTTATATTTATAACAAAATTTGTTTAATATTACATTTAAATTATTAATCGTCAATTACCCTATTTGTTTACTAATATTTTTGTAGTTTTAAAACCATTTTTATATTAACGTAAAAAATAATTACTTTATCGGATCTCGCCGATGACAAATAGATAAATAAACCATTCGATTTTATCTATGCAATATTCTCAATCATTTTATCACTCTTTTTATTTTCGATTTATTTTGTCCAGCTTTAATTTTATATATATATATATATCTTCTAAAAAGATGTTTCGAATTTCTCTTATCGTCATAACCCATTTGCCCGTGCCCAATTTGCAGTTAAAATTGTTTTATATCTAATTTAAATATTAAACTTGACAATCTTTTTTATGTATACTAAATTTATTTAAATGTTTGTTCATCTATATTTGTGTTGTTACCTGGTAATATTTTTGTTTTATCTATGATAGTGTTGTGTAAGAAAAGTAAATTTACTCATTTACAATTTTAAAAACCAATATTTTCATATCAAGTAAAAATGTAAGAATAACATGAATTTTCGTATTTACAATTTAATATTCATCTTTATATTAAAATCTTCTTAGTTCAAACTTGCTTTACACTTCATTTTTCTTTTATGCATCATCAATATTCATAAATACATGCGAAAGTTTCTTTTTCTGTTATTATTCCTATATTACCATCAGACCGGACGAATGTTTACTACATCTTTATTACAACGTTACAATTTAAAATAATATATAAATATTAGAGACAACCGATCAAAGAACAATTAGATAGGCTAATTTGCATTTCTATTTTCTAATAACTTAAAAAATAATTAATATTGTTTTCTTATCTAATTATATTTAATTTAATATTAATCTACCTATGTCATATACTTTCGTTGGGAGGTGACGGTGCTTAAGTGGATATCGACACGGACTGCAAACCAGGGTGTTCCAGTTTCGAATCCAGTCGGTTCCACAGTACCACTTTCACTTAGAAGGCACTATTCTCGTGGTCCTTCCTGTAAGTACCCAATGTATTTCCAGAAAGATTTCTAACTAGAACAACATCGGGGGGAAATAATGCCAACACCAGCATCATCTGATTCACATGAAAGAAGAAGATATACGTCGATATTAACAGTAATTAATAATAATATATAAATATCTGAGATAACCGATCAAAAAACAGACATTAGATACGCTAATTTTCATATCTATTTTTTAATAACTTAACAAATAATTAATATTTTGTGTTATTCAATCGATTCAATAGATTAATATAATATTAATCTATTTATGTCAAATACTTTCGTCGATATTAACAGTAATTAATTTTAAATGATTTAATAAAAAAAATGACAACTCATTTAAAATTATTCTTCACTTCGCTTGTTAGAATTACTGACCAGAAAAAACAACGAGATAAAGGGTGGCTGGCTAGCAAGTGAGCTAGTGATTAGCTGTTTATCTGTGCCCCACTTCACTTTGCGCCTTCCGTTAACGACGCCCTATTATTTTTTTAATTCACCTCTGATGAAGCTATAATGGTTAAAACAGCTACTACACTTTTATCTTTGTCAGAAGGCTAACTAAATATTTATAAAACATTTTTATGACGAGGTATTTTAAAATAAATGAAAAATAAACTAATTTAATCTATCATTGTTTTCACTTCTGTTGTCATAAGACTGCCCTCCCATGTATTACCTCCTTCTTTTAAAAAGTTTAGGGGTAAATCATCCCAGTTATTACATTCTCTTTTGAGGAATGTTGAATATAGTCTACGTTCTGTTGTTATGAGATCATCTTCCTAGTTACTACCTTCCCCTTTATTTTGAGGTGGAATGTAGTATATTTTCTGTTGTTCCTTTTCCTTTCATGGGGAAGAGAGGATCTGTCGAACTCGGGAATCTAAGTAAAATCCAGTTCTAAGTAACAGTCATTTGAAGGTTGAAGGTTCGATCCTCAGTACGGGCGATACGAATAATTGCGAATTACTGAAGAGTCCCTGTCGTGGCAGATGGAACGAGGGCATGCTACCCCGTGGATTTAATTAAGTGTTCCGTTCGAAATTCCGTCAAGATCCACGAGTTAGACAATGATTTCCTTTTCCTTTTATGGGGAAGAGAGGATCTCCGCAGTGTTGTGTTGTAATGATATCATCAACCCATGAATTACCACCTCCTTTGAGCGTCAGTTCATGAAGTTCGTTGACATCCTCTCAGCCTAGTAAATTATGCGACCAGAGGGAACACATATTTGCTAGTTCATGAATACATGAATGATTAATAAAACCATATTTTGTAATACTAACTTCAATTATTATTTAATTTAAATTTATTAATAAAATAAAACCGCGGTGGAAAATACTTCTTTAATTTTTTTTAACATTGTCCTTTTATTCACGCCTAGACTTATTTTGTTTTGACAGTTTACATATTTAAAACTCACTTTCGATTTTCCAACGGGCACGGGAAAATCACCATGTCATATATTCTTTTAAATCAACAAATGCTGGAAAAAATGTTTACTTAGAGACTCTCAAGATTTGGAGGGAATGTTTTACTTTATTTCATGTGTAAATATGAGGATCGAGTATTGATTTACTCCTCTCCAGGAGTTAGGCACAAGGCAAGTTTTTATCTTACTCCCACAAGTAAGATGTGACCCAAGGTCGGGTCGGGAAAGTGGGGTTTAAAAATTGCCTGGGCAGCCCCGTCGGCATTCCCCGGTAAGGGCGCCTCAGGCAGTAAGCAATAAACTTACTCCTCCCCAAAGAGGGGAGGCGAAGCCTGGGAGGGTGGACCTCCTAGAACTGCACAGGACAGACCCATAGACCAGCGTAAATCAAGCCCGGAAGGACAAGACAACACCAGTCTATGGAGTGCAGTATCCATCGGAACAGATACTACACTTTGATCTTAGCCAAAAGATCGAGTATCACACGATCACAATTCAATTCAATATGTCATCTATTTCTTTCTAAATAAACAAATGTGAGAAAACAATGTTCACTTACAAACTTTTAAGATTTTAAGGGAATGTATTACTTAATTTAATGTATAAATGTGAGGATCAATAATCACGGTTTATCTGTGGTCCTAAACCAAAATAAAATCTCACCCAGGTTTAATTTCATTCCTTTGATTCTAAAAGAATTTCCTAAAACAAAGAAAAACAACTCAATATGAACACTAACGCGAGACAAAAAAAAAACCTCAAGCAACACTAATATTTCTTAATATAGACACGATTCGATATTTATTTAATGTGAAATTTAATTTATATATAGAAAAAAATCATTATTCAAGGAGTAAATAGAATGACTAATAAACATATAAAATAAATATTATTACTAGTACCGTTGTTTTTAATTATTTCTGTAATTTATATTCACTATTTTATTTTTCTTGAAAAATTAATTAATAAAAGACGAGTAAAAAACACATGTATTTATTTGATTGAAATGTTATGTTAATGACATTTTTGTTCCATGAAATTTTATTTCGATGAAATTTTATTTCAATGAAATTTTATTTCAATGAAATTTTATTTCGATGAAATTTTATTTTGATCAAATCTACAGAGTAAAAACGTCAGCCGATTAATGTATACCATTTTTACGAAAAAATTAACACACCCTTTTATTGATATAGGTACACATATGTTTTTAATCAATGCTGTATTTACATTAAAATATAACTGGTTGTATAATATTTGTCAATATTTTTTATTCATTTCTATGTATATACTTGTTACGGTGAAATATCTAGTATCAATAAAGTAGATATCCATTCACTTTGAAAGTGTACAATGATGCATTAGTAAAGAGTGCAGTTGCATTCAGACGGTGAAGTAGAAAAAATATCCACTAATGAATCTAACAATCTTTCTTCTTATGTTTTGGAATTTTTTATATGAGGGTGGATAATTTGTAGAATTTGGTATATTCGGACTACTGTTCTCATCTTGAGTGTTTTTATAACAACGTTTCGGCCGATGTAACCTCTGACTTTCTTCAGGTGTACTTTGTCGGGAATCTTTCTGTCGAACTCGGGAATCTAAGTAAAATTCAGTTCTACGTAACAGTCATGTGAAGGTTGAAGGTTCGATCCTCAGTGCGGGCGATACGAATAATTGCAAATTACTGAAGACTTATTCCCTGTCATGGCAGATGGAACGACAGCATGCTACCCCCGTGGATTTAATAAAGGGTTCCGACCGAAATTCCGTCAACATTCCCGAGTTAAACAAAATGATTCCCTGACAAGGTATACCCGAATAAGGTAAAAGGTTACATCGGCCGAAACGTTGTGATAAAAACACTCAAGATGAGAACAGTAGTCCGAATATACGAAATTCTACAAATCTTTCTTCTACATTTCTTTTTCATTCTTCAGAATATGATCTATTAAAGCACAGGATACAGTAAGGATGGAGGTACATGCGCATGTTTATATAAGCTGACTTTTGAACCCCACTGAATTCGTTCCCAGGCAATTTATGATTAGTAATAAGGCACGCCCAAGTTAATCGTGATTTGAACCCCTTCTAAATCAGCTTTTTTGTTTCTCAACTAACAAGCATAGAACATATTTGATTCAATATTTGATTAAAAGATCCATCGACATAAAACATACAAAGATTGGTAACCTACTTGTAATTAACCCTAACCCTAACCCTAACCCTAACACTCACGGTATTTTATTGTTTCTCACGTAAGATTTGTGTGAAGTAAATGTTATTTATTTATTGATAATTAATGATTTATAGAGAAACTTTATTTCATACAACTTGGTTAGTTTTCTGTAATGAGTATAGGGAGCCAACGATTAGGGCTGGAATTGCATAATACATGTTTTTACTCACGGGACACCACTTATAAAGACCCTCAAGTATATGGTTTAGTTAAATTGATAGATTGACAGTCGAATCATGATAGATCCTATGAGAAAATTGAAAGCCTCACCATATCATCAAATATTAATAACAAACGATCCAGTGATTATAAATGCCATCCTTTGTCAGAAATATCGCATGTTAGGGTTAAACGACAAAGGAGGGGACAAGAGTTGCGAGGCTGCCGGAAGTAAAACATTTTTACATACTACCCTACAATTCCGTTCTAATTGTCATCTCTTTCTTTCTCTGACAATTGTTTCAAGCCTTATTGTTTGATTACTGATTTTAATTCCAATAACAAAAGCACAACAACACTGTCATGGGATAAAAGTAATCACCAGCGCAACTATAGACCCCCTATCAAAAGAGTTCATTAAATGGTGTTTATTTAAGTTCGTTTATATAGAAATTTTCCGATATTTAGAGCTTTGTTAATGCAAACTTTTTCCTAAAAAGAACAATGACGTTAAAATGTAAATATACCAAAGTTATATTACAAAAACAAACTAACAATTTGCCCCTACAATTATAATAGATTGGAGCCTGGTTTTTATATTACGCACGATAGTACTGCGAACATATATTTTTAAATGGCTTTTATTAATTTCAATAATTTACGCGTCGCACGCAAAAGAAATTGCTATTTAAAACGTAAGCGTTAACGACTAAAGAGAATATTGGTTTAAAAGTAACCGTTATAATAGCCCGAAAATGCTATTTCAAATGTATGTGATAGAAGATACACTGAGGCGTACCAAACCGATATAGTATCTTAGGGCATAATGTGAACATGAATAAAAACCGATTCAGATAAACGATGTCTAAGGAATATACACAACACCTGTACCGACAGTCTCTGCATTGCAAGCTTCAGACACCTCTATAAAGATAGACGTATCTTGACAGAAGTAAATATGAAGTAGATACAAAACTTTTTTTTTATCAGTCTGTAGTTGACATATGTAAGTAAATAAATATGCGACCAATGTTTTGCATATGCAGATATTTATTTATCAACGTCTGAATGTAGCTTATTGTCTTCGTTTGGCGCTCGACCCGTATGACGTATTTGATACTTTTACATGAGTAAACATATATATATATATATATATATATATATATATATATATATATATATATATATATATATATTGTTGTGAAAATACGTAATATATATTTATACACGTGCGTACATATACATACAAGCACACGCTGATATATATATATATATATATATATATATATATATAATACGCACACACACATACACGAACATATACATATCTATCTATCTATCTATATATATATATATATATATATATATATATATATACACATTCAATAACACAGGAAACACGTATAAAACTAACGTCTATATATGTATGTGTCTATATATAAATGTTTGAATATATGTTAACCTAGATTCATATAAGCATGTAAATATTTATATATGAAAATATATTTACGCATATTTTTGTTTATTTTCATATATACAAGTCTCTATATGTGTCTCTATGTAACATATGTATGAATATATGTAATAAGCATATGATATGTATCTGAGTATATATACATATATATATATATATATATATATATATATATATATATATATGTCCCATATGTTAAAACACACGCACATTTATATATATTCTTGTACGTATTTGAAGATAAGTTCCGGATTTCTTACTTTTCCTAGAGAGAAAAAAAACCTGAAGTATTCTCAAGAAATTCATAAGACATTTTTTTTTGGAAAACGATAGACGAAT
>OY744528.1:111878729-112008729 GCA_963556195.1 Sepiola atlantica | reverse complement strand
CGTTAAAAGATTATAAGTAACATATACTGACACAAATAGAAAGAACACACTTCTACTCTGCTTTACGATAACTAACTAAGGCGACTTTAAAGCTAATAAAAAGGAGAAACACATCTATTTAGTATTGAAAGACACAGAGAAAGCGAAAAAGACAAATCACCCCCCCCCCCGTTCCCTTCCTTTTTAACCAGTTCAGATAGCGAAAATATGTGTTATTAAATCAGTAGCCGGTACTGCTTGTATTCGTATTATTAGGTCAGGATTAAATATAAAAATCGCTGAAATCGTTTGCAAAGAAACTCACGGATGAAACACTATCGTTAATAATACACTACGCAGTGATTCCAGGAGGAAAATAACTTCAATCGTAATTAGACAAAAGAAACGAGCCACATCAGGGTTTCCACTTGTTAATTAAATTCACAGCGCATTGATGCAAGCCTCTATTTACTTTAAGCAGAACAAAGTACGACCCAGCATAAATCTTTACTGTGGTGACAATCCTTCCCCCTCCAAACGAGCACACTGTATTAGTGAGCCAAAGAGAATGTTTTCTTCACTGATGAATGACACCCCAGATAAAGTGTAATATCAGCCCAGATAATACATTTGATGGTAGCTAAATCAAATTAATATGCACACTAAATATATTCACCTGTCTGTGGGAGAACCTTAATACCAATTACTATTAATATAGTATTTGTTTTACTATGAATTAATAAATATAACGCAATACAATTGAATACGAAGTCGTCTCAATGGAAATGCATTCAATGAATACAATGTCAATGAAGTAAATTTTGCGACAATGTCAAGTAAGACAATTAATAAATTCACAAGAAATATACTTTCGTGTCAATGCGAAAGGATATAATGATAAATGTTAATGAACGCAATTACGTGTGAATTGAATGTATCAAATGCCAGTTAATATAATTTCGATTCAATGTCATCAAATACACTATCAAATAATATAATTTCGTGAAAATGTTAATAGATGTATTGTCAGTGTATATAATCTCGCAACAATATAAACGATTGAAATATAAAATGATACACCTTGTCCTCTATATTAATATATTTATTGCCAGTGAATACAATTTCGCAACAAGAGAAACGATTGAAATATAAAATGATACACCTTGTCCTCTATATTAATATATTTATTGCCAGTGAATACAATTTCGCAACAATATAAACGAATGAAATATAAAATGATACAACTTGTCCTCTATATTAATATATTTATTGCCAGTGAATACAATTTCGCAACAATATAAACGAATGAAATATAAAATGATACACCTTGTCCTCTATATTAATATATTTATTGCCAGTGAATACAATTTCGCAACAATATAAACGAATGAAATATAAAATGATACAACTTGTCCTCTATATTAATATATTTATTGCCAGTGAATACAATTTCGCAACAATATAAACGAATGAAATATAAAATGATACAACTTGTCCTCTATATTAATATATTTATTGCCAGTGAATACAATTTCGCAACAATATAAACGAATGAAATATAAAATGATACACCTTGTCCTCTATATTAATATATTTATTGCCAGTAAAAACAATTTCGCAACAATATAAACGAATGAAATATAAAATGATACAACTTGTCCTCTATATTAATATATTTATTGCCAGTGAATACAATTTCGCAACAATATAAACGAATGAAATATAAAATGATACACCTTGTCTTCTATATTAATATATTTATTGCCAGTGAATACAATTTCGCAACAATATAAACGAATGAAATATAAAATGATACAACTTGTCCTCTATATTAATATATTTATTGCCAGTGAATACAATTTCGCAACAATATAAACGAATGAAATATAAAATGATACACCTTGTCTTCTATATTAATATATTTATTGCCAGTGAATACAATTTCGCAACAATATAAACGAATGAAATATAAAATGATACACCTTGTCCTCTATATTAATATATTTATTGCCAGTGAATACAATTTCGCAACAATATAAACGAATGAAATATAAAATAATACAACTTGTCCTCTATATTAATATATTTATTGCCAGTGAATACAATTTCGCAACAATATAAACGAATGAAATATAAAATGATACACCTTGTCCTCTATATTAATATATTTATTGCCAGTGAATACAATTTCGCAACAATATAAACGAATGAAATATAAAATAATACAACTTGTCCTCTATATTAATATATTTATTGCCAGTGAATACAATTTCGCAACAATATAAACGAATGAAATATAAAATGATACACCTTGTCCTCTATATTAATATATTTATTGCCAGTGAATACAATTTCGCAACAATATAAACGAATGAAATATAAAATAATACAACTTGTCCTCTATATTAATATATTTATTGCCAGTGAATACAATTTCGCAACAATATAAACGAATGAAATATAAAATGATACACCTTGTCCTCTATATTAATATATTTATTGCCAGTGAATACAATTTCGCAACAATATAAACGAATGAAATATAAAATAATACAACTTGTCCTCTATATTAATATATTTATTGCCAGTGAATACAATTTCGCAACAATATAAACGAATGAAATATAAAATGATACACCTTGTCTTCTATATTAAT
Organism: Sepiola atlantica; assembly: GCA_963556195.1. Taxonomy (NCBI): domain Eukaryota; kingdom Metazoa; phylum Mollusca; class Cephalopoda; order Sepiida; family Sepiolidae; genus Sepiola; species Sepiola atlantica. Next base: position 112,006,094 of record OY744528.1, on the reverse strand, counting down.
ATATTTATTGCCAGTGAATACAATTTCGCAACAATATAAACGAATGAAATATAAAATGATACACCTTGTCCTCTATATTAATATATTTATTGCCAGTGAATACAATTTCGCAACAATATAAACGAATGAAATATAAAATAATACAACTTGTCCTCTATATTAATATATTTATTGCCAGTGAATACAATTTCGCAACAATATAAACGAATGAAATATAAAATGATACACCTTGTCCTCTATATTAATACATTTATTGCCAGTGAATACAATTTCGCAACAATATAAACGAATGAAATATAAAATGATACAACTTGGCCTCTATATTAATATATTTATTGCCAGTGAATACAATTTCGCAACAATATAAACGAATGAAATATAAAATGATACAACTTGTCCTCTATATTAATATATTTATTGCCAGTGAATACAATTTCGCAACAATATACACGAATGAAATATAAAATGATACACCTTGTCCTCTATATTAATATATTTATTGCCAGTGAATACAATTTCGCAACAATATAAACGAATGAAATATAAAATGATACAACTTGTCCTCTATATTAATATATTTATTGCCAGTGAATACAATTTCGCAACAATATAAACGAATGAAATATAAAATGATACACCTTGTCTTCTATATTAATATATTTATTGCCAGTGAATACAATTTCGCAACAATATAAACGAATGAAATATAAAATGATACAACTTGTCCTCTATATTAATATATTTATTGCCAGTGAATACAATTTCGCAACAATATAAACGAATGAAATATAAAATAATACAACTTGTCCTCTATATTAATATATTTATTGCCAGTGAATACAATTTCGCAACAATATAAACGAATGAAATATAAAATGATACACCTTGTCCTCTATATTAATATATTTATTGCCAGTGAATACAATTTCGCAACAATATAAACGAATGAAATATAAAATGATACAACTTGTCCCCTATATTAATATATTTATTGCCAGTGAATACAATTTCGCAACAATATAAACGAATGAAATATAAAATGATACACCTTGTCCTCTATATTAATATATTTATTGCCAGTGAATACAATTTCGCAACAATATAAACGAATGAAATATAAAATGATACAACTTGTCCCCTATATTAATATATTTATTGCCAGTGAATACAATTTCGCAACAATATAAACGAATGAAATATAAAATGATACAACTTGTCCTCTATATTAATATATTTATTGCCAGTGAATACAATTTCGCAACAATATAAACGAATGAAATATAAAATGATACAACTTGTCCTCTATATTAATATATTTTTTGCCAGTGAATACAATTTCGCAACAATATAAACGAATGAAATATAAAATGATACACCTTGTCTTCTATATTAATATATTTATTGCCAGTGAATACAATTTCGCAACAATATAAACGAATGAAATATAAAATGATACAACTTGTCCTCTATATTAATATATTCATTGCCAGTGAATACAATTTCGCAACAATATAAACGAATGAAATATAAAATGATACACCTTGTCCTCTATATTAATATATTTATTGCCAGTGAATACAATTTCGCAACAATATAAACGAATGAAATATAAAATGATACACCTTGTCCTCTATATTAATATATTTATTGCCAGTGAATACAATTTTGCAACAATATAAACGAATGAAATATAAAATAATAAAATTTGGCCTCTATATTAATATATTTATTGCCAGTGAATACAATTTCGCAACAATATAAACGAATGAAATATAAAATAATAAAATTTGGCCTCTATATTAATGTATTTATTGCCAGTGAATACAATTTCGCAACAATATAAACGAATGAAATATAAAATAATACAACTTGGCCTCTATATTAATATATTTATTGCCAGTGAATACAATTTCGCAACAATATAAACGAATGAAATATAAAATGATACACCTTGTCCTCTATATTAATATATTTATTGCCAGTGAATACAATTTCGCAACAAGAGAAACGAATGAAATATAGAATGATACAACTTGTCCTCTATATTAATATATTTATTGCCAGTGAATACAATTTCGCAACAATATAAACGAATGAAATACAAAATAATAAAATTTGGCCTCTATATTAATGTATTTATTGCCAGTGAATACAATTTCGCAACAATATAAACGAATGAAATATAAAATAATACAATTCCGTGTCAATTTATCATGAATTTAATGTTAGTAGAAAATACTTTCGCATAAATATCAATGAATACAATATCCAATTATACAATTCCGTGTCAATGTTAATGAATTCGATGCCAGTAAATATAGTTTAGCATCAATATCGACGAATATAATATCAAATGATAAACTTCCGTGCAATGTCAATAAATTCAATGTCAGGTAAAATAATTCTTCATAAATATCAACGAATACAATAAAAAAAATAATACAATTTCACGTAAATATTAATAAATCCAATGAAAGTTAACCTAATCGTCTTTCAGTATCAACGAATACAATATCAAAGCATGCACTTTTTTGTCAATGTTAATGAATTCCACGGTAGCGAATATAATTTTAAATCAAAATAAGTAGATATTATATAAAAATATTATGATGTAAGGTTAATATAGTTTGGATTAATATAAAGGAATACACTATCAAATAATAAAATTGTGTGTACATGTTAATGAATTCAATGTTAGTTTATATTATTTCGCAAGAATATAATTGAATACAATATTAAAAAACTAGAATGATGTAAGTGAATATGATTCAGCATCAATATGAATGAATACAATAACAAATAATACAATTGTGTGTCAATGTTAATAGATTCAATGCCAGTTTATATAATCTTGCATCCATATAAATTAATATAATATCTAATAATACGATAGTGTGTCAATTTTAATTAATTCAATGTACGTGAATATCATTTCCTATGAAATCCTGGTCATGGAACCAAATTGTGAGGCCCAACACATTACAGTTCACAATCAATGCTAAATATAAACTAGTAGGAAATAGATTTGAAAAAGGTACATTGGATTAGATTTTTTCAAATAATTAATGCATAATAGGAGATGTAAATTTGAAAGCACCGTTAGGTAAATCTGATTATGCATGTATTGAAATCGAAGTTTAAATGAAGGCAGAGTTTGATTATATAAACAGAAAACAGAGGAACTGGTCTAAGATCACAACATATTTTGTGTCAAAGAAAGGAGAAACTATCGAGTGGAATTATAGCTTGAAAACAACTGATGTTCATGAAATATGGGAGGAATTAAATCCGAAGATAAAATGTATGATACAAAATATTTCAGAAGTTATCATAACATTCTCCAAACAATTTTCCTTGGGACAGTAATCGTCTATCTCGTAAAAGAAAAGAAAAAGCTTGGAGGGAATTTGGATTATACCAAGTATGGAATATTATCAAAATTCTGTAAGTAAACAAAATGAATATAACACACTAGAAGTAAAAGAAAAGTTGAAACACGAAAATAAGATTGTTAGAAATATTAAATACAACTGTAAACAATTGTTCAAATATGTTAAAGCAAAAACTAAAATTCAAAAACGCGTGAGTACAGTAAGAGATGATGAGACAGAGGATTTAACAGACACACCGGAAGAAACAGCTGGTGTACTAGCAAGTTTCTGTCAATCTGTTCATTGTTTTGAAGAATTTGGTCCAACACACCATAGTTGTTATGGAGAGGGTACTACAAAACTTGTTGATTAACTAAAAATAGAACCTAAAGACATAACACTATTACTATCCATGTTAGATGTTAGTAAAAGTATACCTGATTAAATTCATCCTAAAATATTGAAATACTTATCATCAAATGAAGGCTTTATCAATGCAATAACCAATTTGTTTAGGGAATGTATCAAATATGAAGAGATTCCATATATTTGGAAAACAGCTATAGTAATACTGCTACATAAAAAGGTTCGATACATTTAAAAAGTAATTACAGACCAGTTTCTCTAACACGTATTTTGTGTAAAGTATTTGAAAACATAAATAGAAACCACATATTACATTTCATAAAGGATGATATAAATTGTAACCAACATGGTTTTGTCCATGGTAAATCAACATTATCTAATATTTTGGAAAGTATTGCCATTATAACTGTATATTTGATGGAGGAGTATAATGCGGATATCATATATTTGGATTTTAGCAAGGCATATGATACGGTATCTCATCATCGTTTACAAGTGAAAATGAAACATTTTGGTATTACTGACAAAATGGTAAATATTGTAAGAGAGTGTTTGAAGGATAGCACTGTGAAGGTAAAGGTTGGAAACAATTATTCTGAATCACAATACATACCCTCTGGTGTTCCGCAGGGTTCAGTATTGCGTTCTTTGTTGTTTTTGATATTCATAAATGACTTACCTAATAATATAAATTCAGAAATAGAATTGTTTGCTGATGATGTTAAACTACTTGTGAGACCTTTATCAAAGAACATAACACAGATGGATCGAAATAAATTATCATATTGGGAGGACATTTGGAAATTAGGATTTAACGTAGACAAATGTACAGTACTACTGTTAAGATCGAGGAATGTTGGAGTTGCATATCTACTAAATAACAGAGAGATCAAAGAAGTAGATGGAGAGTGCGATTTGGGAGTGGGGTTTGATAATACATTTAAGGCAAACAATCATATTTTGACTATTGTATTGAGGACAAATAGAATGATCGGGCGAATGGTTAAGAATATTATTTCACGGGAGACAAATGTTGTATTAAGGATATATAACGCTCTAATAAGACCTCATATGGAATACTGCACCCAGGCCTGGGCTCCAGCGATTATATATAGAAATCGGAATATAATATTGAAACTGGAACGCGTACAAAGAAGGGTGAAAACTCATAAGTGAAGTAAAAGAGTGCAGTTACAGGGAGAGATTGGACACATTGGGATTAACTACTTTGCTGGAGAGAAGAATGAGAGGTGATATGATTGAGACTTTCAAGATAATAAATGGCATTTCTAACTATGGTGGAATTTTTTAGTATTACTCCTAGATCTGGAAGGGTGTTGTCAAAGCAGTTTTCAAAAACAAGATCTATTAACCAGTTCATTTTTTTGCTCACATAGTAATATTATGAGGTTGGATGAATTCAGAGAAAGTGCTAGGAGGGGGGAATTGAAGGGGTACTTTTGGGAGTTATCAAATGAAATATTAAACAGAATTTGATCTGGATATCGATACTGTACTAAGAGTTTCATTTCTTTTAACAGTTGAATTGAGAAGATAGTTAAATGGGAGACACTCAAGGAGGCATAACAAACAAATAAATAAATAATTAATAATTGTGATATCCGTGTCCATAAACGTACTTTGTAAGCGCGTGCTTCCACGATCATACTCACGTACGCATGGTTGTTGTCAAACCACGAATACACTGTTGTTGACATAACCATTACCGTCATGAGCAAATGCACTGAACGCCGTGGATGTGTTTTTAGAAGATTTTATTTAACACATAGACAAGAATTTAGTGGCTTTCTGCACAGAAGAGAGAGAAAAGAAAGGAATTACCGAGAAAACATATTCCGACAATCTGCGCTACTGCTTACTTAGGACCCCGCCTATTGGCACGGATCGGGCATTTACACTACAGTTTCGGTCGAGAGTCAGGACAAAAAGAGAGAAACAGTCCTGAACGGAAGTTACATCATTTATGATGCCCATGCTAATCCCACCACCTTTAAGGGCGTACTGCCACCTTTTGGGGCGCTCTTTTTAGACTCTCTTACTATCTAACAAATGAAGGAATACAGAGATGAGAACTAACACAAGTTTTAGATTAATGTTTTCAATTTAAATTGCACATGTAAATACAGCAGAACAAGACGACGAATACTTTTTAAATGTAGGATATAAAATACAAGGTATAAGGCAGTTATTAAAGAAGGCACGGATGGTAACCACTAATTATTTTTTACATAGGTTTGTCTAGCGGTAGAGAAGAATTAAAACAAGAACGGGCAAGGACCAACTATAAACATGACGCTAAAAAGATGATAAACTTAATTGATGGAAATAGAGAGGATAATCTTGGCCTTTTAGCTAACATCAAAGTGTAGTATCTGTTCCGATGGATACTGCACCCCATACTGGTATTGTCTTGGCCTTCGGGGCTTGATTTACGCCGGTCAATGGGTCTGCCATCTGCAGTTTTGGGAGGTTCACCTTCACAGGCTTTGCCTCCCCTCTTTGGGAAGGAGTAAGTTTATTGCTTACTGCCTGAGGCGCCCCTTCCGGGGAATGCCGACGGGGCTGCCCAGGCAATTTTTAAACCCCACTTTCCCGACCCGACCTTGGGTCACATCTTACTTGTGGGAGTAAGATAAAAACTGGCCTTGTGCCTAACTCCTGGAGAGGAGTAAATCAGTACTCATATTTTTCTATGATACTTTACGCGTATAAAAATGGGACGATTAAATACCAATTGCAGACCTGGCGTTAGAAGTATGGGAACTCAAATGTTTTAAATTGATTACTATCGATTGCGAATGCTTCTCTGGATATAAATGAACGGTAACAAACGTCACGGTGAAATGCTAAGATATATTTATATGCAACTGGACGTATGCAGATATGAGAGTCCTGGAGTGTGTTTGGTTTTGGATTTGCAATCGATAGTCTATAATCATTAGAGTGACACAATTATGTCAATAACGTGCACAGTCTTCATAAACGTTTAACTTCTGAACTGCAACTATAGGGGTAAAAGTTTGGCATGTCTCCCGGTCAAATACTAATATCACATATCTTCTCATCCTCATGCGAAAGAAATAATTAGCCCGTCTAAATTTGGCTTAGTTCGCTATACGAAGTATCATATGTTTGTTGTACCGAAACCCCAGAGCTTGATGCAGGTCTGTCCACGTGTCAACTGTAACCGTATGCAATTTCATTAGGTCATCAGCTTCTAATTATGAAACTCGTAATGAGAAACGCGCCATAAAATAGAGCCTCCATGACGTGCATTCGGTATAACAGCTCACGTGACGTTAGTTCCAGACACGACCTGTGTTCTGCGAATGTCGCTTATACGGCAACGAGATGTTCTCTCTTAACGATATGAGTTAATCTGATATACACGAGCAGAAGTTTGTCTCTGAGCAGTTAATCTTTTCAATATAATATTTCCGATTCTTGTAACGAAGTTGTGGATGGTGTAATGCTTACTGGACATCTATAGTCGTACCAAACTGCAGGATGCTTATAACTTTATATGCTTGATATAAACACATATATGATACACATATAACATACGCAGGACCCTGTCTCGGCGTTGCCTGGGAACATTGAGAAAAACAAAAATCGCAAGGTCTAAAGTAAATTGAACGGTATGGACCAGAATTATTCTTTTCATAAAAAATCGAAATCTTTATTCACGATAAGAATGTTTCTGGGAAGGGCGATTTGCTTTTCATTTATTTCATAATAAAAGAATTGGATAGTTAACGGGTGTACAAATGAACCCAAATGCATTGTGGTTGAATTCAATGTTTGAAACAAATCCATATGGGGGTCCTCACTGGCTTGTTTGTTTTGCCGCAGTGTATGTGTTTGTTTGTTTTGCCGCAGTGTATGTGTTTGTTTGTTTTGCCGCAGTGTATGTGTTTGTTTGTTTTGGCGCAGTGTATGTTTTTTGTTTGATTTGCCGTAGTGTATGTTTTTGTTTGTTTTGCCGCAGTGTATGTGTTTTGTTTGTTCTGCCGCGGAGGATGTGTTTATATTGTTTTGCCGCAGAGTATATGTGTTGTTGGTTTTGCTGCAGTGTATGTTTTTGTTTGTTTTGCCGCAGTGTATGTGTTTGTTTGTTTTGCCGCAGTGTATGTGTTTGTTTGTTTTGCCGCAGTGTATGTGTTTGTTTGTTTTGCCGCAGTGTATGTTTTTGTTTAATTTGGCGTAGTGTATGTTTTTGTTTGTTTTGCCGCAGTGTATGTGTTTTGTTTGTTCTGCCGCGGGGTATGTGTTTAGTTTGTTTTGCCGCAGAGTATATGTGTTGTTGGTTTTGCCGCAGTGTATGTTTTTGTTGGTTTTGCCGCAGTGTATGTTTTTGTTGGTTTTGCCGCAGTGTATGTGTTTGTTTGTTTTGCCACAGTGTATGTGTTTGTTTGTTTTGCCGCAGTGTATGTTTTTTGTTTGATTTGCCGTAGTGTATGTGTTTTGTTTGTTTTGCCGCAATGTATGTGTTTTGTTTGTTCTGCCGCAGGGTATGTGTTTTGTTTGTTTTGCCGCAGGGTATGTGTGTTGTTGGTTTTGCCGCAGTGTATGTTTTTGTTTGTTTTGCCGCAGTGTATGTTTTTGTTTGTTTTGCAGCAGTGTATGTGTTTTGTTTGTTGTGCCGCAGTGTATGTGTTATATTATGAGGGGCCCGTATGCCTAAAAGCGAGTAGGTTCACAAGTGTTTATTGTGAGAGGGTTGAACTTAGTTCGAGTTCGGTGCAGTTCGAAGGGACATCCATTTTGGGACAAATAGATTTGTCCTCAGATGAGTAATCCTAAGAAGTAATAACAAATGATGAAACCTGACCAACTTCAAAAGGTGAAGTTCAATAAAGGTCAGCCCAGTTCTGTTTATGATCTGTATGACAGGACAAAGGACTATGACGTCACTCCTTCTTTCGTGAGAAACTAAGGTTTGAAATGAGTTACTACTTTGGCAGCGAGCTGGACGGTGGACCTTCTCTGTGGGTCCTTAAATGAAACGGAGAAGCTCGGGAAGTGAGAGCGAGGAATCGAAAATGTAATCGCTCGTCGTAATGGCTGGATCTCTTGGATATCCAGCGGAAATCATCGTCGTATCCCCCAGCGAGAAGAATGAATGAATCGAGGAACGAATGGACACCCCCCTACTGCAACGAATAAAAGACTTGAATCCCTCCCTCAAAATCGTTTTTGTCTCTCGTGCATGAGAACAGAATTTCGATCACGAGCCAGCAACGGAGATGAGTGCGCAAGCAAACCCACGACCAACAGTGAAGCAGAAATCCATAAGGTAACATTTTGGGCATAACATTTTTTGGGGTCCTTATCTGTAAATCTGAAAGAACTAAAAATTGAAAGAAAAAGTGAACAATGCTGAATTTGATATGTCTAATGAACAATGTGGTTGATGTTTAAAGTGTTTAAATGAGATGCAATGTTTAATGAACAGTGTTTAATGAGAAAATAATTAAAAAGAGAACTATGTTTAAAATGCGTAATTTGAAATGTTAAAGAACAGATGTTTTAACGAGAAAAGAATTTAAGAAAATGTGTTTAACGAGAATTGTTGAAAATTGACCGACAGTTTAAAGGCCTTAAAGGGCCATAAGAGTGTCCCTTAAGGAAATATATTAAAATTACCTTAAAATTGAGTGTTTCGAAAGTTTGAGAACGCTTCTAGACTTTTCGTGTGGTTTTCGTATGGTTTTCGGTGTGCTATGCAGCATATGTGTTGGTTTGTTTTGCCGCAGTGTATGTGTATTGTTGGGAGAATGTCGAACCGGATAACCGCATCAAAATTAAATTCAGTTAAAGAGAGACATATACACACTTATCAGCGAAAAAGCGAATTTTCTATCCATGTATATACATATAGACATGCATATATGTATATGTATATGTATATATATGTGGATATATATATATACAGGGTGTTTCAAAAGTCTTGGGAACATAATAGTTTTTGAGTTATTAAACTCAAAAACTATTAAAAGTTGAAAAATGAAATTGGTACCGTTGGAAAGGTTAAAGTTTCAAGTTTTGTGGGGAATCTTCAAAGTTGCTCAATATGAGCACCATTCGTCACACGGCAGACATCTAGTCGATAGTCCATTTCCTGCCAAACGCGTTCCAGCATCTTGACGTCAATGGTTCCCACAACTGCCGTTACTCGAGCCTTTAGTTCGTCAATATCTCTTGGAAGGGGCGGCACATAGACTTGTTGCTTGACAAAGCCCCAAAGGAAAAAGTCACACGGGGTAAGATCTGGAGACCTAGGAGGGCAGGGCATGAGAACGTCATCACCTCGCCCAGATCTCCCAATCCATCTACCAGGCAGCCTTGTGTTAAGAAACTGCCTTACTCTAAGACTCCAGTGTGGTGGTGCACCATCTTGTTGAAAAATGAAGTCATCAGATTCTGCTTGTTCCAACTGAGCCATTAACCAGTCTTCCAGCATGTTGAGATAGGATTCACCAGTGATAGTTGCCTCTTCAAAGAAGAACGGTCCATAGACACCTTTCTTGGAAATTGCACAAAACACGTTCACTTTTGGTGAATCTCGCTCATGCTCAAGAAGTTCATGAGGATTCTCAGTACCCCATATGCGAGTGTTATGCTTGTTAACTTTGCCATTCAGATGGAAGGTCGCCTCATCGCTAAAAACAAGCCGGTCATCAAAGCCGTTATCTTCCAACTTCTCTTGCATTGCAATGCAAAAGTCACGGCGAAGTGGCTTATCAGTGTCCTTCAACTTTTGGACCAACTTGAGCTTGTAAGGTACCATTTGCAGTCGTTTCCTTAAGACACGCCAGACAGTTGCTGGAGCAAGCTGAAGTTCCCTGCTGGCTCTTCTCACTGATTTACGGGGGCTCCGCTGAAAGGTTGTCCGAACTTGCTCAACTGCATCTTCTGAAGTTGAAGGGCGACCTGTTCGCTTACTTGGACACAAACACCCATCTTTCACAAATTTAGCATACCATCTGACAATGGATTTCCTTTCAGGGGCTTCTATTTTAAATTTCCTGCGAAATGCACGCTGAACACATGTGCACGATTCAGTCTTTGCAAATTGGAGGACGCAAAATGCCTTGTCTTGTTTAGAGAACGCCATTACTGCACCTGGAAAGATAACACGAAAATCATTAGTATGACCAAAAACTTGATTAAGCAAGCTTTAAAATGGCACCAGTTTAATTTTTGTACCTGGAATAGTTTATGAGATATACGCATTTGTAATGTTCCCAAGACTTTTGAAACACCCTGTATATATATATTTATATGTATATACATATATATATATATATATACATATATATGTATATATATATATATACATATTTAGGCAAACATTGTCAATACCACAGAGTGGTTTTGCTTGAGAAGACTTCTTTTACATTTTTTTAAATTTTCCGAATTGTCCATTTAGTGTTTCGGTAAAATTACTGTATGTAAGTTCCATGTGTTTCTTAGTCTATTTTCTTTCTTTTTTTCCGAGTTCTTTCGATTTTATTTGTCAAATCATCTTTAGGCGTTGTTAAAAATATGTCTTTACTGTTTAGTCTTTTTAATTATTAAGACGGCCAGTAATTTACAACTTAAAAAGAGTGTCTATAATATTGAGATGTTATATGAGAGCGTGATTACGTTCTAAAAACTTGCAAGATTCAAACGTTTGATTGCGTTCTAAACGCGTTCAAGATTCAAACGTATAATTGCTTAATTGCTAAGAATTGGGTAACGTTTATTACTATGTTAGACACTTTAAAATATTGTGACTAGTTTCGTAATGAACATTATTTATTGCGGAATGTTTAGTTTTAATTTGGTGGGCTTCAATAATTTTTTATCTTTTGCTGTTGGTATCATTATGTATTATTTAATTATTGTTAACTAGTATGTGTCTATATTGAGAAGGGGGCTATCATGTTTTTTAGGCTGTAAGGTTAGTCTTCGGGAAAGTGTTGTGGTAGTGAAACCGATGTAAGAAATAGTTTTATTGTTATTGTCGGAGATAAATTCTCCGTGGTATTTAATGATGTTTGCCTGAATATATATATATATATATATGTGATTTTATGAAGGCTTCCCAAAGCATTCCTTTCAATACACCAATGATCACCATTAAATATATTTTTTCTTACAAATACTATTTATTCAAATTAAATGTTTTTTCCTACACGTGTTTCACTACCAAGCAGTTACTTGCTTGGCAGATCATCAGGGAAATTAAATGTCTGGAATACTGGTTTCAACTGCCGACAAAACACACTGTGGCGTTGTAATAGTTGAGGTCACTTAAGAAAAGAAGAGGAAAAAAATAAAAATAAAAATAAAAGTCAAACTTAAAAAGCAAGGAAGAACAACGATAAGAAAAGAAAGTCCTAGAAAAGTCTTAGAAAAGTAGCTTGTGCATTATTTCTTCCACCAAGCCAACAAGCAAGTAGTCGGTCCCAAATACATTCAATAAAACCACAAAACCGGAACAATGTGCGATAATACACTTTCACGTTAGCCGGTACAATGATGAATAAATCCCCCCCCCCACAATAAAACAAAAGAACTAAATCATTCAAGATACCGCTCACAAGTTACCATTCCAATGATAGTATGGGAATTCTAAATCCAACTTCTCACAAAGAAAAGTCAACACAAATGTTCGTCCGAGTTCAAAGAGTCTTATTTCAATTGTTGATTTATTACCCTTCGAAATAAACACACGACGAGTTGAATGTCAATCCCGCAGAAAACTCCCTTCCATCAAGAAAAAATCTTAATATAGAAACTATTTATTCAAAATACTGTTTCTAAAAATATTTATTATTAAACCTATTCCTTATAGAAATTAATCATCTAGTGTCTGGGACGTCATTTTACATTTTGGGAAAATATCCTTCATTTAATTAACTGCCGAATTATTATCGTTTTGTTGTTTAACGAAGCGAAAAAAGCCTATCCCGCAGAATTTGTTTTTAAAAAAATTATTCATATATCAAAAATAAACTGTTATTATAAAAGGCCTTCTACAAAAATCTAGTTATTATTTTAAATCATTTAAAATATTTCCTTAACGGCTGTGTCTGTTTGTAACTCTCTGTGGAGAATATTATTCTATATTCCATAAATAAATGTTACAACGGAATATCGTTATCAGAAATCTATTTTCTATTTTGAAAAAAAACAAAAAAAACAAAACTTTTTTTTAATGGACCGGTTTATTTTTTTGTCAACTTTACGGGAAAATATCACTCTTACTCGTTAAATGACAGGAGACTTTATTATTACTAATTTAAAATCCCGTACAAAATATTTTTTTATAAAATTCAATTGTTTCTATTTTTAGAAATTAAGTCCGTGTCGGCATGCATGTTTTTAAAATTATTTTTTCCTTAATTACTTTTCCCCATTCCTGCCACCAAATTGTTTTATTTATTTTAATCTAATTAAAAACTAATTTAATTTAACCTAATTTAATTAAATAGTGATAGCATCCAGGTTGCTATTTCTTATTTTTCACTTAAAATTACTTGAAATCCCCAATGCATTTCGTATAATATATCTATTTCTGAGAATAAATTGTGATTTATTATTTATTATTCCACTATCTTTTTATATGTAACACAATTTCCCCCCTCTATTCCGCTGAATAAGTATTTACTATAGTTGACTATCACTGGGCCTTATTCCGATAGAATATTCCTACCTTATCACCCCCAACCTAAGTCTCGAGTATCCGCTAATAATTGAATTAAGACATATCTTAGCATAAGTACGTGTTACTAATTCTCATCCTCCCTATTATACACTAATTATTGCCCCAGATTGCCTCAGGAAGTGTCCATCCTGCCTATCTCTGCTGTAAGTTTATACTTCCCCCAATTCCCCTCCTATCCAGGTTTTAGGCTTGATAACAGGTAACGGGTTCTATGCAGACAGCATTGTAGTATTTCCTGCCTAGCGTTCAGTAAATTATCTCTAGATGTCATGATGTGGTACGACTCCAATGCACATAGGTTGCATCTCTTCTTTTTGTTCGGTTTATATTTGTTAGCCCTCCCCAAAATTGACCATTTCAGTTCGAAAGGGTCTTGCCTAGCAATGAGGTTTCTCACAACACGGCCAACAGAAGTGTTAGGCCTATCTATGTCTTCCCTTTGGCCTCCCCTGAAGGAACTCATGTGGTTTCTGAATCTATCTTTGAACTCACCCCCGGTTGAACCGATATATGATTTCCTACTACTCTCTGTTATCACATCGCATTTGTAGACAATGCTTGAAACTCTACAGTTCCCCCCCCCCCCAGTGGACAGATGTTAGAAGCTCTGCAGTTACAGTTGTGTGCTGGGCCGTTGCTGGATGTTCTACTACTATGGTTATTTATAATGGAGGTTCTCACTGAACTGGTGTTACTGGGATCAACACCAGAAGAGAACATGGCTTCCCTTGTTTTAGTTATCTTAGAATTATTATATCCTATGATGGATGTGGCTATATTTCTACAGGTTGAATAAGAGAGTTTTACAGTATTTTTGTTAATGATTCCCCCCAATCTGCTATCCCTTGGAAAGTTTTTTTCCACTATGCTATAAAAAATCTTTGGGATATTAGTCTTAATATGCTGGCTATAGGGGGGGTTGAACCATGTAGTGGTCCTTCTCCTATTTTTCTTCCTACCTTCCCCCCGGTTTTGGTAGCGTGTGAGTTCAATTCGTTACTTCCAACTTCACGAATATTATCATCAACCGGTTCCCACCCTACCTGGTTTACATTACCGTGGGATACACCAGGTCTCCTATATCTAGCCTTGCCCATTGCCCTATTATATGAAACCATTGATCGAGAGGCAATCGGTCTCCCGTTTAGTCCCCCATTCCCAACCGAAGGAGGCACAAGGTAATTAATTTTTTCCTTGTATCCTGATCTGTTTAAAGCTTCATTGTAGAATTGCTTACTGCTGTCGAATATTTGTTGATTCTTGGACAGCTTAGATATCCTACTCGATATTGCAGGAATAATGGCTCTTTTCACCATCGGTGGGTGATTCGATTTAGCGTCGATATAGTAGAGTGTGTGGTTGGGCTTGTGATAAGGTTCATATGTGTTGTTGCATAGATCAAGCGTAATATCCAAAAAATTGACCCTCCGGTAGTTTATATCCATAGTTACGCTAAGTTGTATTGAGCTGAAGAATATATTGAGTTTTTTCTTCTTAGTTTCAAGATTCCTTATACTTGTGTTGACAAAGAATAAAGCGTCGTCCCTATATAGACCGCCCGCCAGTTCAGGTATTTTCATACAAATTTCTCTGAGGATATATATCCCTACCAGGTCAGTAACCTGCGCTGAGTCCGGTGCCCCCATAGTAATATCGAAATTGTTTTCCCTATCCTTTCTAGTCCATAACTTATCATTGTAGGATATTAGCGTCCTTCTGGCTAGTCTAATTATATCCATTTCTAAGTTTGTGATGTTTGATTCATTTCTAGCCATGGTAAGCGCCTTTTCAAGTAAAGTAGAGGATATGGAGGGATAGTATGAATCTATATCAAACATTATAAATTTACTTTGATTAGTAATGTGTAATTCTTTATACCAACTTAGCACATCCTCTGATGAGGTCCACAGATTCAATTGAGTTCTGCGTTTAATTCCTGGCAATATTCTGTCTAGTATTTTTTTGCTGATTACACCCATGTCTGAAATACACGGCGAGATCAGTCTAATGGATGGGTTATTACTAAAATCTGGCTTATGATGCTTAAGAGTGAAACGAGGGCTTTTAGGGGTATATATCTCAACATTACCTTCCATACCAATCTCAGAGCAGATCTTAAGAGCGGCCAAGTTAATATCCTGTAACACCCCGTTCCCTACGGTCTTGTAGTTTTTATTCAGTTCCTTCAGGATTAGGTTGTTGTATGTTTCCATATTCATGGAGTATGTGTTTAAAGTTTTATCCGCCGGAACTGTGATGTTAGAGTTATTCCTAATCCGTGTCTGTGTCCTATGGATATGTTCAATGGTAGGATTCCAATATTGTGATCTGTTTTTGGTTTTGATGTTTTTAACCATATTATGCATATCCGCTTCGAAGCTTTCTAATGCAGGGATGTGAGGTGGGTTCTTGTGAGTTCCTATTTTATAGAATTTTCTATAGGAGGCTGTTGGTAAATTATCCTCAGTGTCAGATGCATACTCAGGGGGTTCAGAGACGCCAGAAGGTGGATTCACGTTGCTCAACTCCCTAGTCGATCCCAGGTTGTGGTGAATTACCCGCCATCGGACTCTCTTCAAGAATGCATGGACCGCCTGGACCATGTCCATTATGTATGCTTTGTGGTTTGGTATGGAAATGTTTTTGGGTGAGAAAGTTATCTCCTCTTTGGCAAACATCCTGGTCACTCCGGTATTGAATAGCAGCTCACTTTGGGGAGCAGAATATAGATTTATATTTTTCACTTATAAAATAGATCATTCAGTGAAGACCGGGGTTGTTCCAATAAAAAACAAGCTCGATGATACTCGATTACAGAGTACAGAGCATTTATATGTGATTTTATGAAGGCTTACCAAAGCATTCCTTTCAAGACACCAATGATCACCATTAAAGATATTTTTTCTTACAAATACTATTTATTCAAATTAAATGTTTTTTCCTACACGTGTTTCACTACCAAGCAGTTACTTGCTTGGCAGATCATCAGGGAAATTAAATGTCTGGAATACTGGTTTCAACTGCCGACAAAACACACTGTGGCGTTGTAATAGTTGAGGTCACTTAAGAAAAGAAGAGGAAAAAAATAAAAATAAAATAATTCTAAGATAACTAAAACAAGGGAAGCCATGTTCTCTTCTGGTGTTGATCCCAGTAACACCAGTTCAGTGAGAACCTCCATTATAAATAACCATAGTAGTAGAACATCCAGCAACGGCCCAGCACACAACTGTAACTGCAGAGCTTCTAACATCTGTCCACTGGGGGGGAACTGTAGAGTTTCAAGCATTGTCTACAAATGCGATGTGATAACAGAGAGTAGTAGGAAATCATATATTGGTTCAACCGGGGGTGAGTTCAAAGATAGATTCAGAAACCACATGAGTTCCTTCAGGGGAGGCCAAAGGGAAGACATAGATAGGCCTAACACTTCTGTTGGCCGTTTTGTGAGAAACCTCATTGCTAGGCAAGACCCTTTCGCACTGAAATGGTCAATTTTGGGGAGGGCTAACAAATATAAACCGAACAAAAAGAAGAGATGCAACCTATGTGCATTGGAGTCGTACCACATCATGACATCTAGAGATAATTTACTGAACGCTAGGCAGGAAATACTACAATGCTGTCTGCATAGAAACCGTTACCTGTTATCAAGCCTAAAACCTGGATAGGAGGGGAATTGGGGGAAGTATAAACTTACAGCAGAGATAGGCAGGATGGACACTTCCTGAGGCAATCTGGGGCAATAATTAGTGTATAATAGGGAGGATGAGAATTAGTAACACGTACTTATGCTAAGATATGTCTTAATTCAATTATTAGCGGATACTCGAGACTTAGGTTGGGGGTGATAAGGTAGGAATATTCTATCGGAATAAGGCCCAGTGATAGTCAACTATAGTAAATACTTATTCAGCGGAATAGAGGGGGGAAATTGTGTTACATATAAAAAGATAGTGGAATAATAAATAATAAATCACAATTTATTCTCAGAAATAGATATATTATACGAAATGCACTGGGGATTTCAAGTAATTTTAAGTGAAAAATAAGAAATAGCAACCTGGATGCTATCACTATTTAATTAAATTAGGTTAAATTAAATTAGTTTTTAATTAGATTAAAATAAATAAAACAATTTGGTGGCAGGAATGGGGAAAAGTAATTAAGGAAAAAATAATTTTAAAAACATGCATGCCGACACGGACTTAATTTCTAAAAATAGAAACAATTGAATTTTATAAAAAAATATTTTGTACGGGATTTTAAATTAGTAATAATAAAGTCTCCTGTCATTTAACGAGTAAGAGTGATATTTTCCCGTAAAGTTGACAAAAAAATAAACCGGTCCATTAAAAAAAAGTTTTGTTTTTTTTGTTTTTTTTCAAAATAGAAAATAGATTTCTGATAACGATATTCCGTTGTAACATTTATTTATGGAATATAGAATAATATTCTCCACAGAGAGTTACAAACAGACACAGCCGTTAAGGAAATATTTTAAATGATTTAAAATAATAACTAGATTTTTGTAGAAGGCCTTTTATAATAACAGTTTATTTTTGATATATGAATAATTTTTTTAAAAACAAATTCTGCGGGATAGGCTTTTTTCGCTTCGTTAAACAACAAAACGATAATAATTCGGCAGTTAATTAAATGAAGGATATTTTCCCAAAATGTAAAATGACGTCCCAGACACTAGATGATTAATTTCTATAAGGAATAGGTTTAATAATAAATATTTTTAGAAACAGTATTTTGAATAAATAGTTTCTATATTAAGATTTTTTCTTGATGGAAGGGAGTTTTCTGCGGGATTGACATTCAACTCGTCGTGTGTTTATTTCGAAGGGTAATAAATCAACAATTGAAATAAGACTCTTTGAACTCGGACGAACATTTGTGTTGATTTTTCTTTGTGAGAAGTTGGATTTAGAATTCCCATACTATCATTGGAATGGTAACTTGTGAGCGGTATCTTGAATGATTTAGTTCTTTTGTTTTATTGTGGGGGGGGGGATTTATTCATCATTGTACCGGCTAACGTGAAAGTGTATTATCGCACATTGTTCCGGTTTTGTGGTTTTATTGAATGTATTTGGGACCGACTACTTGCTTGTTGGCTTGGTGGAAGAAATAATGCACAAGCTACTTTTCTAAGACTTTTCTAGGACTTTCTTTTCTTATCGTTGTTCTTCCTTGCTTTTTAAGTTTGACTTTTATTTTTATTTTTATTTTTTTCCTCTTCTTTTCTTAAGTGACCTCAACTATTACAACGCCACAGTGTGTTTTGTCGGCAGTTGAAACCAGTATTCCAGACATTTAATTTCCCTGATGATCTGCCAAGCAAGTAACTGCTTGGTAGTGAAACACGTGTAGGAAAAAACATTTAATTTGAATAAATAGTATTTGTAAGAAAAAATATCTTTAATGGTGATCATTGGTGTCTTGAAAGGAATGCTTTGGTAAGCCTTCATAAAATCACATATAAATGCTCTGTACTCTGTAATCGAGTATCATCGAGCTTGTTTTTTATTGGAACAACCCCGGTCTTCACTGAATGATCTATTTTATAAGTGAAAAATATAAATCTATATTCTGCTCCCCAAAGTGAGCTGCTATTCAATACCGGAGTGACCAGGATGTTTGCCAAAGAGGAGATAACTTTCTCACCCAAAAACATTTCCATACCAAACCACAAAGCATACATAATGGACATGGTCCAGGCGGTCCATGCATTCTTGAAGAGAGTCCGATGGCGGGTAATTCACCACAACCTGGGATCGACTAGGGAGTTGAGCAACGTGAATCCACCTTCTGGCGTCTCTGAACCCCCTGAGTATGCATCTGACACTGAGGATAATTTACCAACAGCCTCCTATAGAAAATTCTATAAAATAGGAACTCACAAGAACCCACCTCACATCCCTGCATTAGAAAGCTTCGAAGCGGATATGCATAATATGGTTAAAAACATCAAAACCAAAAACAGATCACAATATTGGAATCCTACCATTGAACATATCCATAGGACACAGACACGGATTAGGAATAACTCTAACATCACAGTTCCGGCGGATAAAACTTTAAACACATACTCCATGAATATGGAAACATACAACAACCTAATCCTGAAGGAACTGAATAAAAACTACAAGACCGTAGGGAACGGGGTGTTACAGGATATTAACTTGGCCGCTCTTAAGATCTGCTCTGAGATTGGTATGGAAGGTAATGTTGAGATATATACCCCTAAATGCCCTCGTTTCACTCTTAAGCATCATAAGCCAGATTTTAGTAATAACCCATCCATTAGACTGATCTCGCCGTGTATTTCAGACATGGGTGTAATCAGCAAAAAAATACTAGACAGAATATTGCCAGGAATTAAACGCAGAACTCAATTGAATCTGTGGACCTCATCAGAGGATGTGCTAAGTTGGTATAAAGAATTACACATTACTAATCAAAGTAAATTTATAATGTTTGATATAGATTCATACTATCCCTCCATATCCTCTACTTTACTTGAAAAGGCGCTTACCATGGCTAGAAATGAATCAAACATCACAAACTTAGAAATGGATATAATTAGACTAGCCAGAAGGACGCTAATATCCTACAATGATAAGTTATGGACTAGAAAGGATAGGGAAAACAATTTCGATATTACTATGGGGGCACCGGACTCAGCGCAGGTTACTGACCTGGTAGGGATATATATCCTCAGAGAAATTTGTATGAAAATACCTGAACTGGCGGGCGGTCTATATAGGGACGACGCTTTATTCTTTGTCAACACAAGTATAAGGAATCTTGAAACTAAGAAGAAAAAACTCAATATATTCTTCAGCTCAATACAACTTAGCGTAACTATGGATATAAACTACCGGAGGGTCAATTTTTTGGATATTACGCTTGATCTATGCAACAACACATATGAACCTTATCACAAGCCCAACCACACACTCTACTATATCGACGCTAAATCGAATCACCCACCGATGGTGAAAAGAGCCATTATTCCTGCAATATCGAGTAGGATATCTAAGCTGTCCAAGAATCAACAAATATTCGACAGCAGTAAGCAATTCTACAATGAAGCTTTAAACAGATCAGGATACAAGGAAAAAATTAATTACCTTGTGCCTCCTTCGGTTGGGAATGGGGGACTAAACGGGAGACCGATTGCCTCTCGATCAATGGTTTCATATAATAGGGCAATGGGCAAGGCTAGATATAGGAGACCTGGTGTATCCCACGGTAATGTAAACCAGGTAGGGTGGGAACCGGTTGATGATAATATTCGTGAAGTTGGAAGTAACGAATTGAACTCACACGCTACCAAAACCGGGGGGGGGGGAAGGTAGGAAGAAAAATAGGAGAAGGACCACTACATGGTTCAACCCCCCCTATAGCCAGCATATTAAGACTAATATCCCAAAGATTTTTTATAGCATAGTGGAAAAAAACATTCTAAGGGATAGCAGATTGGGGGGAATCATTAACAAAAATACTGTAAAACTCTCTTATTCAACCTGTAGAAATATAGCCACATCCATCATAGGATATAATAATTCTAAGATAACTAAAACAAGGGAAGCCATGTTCTCTTCTGGTGTTGATCCCAGTAACACCAGTTCAGTGAGAACCTCCATTATAAATAACCATAGTAGTAGAACATCCAGCAACGGCCCAGCACACAACTGTAACTGCAGAGCTTCTAACATCTGTCCACTGGGGGGGAACTGTAGAGTTTCAAGCATTGTCTACAAATGCGATGTGATAACAGAGAGTAGTAGGAAATCATATATCGGTTCAACCGGGGGTGAGTTCAAAGATAGATTCAGAAACCACATGAGTTCCTTCAGGGGAGGCCAAAGGGAAGACATAGATAGGCCTAACACTTCTGTTGGCCGTTTTGTGAGAAACCTCATTGCTAGGCAAGACCCTTTCGAACTGAAATGGTCAATTTTGGGGAGGGCTAACAAATATAAACCGAACAAAAAGAAGAGATGCAACCTATGTGCATTGGAGTCGTACCACATCATGACATCTAGAGATAATTTACTGAACGCTAGGCAGGAAATACTACAATGCTGTCTGCATAGAAACCGTTACCTGTTATCAAGCCTAAAACCTGGATAGGAGGGGAATTGGGGGAAGTATAAACTTACAGCAGAGATAGGCAGGATGGACACTTCCTGAGGCAATCTGGGGCAATAATTAGTGTATAATAGGGAGGATGAGAATTAGTAACACGTACTTATGCTAAGATATGTCTTAATTCAATTATTAGCGGATACTCGAGACTTAGGTTGGGGGTGATAAGGTAGGAATATTCTATCGGAATAAGGCCCAGTGATAGTCAACTATAGTAAATACTTATTCAGCGGAATAGAGGGGGGAAATTGTGTTACATATAAAAAGATAGTGGAATAATAAATAATAAATCACAATTTATTCTCAGAAATAGATATATTATACGAAATGCATTGCGGATTTCAAGTAATTTTAAGTGAAAAATAAGAAATAGCAACCTGGATGCTATCACTATTTAATTAAATTAGGTTAAATTAAATTAGTTTTTAATTAGATTAAAATAAATAAAACAATTTGGTGGCAGGAATGAGGAAAAGTAATTAAGGAAAAAATAATTTTAAAAACATGCATGCCGACACGGACTTAATTTCTAAAAATAGAAACAATTGAATTTTATAAAAAAATATTTTGTACGGGATTTTAAATTAGTAATAATAAAGTCTCCTGTCATTTAACGAGTAAGAGTGATATTTTCCCGTAAAGTTGACAAAAAAATAAACCGGTCCATTAAAAAAAAGTTTTGTTTTTTTTGTTTTTTTTCAAAATAGAAAATAGATTTCTGATAACGATATTCCGTTGTAACATTTATTTATGGAATATAGAATAATATTCTCCACAGAGAGTTACAAACAGACACAGCCGTTAAGGAAATATTTTAAATGATTTAAAATAATAACTAGATTTTTGTAGAAGGCCTTTTATAATAACAGTTTATTTTTGATATATGAATAATTTTTTTAAAAACAAATTCTGCGGGATAGGCTTTTTTCGCTTCGTTAAACAACAAAACGATAATAATTCGGCAGTTAATTAAATGAAGGATATTTTCCCAAAATGTAAAATGACGTCCCGGACACTAGATGATTAATTTCTATAAGGAATAGGTTTAATAATAAATATTTTTAGAAACAGTATTTTGAATAAATAGTTTCTATATTAAGATTTTTTCTTGATGGAAGGGAGTTTTCTGCGGGATTGACATTCAACTCGTCGTGTGTTTATTTCGAAGGGTAATAAATCAACAATTGAAATAAGACTCTTTGAACTCGGACGAACATTTGTGTTGACTTTTCTTTGTGAGAAGTTGGATTTAGAATTCCCATACTATCATTGGAATGGTAACTTGTGAGCGGGCACTTGAATGATTTAGTTCTTTTGTTTTATTGTGGGGGGGGGGGATTTATTCATCATTGTACCGGCTAACGTGAAAGTGTATTATCGCACATTGTTCCGGTTTTGTGGTTTTATTGAATGTATTTGGGACCGACTACTTGCTTGTTGGCTTGGTGGAAGAAATAATGCACAAGCTACTTTTCTAAGACTTTTCTAGGACTTTCTTTTCTTATCGTTGTTCTTCCTTGCTTTTTAAGTTTGACTTTTATTTTTATTTTTATTTTTTTCCTCTTCTTTTCTTAAGTGACCTCAACTATTACAACGCCACAGTGTGTTTTGTCGGCAGTTGAAACCAGTATTCCAGACATTTAATTTCCCTGATGATCTGCCAAGCAAGTAACTGCTTGGTAGTGAAACACGTGTAGGAAAAAACATTTAATTTGAATAAATAGTATTTGTAAGAAAAAATATCTTTAATGGTGATCATTGGTGTCTTGAAAGGAATGCTTTGGTAAGCCTTCATAAAATCACATATAAATGCTCTGTACTCTGTAATCGAGTATCATCGAGCTTGTTTTTTATTGGAACAACCCCGGTCTTCACTGAATGATCTATTTTATAAGTGAAAAATATAAATCTATATATATATATATATATATATATATATATATATATATATATATATATATATATATAACTCCCTAACGCCTATATAACCTCTACTATATAATTAAATGCAGTTGATGCATAGATTAGTCTGGATATATAAAATATAATTCTAAGTATTGCGATCTGTATATGCTCACACATTTATACGAATATTATGAGTCCAAACATAAACAATTGCAATACATAAGAATACAATGAGAATAACTAAACAGAATAAAACACACTTTCAAAGTGCTACAAATAATATATGTTAGAGGGATATTAAAATAACATTTTAAACAGCGAAATATGCTATATATTTAAATATATATGTAAAAGTATATGTATATATACAGACACCTTTCTATAATACTAGCATGAATAAAGTACGATATGACTAGTATATACTAGGATCCAACATTTTATTAGGTATATATACTATTGTAATAATTGAAATTGTATATGACTGAGTTTCCTCGGTATTATTGAAACCATTTTCATAAGAAAAAACAAATCGTTAGAAAAGGAAATTATAAGTCGTTTTAGAGTAATCTCCTTTTTAATTGCAGAGCAAAACTAATTAAAATATGCAATCGAATTTCGGATGTTGCTGAGTTAGTCAGACTCAATCATTATATGTTACGTTCCCATCGTATTTCATAGGGACACTCACACCGAGTGTTTAATGTATAAATTATGAGAACCAACAATTAATGATAATGAAAGTAAAGAAAAAGAGTTTTTAAAATATTTTTTTGTAAATCTCCCAGAATTCATTTGACAGCCTGCATGGATTCGATCCAGGTAGAGCTTCATTTTTCTCTTTTCCTTTTAGGTTATTATTTTTTTGGAAAGACCCCCCCCCCCAACTAACTAACATACTTTTTTTTTAAACAGCGAACTTCTTCAGAAAGTGAAACCTATTTCCACACATATGCAAAACTTACCTGACGAACACATGTGAGCAGTTTATAATTGAAACTCAGCTTGAAACCTAAAGTACCATGTAAGTCTGAGCTTCTGTAACGTTATATATATATATATATATATATATATATATATATATATATGTATATATATATATGATGTGTGTGTTAATGTGTATGTTGAGAATACTTGTCAGTAAAGTAACTAACTGCCACGAGCGTATAAACGCAATGTTTTTTGTGTAAAAAATAGAACGTCTGGCACTTGTCAATGTTTATAATTATTATTTTCATCTGTTTTAGCAGAAGTCAGTTGGCCTAGCGGTAATAAACACCAACTGTCGACTAGACGACCGAGTTTCGATCGCGGCTTGACTAGCTGCACTGAAGACCGGTGATGCAGCAAAACTAACTAACTATATATATATATATATATATATATATATATATATATATATATATATATATATATATGTATATATATATATATATTTCGGCGACCTGTCTTAATAATTCATCTCTACACTGACGATCCGGTAAGGATGAGACGTATACGTATATGGATAGAAACAAATATTCATTATTATTTGTCGTCCCCAAATCTAGGCTGAGATCTGTAGTGAGTAGCATTAGTCATCATGCATTTAATGCATGTCCTTTACAGTAGTCGAACACTTTGATCACGGCTGCCTTTAAATAGATTTAATCTCTCGTTGATTTATCTTGTCCTTGATAGCGTTCGTGTGATCTAAGACGTACACAATTCTGTTTGAAACATTACTTGGGTTCATATCTACACTGATGATTCCCGAAAGGATGCAAAAATATACGTATGTGAATAGAAAACACCGGCAAAATATACATCCAAATTGACGGCGTTCGATGGTATCACCCCTGGATCCCACGTTCGCCGAATACCACACGTCACACATTGAAAACAAAATCTTCCCTAACTTAATAAACAAACCTCCTATATGCACCATGTACGTTGACGACATTGTCATTGCCAACAAATCCCTAGATAATATGGACACACTCCAACACACCCTAGAAACCCACTCAGTACTCACCTTCACACATGAACTAAATACTAACAACAAAATCCACTTCCCCGACGTAATTATCGACTCTAAACATCCTGCCCATTACACAACATCCACATATAATAAAACCCACGAACAATAACCTTAATTTGCTCAACTACCATAGCGAATCCCCCCAAAATATGAAACTGCCTTAATAAAATACTCGTCCACGCGCACACACGATATCTTCATCCAAAAAATATTCTACAAAGAACTAACCAACATCAAATAAAGTCTAATACATAACAATTTTCACAACAGAATTGTTGAATAACAAATAAAACTATATCAAACCTCCCTACACCAAAAGAATCAGACAAAAATGCATTATAACTACAAACTCGACGAAAAAGCTATAACTAACATAATAAACCGACACACTAAACCCTCCGACAAACAACACAAAATAAAACTAATTATTTACTACACAAAAATTAAACCCTCTAACGTAATAATAAAAAATAATAACACTACTAACTCCCCCCTAAAACAAACAAATGTACTGTATTTTTTCCAATGCCTATTTGAGGAATGTTTCCCCAAGACTGAAAGAGACAAACACAGTACTTATATTGGCCATACGAATACAACCCTCTCCCAACGCCTTACGCATCACTTGAATGATACTAGTGCCATCTAGCGACACATTACACCCCACTAAAAACATAAAATCAACCGAACTAAGACAAATATTACCAACTAATACTAATATCATACACACAAACAACTGCACCAAGACTAACAATCTTCGAAGCCCTACACATAATAAATTACAACCCACAATTAATAAAATAGCATTCAACGCCGGTACTAACACCCTATCAGTCTTTAACAATTTATATATTATACTACTACTACTACTACTACTACTACTACTACTACTACTACTAATATTACTAACGATTACGACGACGACGACGACGATGATGATGATGAAAAATAAATAAACATAGTAAGCTATGAAAATATATTTATGACAATTAATCTACATAGAGGCTCCCGTGTTTCATCCACGGGGGAATCCTCAGGCTAAAATGGCCGGGAATGAGACGCGGGAGCCTCTGTGTAGCTTAATTGCCATAAATATATTTTCATAGCTTACTATCTAGCTCTACTTACGTATCGAGCACTGTTGAAGTAAATACTGAAAATTGACACATACAAAAATTATATCTCCTTGTAAAATTTTATGTAGATACATGAAATAGTAATATATATATATATATATATATATATATATATATATATATATATATATATAATCAATAATAAAACTATAAATATAGCTCTTAGTAACAATAAGACCCGGCCCCCTGAAGACGGTCGAGAGACCTAAAGCGCTAGAGCAATGCCCAACGAGACAACGCTACGTGCGATACTCCACCGGTTATCGCCCGAGAACCAAAGAATTGCTCGCCGCGTTGGAAGATTGCCACGAAAGATCGTGAAAAGAGAGAGCTTGCATAAAACATGACTTGCTGCCGAACTATACATATCTATATATATTGAAGAAGATCGGAGGTTTGATCGGCCGAAACGTTGTGACAATAACATCCAAGATGAGAAGAGTAGTCCGAATAATCAGAATAATACAAATGTTTCTTTTTATAAAAAAATGAATCATTGAAAGAGGTGGCTTTTTTCATAGAACAACCAAATACTCTATCCTGGAATAAACACCATAATAACATCACATCAAGATTATTTTTAACTTAAACGTCTATGCCTGTTATGAAACGACAACGTATTCGCTTCTATTTGTTGTTTGTATAAGATTAATTAATTATAACAACTAGGTTTTGTGAAATACTGCTACTTTTTAGCATGTCTGAATAGTGAAGAACCCTCGTGCGCAACGTCATTTAGTCTAAAATAGAATATGCCACAGTATTGAAATGCAAAATGGCGAAATAATAATGAAATTAATATTTTAGACGAATCAATTCATGTTTTAAACGAAGGCAACCCAATTTAATTTTTGTTAAACCGATCGTATATAGAAGAAGAGATTGACGTAATTAAAACGTACAGAAAGCATCGTTAATACGATTTAAGGAATGACAGCTAACTAAAAATGTAAAGTGTGTGTTAAAAGCAGTGGTACGCACGCTGTTTGCATTTATTTGAAGTTAGAATTTTTTTAAATGTCTAGAGGCAAAATATGTTTAATAAATATATACCTGATGAGCTGTCATTCCGGAAAGCGGGAATATTTTAGACACGCTTGTCTAGACAATTCTGAGAGTAAAAAATGTACTTAGGATGGACATTCTGTGTTTTGTTTTAAAATGTAAAAAAAATAACATATATAGCAAGATCGAACTATGAAATAATACAAATTTGTCTCTGCTATAAAAGTCTCCGCGGCGTACGTTAGTGGTAGTGGTTGTTGATCTGAGTGTGAGAGTAATTATTCTTCCGATTTCCCATAAATGAAACTAAGCAGGACTAAATATAAAAACATTGCTCCTACTGGAAGTAAGGAATTCTTACTTTCTAATGAAAAAATAGATCAATAATTAGGATTTATCGACGTCGACACAAATTTGTATATGCAGCTTTTGTCTGAAAACCTTACCGCTTAAATAAATAGGGGACCATCTTACCTTTCTTTATATATAAACTACACTTTACTATACATACAAGATTATGTGTCTGAATAGTCAATATCAGAAATCATATGAATCATAAACGAATAGCAGGTATTAATTTTGCTCTATTGCTCTATTTTACTGTTGCTTTTTCATAAATATTTTCGACACATTTTAGTTCATAACTTTTTTTGCTAATCTTTTCATGATTAACTTTAATAGATACTTAGTTGTGTTTGCGCTTTATTTAAGTATACAGATTATTTGCATTAATACAAGTAGTACATCGAATTTTGATGAATTACATCACTATAGTAAAGTACATGTATAAATTTAAGTCTATTCTTTTATTTTTATTCTATTATATATATATATATATATATATATATATATATATATATATATATATATATATTAAAATTAAAAATAGAAGCCTTTATCAATGCAATATTTCTTTTTTACTTTAATCTTATTAATTTCGGAATAATATTCTATCAGTTGACCAGTAGTGTCTCATTTTGTCAAAAAATAAAAAAAACACTTTATTTTGTTTTTAGATATAATTTACTTGTAATGGGTGTTATCCGCGGAGGTGTTGTTGGCGGTTATGACTTCAAATTCTGGTTGTAGAACAAAGACGCATTTGCATGCTCGAAGTTTAGAATAATAGGTTGTTCATTTAAAATAATTAGTTGGGCAATATTATTAAACTTGGAAATAGAAGCATTTATCAATGCAAGATTAATTATTTTTTTACATTCTTTTAACTTTAATCTTATTAATTATGGTAATGGCTGATATCCGCGGAGAAATGAGATATTGTGTATAAAAGCAAGGTTTTGTATAAAAAATGGAGCATCAGTTATAACAAAATCCGAAACTAATTTTCAATTAATCTTCAGTTTTACAAAAAAAATATTAGATTTTCTTTGGAATATTTTCAGTAAACCTCACAAATATTTAGATATTTAAACCCCTTTTGCCCTCAATGTAATTTCAAACCATCAACAAAACTACATTTCACCTATTTCTCACCAAAATTAATATCACTTTTCTCCTTCTCTTTCTTTTTCTTTTTCCTTTCCATTCATTGTCATATTCTCAGCACATTTCAACACTTATCTTTATAACTTACTTATATTCACACATTCCTGACATAGCCAGCCTCAATCAATTTCACACCTAACCACAAAAAAAATCTGCCCTCTCCCCCTAACTATCTGACCCTTTCGGACTACTTCTTTCAAACTCTTACTCATCGACTCCGCCTACTTTCAAATCATCTACATTTCTTTAAATCTTTTTCTAAAACTATGATACTACCTACACACCAACGACACAGATCTTTCCTCTTCCATCTTCTTTCCCCAACTCCTTCAAAATCCATGCTACACCTCACCACAACAAAAAACCTCAGCACCCTGCATCCCTCTCTCCCACCCTAAGACAAATTCACTAACATTCTCACCCCTCTCCTGTTTCACTCACAACTATCCACATTCATTTCACTCTCTGCCATCGACTTCTCTCTACTCGGACCTTCGTCCTGCGCTCCCAGTAGTGGCTACTATTTCTCATCAACCCATCATATCAACCCAATATGTATATGTACTTGCATGACATTTTTCTTAAAATTATTATCCTGAGGAAGTCTTACAAATAAAGAATAAACGTTGATGGATACATAACAAAAAACATCTTTTGTTTTTCTTTTTTCTTTCCTATATATAGTCTAAAGAAGCTTTGAGTTATTGTAAACAAAAAGACAAAAAAAGGAAAATGCAGTTTAAATTCCCAGAGAAACTAACTAAATCCAAAATAGTGTAGACTTAACATTTGTTAGTAAATTCATAAATAAATAATATATAATAGTAAGTAAATAAAATAAAAAGGGGGATTAAGTATCTAACAGTGAAACAAAAGCAGGAGACCTTAACGTAAGCATCTAATATTAACACGGGGATCATCAGCTGTTTACCATGTAACTGTTTCGGAGATTTAAAAACAGGACAGTTATATGCATGGCTCTCCAATGGTACAGATAAAACTACCATTTCCCCAATAATCAAGTGTCGAAATAATTCAGCTTAAAATGTTACTTATATATACATAAATAAATAATAATAAAATAATAATAATAATAATAATAATATACTACCCTTAATACTACCGTGTGATATGGTAATTTGCATATCAAATAAAATTCTTTATAACAATAGTACTACTACTACTACTACTAATAATAATAATAATAATAAAATACTATCTAAACACTACACCTACGAACCATTCTGCGATATGGTAGCTAGAAATAAAATTATATAGGAATTAAAGTTGCATTATATATATATATATATATATATATATATATATATATATATATATATAAAAGTATTTCATGAGCACTTGTTTCTGGCGTGGCAAACTTTGATAATGGTCGAACCTTTGATAGCATTGTCGATATTCTGGAATTATAAACCGAACCATGACGCCTTGTCCGGAAATATGTGCGATTTTTATCACCTAAATAGTTTAAATTATTCTTTATATTCGTGATAGTAGCGTTCATATGTGTTTTCTTTTCTCTATTTCACTTCCTAAGTGATACATAATAATGCAAGATATTGCCTTTTTAGTCGTCTTTAACTTCATAGAACGTAATTTCCGTTGATATATATATATATATATATATATCTATATATATATTATTATAAAATTTATACGTGGTAAAAATAATCAATGGACACGTGTCTCTGCCTACATATATATATATATATATATATATAATTTTAAAAAAATATAAAATACATACAGATATAATGTTAATATGTGTGTGCTTTCTCTGTAGAATAAAAGGTTAAATACTATATAACACTCAAAGTGTTAAATGTTCCGGGGAAACAGTGGTGGTGCTTCCTATGGTATGACAGGGACAGACACCCACTTGTTATTTAGTATACATAGAGAACATAGATTAAAAGCAACGAAGTTCAACAATATTTTACTACAAGAGATATGCAATGTGTCTCGCTCATTATATCTGTATTCGTTTTCAATCTGTCTAGATATGGAGTTATACAATTTGCGTGTTTTTCTATTTTGACGCATGACAACATGAAATCAAACCATAATCCTATTTAACTGTTTCTCACAAATAAACATTTTTTTCTTTTGACGTCAGGCAAAACATGCTGTTCGATATAAAATGACATTTTCACTTATTCTTCGGTAATCTTTTTTCCGAAATAAAAAAATTAAATAAATTAAAAATTATTTAAAAGAATAAAAAAAATGTGTCTATTATCCTTCCTCTGAAGATATAACATCTCAATGCTATAAGATTATTGTTGTGAAAAATTCCACATCTTCGTTTCTGTCAAGTTTCGTTTTTTTTCTTCTAATAAACGTCACAAAGAATTATATGTTCAAATTAGAAATGTATGTAGATGCTTATTAATGTCTAACAGCATAAGGATTTTTTTCCCGCTCGGTACAAAGGATTTATTAGGTTATACATCAAATTCAAATATCTAAATTTATATTTAATTACTGTTTACTTAGAAAGCTTTAGATTAAACACAACTTTAGTTGAAGCCCTATTCTATTATATGTAGTGAATTATATATTCTCGCTCTCCAACCTCTCTCTCTTTCACTCTCGGTATCTCTCTTTCTTTGAGAAAGTAAAATAAAAATTGTAGGGAAAGAAACCGGACTTTTTTGCAATCGGACATTTGCTTGCACCCGGGCAGAGTTTTGCCTTGTGTATCTTTCCCTATAATTGTTATTTTACTTTCTCAAATTTTGAATTTTGGCCTTTGCCAACTTATCTATCCCAGCAACTTCCTCTGATGATAAGATTTTGATCTTTGAAAAGCCTGGCTTGAGGAAAAATTTAACTTGAATAAATTGCCTTTTTGCGGAATATACCTTGCTATGAGCAACTGAATTGAAAAAAGATTTGACTTTTGCTTTTCTAATTCCTTTTCGTCCTTCTACATACACACACACACATATATATATATATATATATATATATATATATATATATATATATATATATATATATGTTTGTGTGTGTGTGTATTTTTGTGTGTGTGTCTGCTATGGAATAATCTAAGTAAAGACGAAAGATCTATTCATATGTGCAATGTTGCGAAAGAGGCAAAACTAGTAACTCCGAATCTCTGAAGACAACCCTATGGTGCTATGAGGGAAGGTCCTCCATCGTGAAATTTTAAATACATTCGTTTCATATAAAATTCAAAGTATATCGATAACGTTTTCCGTGTTAGACAATGGAAGTGGTTCCGACTCTTTAACTTCCCTCCTAAGGGAACTATAGAAGCCGAACTACCTTTAAAACTTCAAATTCATTGTAATAAAATTTAAATTACATGCATAAATTTCTCCGGGTAAAACAATGGAATTGATTCTGACTCTTTATGTTCCCCTTTGCATGCCGGATTGCTATGTTATCCACCGTAAAGCGAGCTATGGGGGCAGAACTCCCTTAAAATTTCAAATACGTTTACTGATTCTAATTAAATTAAAACCATCTATATGAGATAGTATTTATATGAGTTTTCGAAGATTTAAGTTCCTTCGAAAAATATTAGAGAGAAAAACGGTGAGCATAAAAAAGAAAGTATTAACATGTTTATACTTACATACGACGTCGTTTACAACTTATGCTCTCGTCAGTGTAGGGAAGCGAACATTTCATATGGTTACAAGGCGCGAACCTGGTTCACAGAGCAAACTTAGAATTCAACCTCGCACGCTTTCCTTCTATACTCACGGGCATAGCAAACCATCACGTGCTATATTTATTATAATATAAATAGCTCTAATTTATATCGAGCACTTTTGAAAAGTATTGGTTTCGTTCATTTTGTAAATGTTTGATCTTAATATATATATATATATATATATATATATATATATATGAGAAAGGAAGGATGAGGGTAATCCGACGTAATGGGAAAGGAAAAACCAAAATATGTTTTTTTTTATGTTTTCATCAACGTTTCGTCTTTATTTGTTAGACTTCCTCAGGATTATAATTTTAAGAAAAATATCATGCAAGTACATGAAAATATTGGGTTGACATGATGGGTTGATGAGAAGAAGTAGTAGCCACTACCGGAAGCGAACTGACTTCTCTTAACCCGGACCTCGGTCCTGTGCTCCCAGTAGTTTAGGACGCAGTCAAAACCAGTAAAAATGTTAATTGCCACTTTGCAATTTTGGGCAAAAGTTGCACCCAAGAAAAATAGTTAATGTCCACTTTGAAACTTTAGGAAGCAGTGTATCCCTACAAAATAGTTGGTTACCACTTTGCAATTTCAGGGAGCAGTTAGGCCCAGGAATATTGTTAATTGCCACTTTGCAATTCTGAGTAGCTGTTGAACCCAGGAAAATAGTTAATTGCCACTTTCCAATTTTAGGCAGCAGTTGCACATAGGAAAATTGTTTATCAACACATTGCAATTTTGGCCAGCAGTTGCACATAGGAAAATAGTTAATTGCCACTTTGCAATTTTTGGTAGCTGTTGATCTCAGGAAAATAGTTAATTGCCACTCTCCAATTCAAGGCAGCAGTTGCACATAGTAAAATAATTAATCACCACTTTCCAATTTTGGGCAGAAGTTCAACCCAGGAAAATAGTTAATTGACACTGCTATTTTGGGCAGCAGTGTTACCCAAGAAAATAGCTTATTTCTACTTTGAAATTTTGGCCATCAGTTTAACCCAGGAAAATAGTTAATTGCCACTTTGCAATTTTGGGCAGCAGTTGGACCCAAGAAAGTAGCTTATTGCTACTTTGAAATTTTGGCCAGCAGTTTAACACAGGAAAATTGTTAATTGCCACTTTGAAATTTGGGTCAGCTGTTGAACTCTGGAGAATAGTTAATTGCCACTTTGCCATTTTGGGACGCAGTTGCAGCCAAGAAAAAAATGTATTGCCACTTTGCAATGCTGGGCAACAGTTGCACCCAGGAAAATGTTTAATTGACACTTTTCAACTTCGGGCAGCAGTTGAACACAGGAAAATAGTTGATTGTCACTTTGCATTTTTTCATATGTACGGTCCTTTAAGTCACAGTGTAAATCAATGGCGTCTATGATGGCGAAATTATTTGAAGCCCCAGTTATGAGACCCCTAGGCGTGGTTAAATAATATCGAAATGAAACAGAAAATAATGGAATAACTCTGGAGATATTATGTCACTCAGATATTCCCGGTGAGGCACTGGTTGTTATCAGCGAAAAGCAATTAAGAACGAATGGGGTGGCAAATAGTGAGTAAATATATCCGATGACCCCCCCCCCCCCCAGGAAATATCATTTATTGAATCATTAATCGTTTTATCGTGGTACTGTCCTGCCCAATACCGAACATGTTTAAGAAGTTTTAGGCAGACGAAGAGATGTTGTAAGGGCTAACACTGGTGTCAACACGAAAGGGAAAAGTCGTCACTCTTTAAAGTAGCTGCATGACACTTTGGAAATCGTATCTTCGATAAAACGTGCGATGCTAAATGGGCTTCATACTAACCGTAACTAAACACTCAAGATTTTGATATGTTAAGTTATCTAAAAAATAATATCGATCAGGAGAATTGACAGACTATTCTCGAACTGAAGAAGACCATGACAGCTAAAAAAAAACACAACTGTATTAAAATAGGAGTGTGAGTTGTGATATTTTGAAATGATCACTCTATATATCAATATGTTAATACCATTTGTTTAGCTAAGTACTATATCACCCTCTGAAATATCAGCTAGTAACGAACTGTTAGACATTAATTTCATTAAAGTCGCTCCGAACAAGCACTGACACCACTTGATGTAAGGAACTAAAAATGAACAAAAGATAGATAACGTCAAATAGAAGATACCTATTGACCGTAGTCTTGAAAAGACCACGACTATAGGTAGGATGAAAGTAGTCAGCAAGGATGAGAGATCCACTAGCATGCAGTTTGTTTTTAAAGCTATTGAAATTAGAAGAAATATGTTAACGGGGTACCTGAACCGTGAATAGATGAAGATCACTAGACCAGCGAGTCAACCAAGGTAGAAAAAAAGTTATAAATAAGACGATTATATATATTTTTTAATTAGCATGGACATGATATTAATAGAGCTATTAGTAAATTAAATTAGTACATGATATTAATAGAGCAATTAGTAAATTAATTTAGTGCATGATATTAATAGAGCTATTAGTAAATTAATTTAGTACATGATATTAATAGAGCTATTAGTAAAGTAAATTAGTACCTGATATTAATAGAGCTATTAGTAAAGTAAATTATTACATGATATTCATAGAGCTATTAGTAAATTAAATTAGTACCTGATATTAATAGAGCTATTAGTAAATTAAATTAGTAATGATATTAATAGAGCTATTAGTAAAGTAAATTGGTACATGATATTCATAGAGCTATTAGTAAATTAAATTAGTACCTGATATTAATAGTGCTATTAGTAAATTAAATTAGTACGTGCTATTAATAGAACTATTAGGAAATTAAATTAGTACATGATATAAATAGAGCTATAAGTAAATTAAATTAGTACATGATATCAATAGAGCTTATGGAAACATGAGTGTTCGCTTCTCGTAATTTTTTGAAGTTCAAAAGTATATTCAGGATATTAATAGTTTACTCAGACCTAATAATTATAACGGTACTACCAAGGAGACCAGGAAACATTTTTTTCATTGTTCCTTTACATGCCCCCTCCTAAAAAAACGTAGAGCTGTTTATTACAGTAATACACGTTTTTTCGGGTGATATATAAAAACTTGTACTTCAATAAGTCCATATTTATTTGCCTCAACGTGAGGGCAAAGTTTCTTATTGATAAAGACTTAGACGTTGCGGCGTGACCCCATATTAGACATGGCGTTACCTTTGATAATAGTTATGGAAATGCGCTGTAAATAAAGGAAGCTACTTTCATTTGAGACCTGCAAGAATTCTTATTTACTGTTTTCATTTTTAATTTACAATTTCATTTTTGCAAAAGAGTGGCGAAATTATTTTTTTACGATAACGCATACCTATTCATAATAGCATAAACCAACCACTAAAACATTTCAATGTTTACATTCATCGTAGTTTCCCCTAAAACCTCGTTGTCTGTTTCTATCAATATCGCCACATTCTTAATATCTTTTTCTCTAACGACAATGCACGAACTCAAATATAATAAAATACACGCAGCTTAACATAGCGTCAATGAAGAACTCAATATATCAACTTAATGGATAAAAATAAAATGAAATCTACGTTTGGTGAATGTTTTTTAAATATAAACTATTGGCTTATGTTTTCCTGTTTTCTGTCATAAGTATACATATATATATATATATATATATATATATATATATATATATATGTATATACATATACACATTTTAATATCAAAATGTTGAATTAAATTGAAAATAATTGAATTATCGTTTAATAATAATCTATCATGATAACTCAAAGCTAAATATATTGAATAGTTAAAGCAATTCTGGAAGTGAAAAATGAGAATAAAAATTATAAATATACAATATTTATTAAAACATCAGACATTCAAAGCTAGGAGATTATATCCTTAATCGATGGATTTTCAAAGATAAAATCTTTTCACTAGAGTAAAAAAAAACGATAATGTAATTGTAAACATTATCGGCAATATTAAACTTTGAAAAAATATACAGAAAATAAAAAAAAATAAAAGATAAAGAGTTGCTTGTTGAGCTGAAAACGTACAGTTAAAGTAGTCAACGCCAATCAAACCGTCATAAATAAAACAGCTGTTATATTGGAAATTAATATTTAAAAAAGAATACTCAAAGTGTTTAGGAGTCAAAATGTTGTTGTTAAGAAGCTGATTATTAGACGGTTGTTGGTAGATTTGAATTCATACTGTGTACGCAGTAGTCTGAGACTAGAACTATCAGTTTCATATAAATATATATATATATATATATATATATATATATATATATATATATATATTGTCCACTACAAAATAAATGCCTAACTAAAAGTGTTGTATACCAAGCAACGATATTTGCAAACGAAAGACAAAATAACCAGAAATACTACGTGGGTATGACATCCCTAGACTTTAAGACCAGATACTATGATCACAAAAGCACATTTAAAAACAAAGAACGTCGAACTAAAACAGCACTAGCCAACCATAATTGGGAGCTCAAAGAAAATGGACACTCACCAATAATTGAATGGAAAATAGTAAGACAGGCCAGTACATGTAGAAACTTAGATGACCCGTGTAGATTATGCCTGAATGAAAAATATGCAATCCTAAACTTTAAAGATCCCCGAAACCTATTAAACTCTAGAATTGAAATAGCAAACAGCTGTTTACACAGAAATAAATTTACCTTAGGATGATATATAATAAATTAAAAAAATAAAAATAAATAAATAAATAAAAAACTGAACAAGTTAAAATTTAAAACCTAAAATAGAAATACAAGAAACCACGTGTTAAAATAAATTCGCCCACTGTATTGACACAACAAAGGAAACAGGATATAGGAAAATCCATTGTTAACAAAAAATAGGATAGGAATAGGAGCGTCACCAACAACGCCTTTGTTCGCAGGAAGGCCAACGATTGGCTGAGGGAACAACAAAGAATCTGTTTGGTTAACTAGCAAGCCATGTATATAAAAACACCTGACAAAAATAACTCCATGCATTTAGCCTGACGATTCCCCCCGGGGATTAAACACGGGAGCCTCTGTGTGGCTTGATTGCCATATATATTTTCATTGCTTATTACGTAGCTCTACTTACGTATCGAGCACTGTTGAAGTAAATACTGAAAACTGACACATACAAAATTATATTTTATGTGGATATATGAAGTACTAATATATATATATATATATATATATATATATATATATATATATATATATATATATATATATATATATATATATATACATAATTGAACTGTATATGTCTAATTCAGTTGTAGTAATGTATATTTCTGATCTTATTCAATTGTTACCGTTGTTCTTTTTTCGTCGTTTTTGTTTTTTAAGCTGAGAAAAATATTTTTACTTTCAGATTTCTCCTTCATGTTTTCCATTTTTGTGTTTTATTTTTGCTTAGGACTCGACTTTATTACACAATTATCGTGGATTTTACACAATGCTGTGGTAATTTAAGATTCGAATCTCCTTTCCCTGATGAAACCCCTGGTCTGAAGCATCTCTGTTGCGTTTCGCATGCTAAAGCACAGAAGATAGCTTGTTTTGTCCTCTCGCTACATCTCACTCCTTAGAATTTGACGTTTTGCTTGCTACGTTATTTCTCAGACACTAAATCACATTCATTAACCTTATTGCGCGTGACCTACATTAAATAATGTTAGAGCTGGAGATGAACTAATTAGTTGGAAGAAAGTAGAATATTTTAATCATAATTTATGATATAACTTGGTGAGTAGTTATAAATAACAGGTCTTAAAATAGTAGGTTTATTCCAACGTACATATCTTTTACAAACATTAGTAACTACAACTAATCCAATAGGATTTAACAGAATACAATCGAATACCCCATACTACTATACGTGGTCGTATTTATTGTCCAAACTAGTCACTTATTTAATGACTGAGGGCAGTCAGGTATCCCATCACAACAATTCATTAATAAAACAAAACAAAAACAGCTGTCATACTCCGTATTAGTCTTAACTATTATTATCTATATAAGTTGTCATGAAAGAGTGTAGACAGAGTTACACATCGCTTCCGTCTTGTGTTTAAATTGACAACCTACTTCAAAATAGCTTCTCTCTAACTATCACGTGATCTTGATCGACCTATCACGGCTCCGTAATTTTCCACATTCCTTTTAATTTTTAACATATTTTTGAATTAGTTTTTTATATTGGGTTAAGGTTCAAGAGAACTGTTATAAATTAATATTTTTAAACGTAAGTAACATTTTGGATAAAAAAAATTACATGAAGGTAATTTGCTTGAAACGTCTGTACAACGTTCCCCATGTGTT
Organism: Sepiola atlantica; assembly: GCA_963556195.1. Lineage (NCBI taxonomy): Eukaryota > Metazoa > Mollusca > Cephalopoda > Sepiida > Sepiolidae > Sepiola > Sepiola atlantica. The sequence continues at coordinate 111,966,856 of OY744528.1, read as the reverse complement.
AGATTATTAACCAACGTCATTTTCTTAGATAGTATATATATATATATATACGAGAAAGGAAGGATGAAGATAATCCGACGTAATGGGAAATAAAAAAAGAAAACACAAAAAAGATGTTTTTTTATATACTGATAAACGTTTCGTCTTTATTTGTAAGACTTCCTCAGGATGATAATTTAAAGAAAAATTTCATGCAAGTGCGTGAAAATATTGGGTTGTCATGATGGGTTGATGAGAAAAAGTAGTAGCCACAACTGGGTGCGCAGGCCCGAGGTCCGGGCTTAGTGTGGTCAGTAGCATGGAATGAAATTAATGAGGATGGTTCTGAGTGAAAAAGTGGAGGGGTGGGGGTGAACAGAAATAATGTGGATGGCTGTTAGTGAAGAAGTTGAGGGGTTGGGAAACAGAAGGGAGGGGGGAGGCTCTGTGATTTTGGTGTCTGGGTAATGTCATGGTTTTAGAAAAGATTTGAAAAAATGAAGGTGGTTTGAAAGTGGGAGAGGTAGGTGGGTATGAGCGTGAGAGAAGTAGTCGAAAGGGTGAAATGGGTGAGAGGGTATATATATATATATATATATATATATATATATATATATATATATATATATATATATATATATGTGTGTGTGGGTGTGGGTGTAGTTTGGCATCAAGTCGTTATTTAAGTTTGGTTAAAGACACAGAGCGCTCTCGTTTTGCAAACTTTCTCGGTAATCTCTCGACGCGGCAAGCACTTTTGCGCTTCTCCTGTGTTCATTAGTATAATGTGGCACTTCGCGCTGTGTCATGGGCCACCCCTCTAGCGCTTTTAGCCTCTCTACCGTCTTGAGGAGGTTGTGTCTTATCGTTATTATGTGTCTTATATATACACACATAGTTTCACGTAGTTATTGTTCGAGTAAAAGTTTATATTATTCTGAAAACAGTGCGAACGTATACATCCTCGAAAGTAAAATATTCACACATGTTGTCTTATTTGCATCTTCTGTGTCGAGAGACTTCTTTACAACGAAGAGGACGATCTACAGCTAATGTTTCTGCAACCGAATCGCTGGAGAGTTGCGTCCATTGACAGTTTATTAACAGCAAAGAATGTTATCTTGGGGGCATTGTGTCCCATACCGTTGTCCATCCATCTTCATGCGAAGGGATTTAGATTCCTGGATATCGACAACAGCAGTGCCGCCAGTTTCACAAGATTAATGGTGCATTTGGCGAATTGAGCGTTTATTTCCGAACCTTAGGGACAATTCAAGCACGAACAAATGCATCGGAAAACTTGCCTTTATTCGCGTATACTCCGGTTTGTCAGAAGAAAAGCAGCAGCTACAGATGCACATGAAAACGCTAATATTCCGAATTACAAAACGTCAAACAGACAAAAAACAAAAGCACCTTTTAATATTACGCCTAACACAAAAAACAACTAACGAAAAACATAGAGTATTTTTTTCAGAACAATGTTTTTTGCTATACAAATCTATAATATAAATAAGCAGTCTACCTTTCTGTCTGTCCGTCTCTCTGTACTGTGATGCAATTGAAAAACAAAGCTCTAAAAAAGATAAGCTACCCTACGAGAAATCTAATTTTTTTTAATTTGTTATTCTTACAATAATATCATAAAGGGGTCTGCGTTCGCGCTGGTCTACATAAACGCAAATGCAAGTAATAAAATCATCAAAATTAAAGGTAAGAATACACACCCTACTGTGAGTTTCATAGATAAAAACAAGAGTACACGTGGTGCCTGCGATAATATTAGTAAATTAAAACGTGTAACAATAAGAAAATATTATCTTAATTAAAAAAAGGTATTCTTTTTAAATGAACCAGTAGACATTGAATAGAATTTAACTGACATTTTGATTGGTTTTGAAATTCGAAATTTTAAATATCATAACGCTTTCTAAATATTTATATAAAATATGTGATGATTAGTAATATACTGACAAATTTAGTATACTATGCTATTTTAATTATTACGCTTCTCAGAGAAGATAAGATACGGTTGATTTATATATATGTATATATATATATATATATATATATATATAAAGAATTGTGGTTACCAACGCAAGTAAAAAAACAATTTTCAATAATTATTTATTATCTTATCATTTTAACATTTTAAGTTTTTTTTTAAATGTTAAAATGATAAGATAATAAATAATTATTGAAAAAGTTATTTTTACTAGCGTTGGTAACCACAATTCTTTAAATATACTTTTTTCTCTTGTTGGAACTGCACTGATGCTACACAACCCCCCTTTCCCCCTTTCTCGCTCTCTCTCTCTCTCTCTCTCTCTCTCTCTCTCTCTATATATATATATATATATATATATCTATGTATATATATATATATATATATATGTATGTATATATATATATGTATATATATATATATATGTATGTATATATATATATGTATGTATATATATATATGTATGTATATATATATATGTATGTATATATATATATATATATATATATATATATATATATATATATGTATATATATGTTACACGTACTGTATTAGTTTCTGTAGATCAAAGTCTGTTGACACTCAAATGTTTATTTTATTATTGGTTACATATGTGCATACATGTTTCGGTTGTACTTTTCACAGAGAGGCAACCTCTTCAGACCAAAGAATACATGTATGCACATATGTAACAAATAATGTTTGTATAAATATATATATATAAATATATATATTTATATATATATATATATATATATATACTCTTTCATCATGCATAACACATATTGTACAAACTACAGTTTAAAAAGCACACCTCCTTCCATCTATAATAAAGAGCAATATATATATATATATATATATATATATATATATATATATATATATATATATATATAAAGTTACTGAGTAAAAACTGCCGGACAAATAAATGTAAAGTATTTTGGGGAATCGAGAAGGTACATAAAAAGTCACACTATCGCCCTCTTTCAAATTATTCGATATTAACAAGTTTTCTTTCTTATTTTCCGATTCATTATTTTTAATTAAGCTTCTATATTTAATAAGATTTTTCAGTTTTCGACGCACTCTTTCGATCTTCCTTATTTTTTTAAATTTCACCAATTCTAACATTAGTTTATATTTGTTCGAAAACTGGCGAGAGGTATTTCCTCCGTAATTTTGTACGGGGCATGCACACTCCTTTAAAAATTTAAAAAGGCATATATTTAACAAATTATTTGGTACCTTTTTACAGAAAATCAAACATTTCAAAATTTCAAGAAAATATTTTACCATTTTTAAATAAATTAAAAACGTATATTTTGATGAATTCGACATTCTTTTAACGCTAGAAATTGTTATCGATTATTTTAAGTGCAGGTCGGGGAAAAAGCAGAAAATAATGCATTTGATTTTGAAAGAAAGATTAAAGTTAAGTTTCTGTCAATTAAAACACGTAAACAGTCGTTATTTTACTGACAAACATCATGTCACTTGCATTAACTACAATGAAGAAGAATACATAGACCTAGATGATGATGATGATGATGATGATGATGATGATGATGATGGTGATGCTGATGATGCTGATGATGGTGATGCTGATGATGCTGATGATGATGATGCTGATGCTTCTGCTGATGATGCTGATGATGATGATGCTGATGCTTCTGCTGATGATGATGCTGATGATGCTGATGATGATGATGCTGATGCTTCTGCTGATGATGCTGATGATGATGATGATGCTGATGATGATGATGCTGATGCTGCTGATGATGCTGATGATGCTGATGCTTCTGCTGATGATGCTGATGATGCTGATGCTTCTGCTGATGATGCTGATGATGATGATGCATCTTATAAAACTTGAGAATCTATGTCAATCTCGGGAATTTGTACGGATTTCAAACTGAACTCTTTATTTAATCACTGATGCTCATATTCTTTATCTGAGCCCTCCGACTTTTATATTTGTTTGGTCTTATTTTTTCATCGTTTTTTTGAGTTGATGTATGTGACAACACCAGGGCCAGGCTTACTTTTCCTGTGATCCCTTAACATGGATAGTGTTGATCTGCCGCAGACATATAAATAACAGTGAAATAACACACATAGTGCACGTGTTTAATGTCAACAATAAACAATGTGTATCAGTGTTTCTGTCATATATCCTACGTCGTTAACCAAAGCGTTTACGGATCAAATATACACATATTGAACGCAATTCCGAAGTTATGCAATCGATTTCACATCAATCCTTTATATAGTATAATACTAACGCTGAGTCAGTAAACGCTTGTTTCTCTGAGGCTTTTCTAATATACTATAATCACACAAGTTATATGTTAACTACTTTTTAGTGATTAGAGCTGAATAAACTTCTGTTCTAACCTTACTAATTATCTGTAATTTGTAATTAATCGAACAAGTATCCCATCCTTAATTTAACTATTAATGTATTCCCCTCTTATCTCTCACTCTATGTCGATTAAACAACGCTCTAATTTATTTTGATGTCTCTGTGATAGTTTAGAGAAAGAGCGACTCTCTTTCTTCAGCATTGCCATTTTATTTACATCAGTTTCTGCCCACACTAAGAACGCATATGTGTATTATAGATGATAACATAAGCCTTTTTACTTCTTTTTTATCGATAAGAAAAGATATTAGATAAAAGTAACTCATTGTTAGTTATGCAAAAAGCATGTCTTAAAAATGTGTCACAGTCAATGTATAAATAGTGACAGTTGTTGTGAGGGAATGACGCACGGATGTCTCCAATATATATAATTTAATATTTATTTATAAATATTATACTAAGCCCCTTTAAGAAATTAAAGTTTAGCACTCTCGGGGATGTTAAAAATATACTGATAAAAAAGCTGTAATGCAAAGTTCGTAGAACACTCTCGACAAGTCTTCTATATGTGCTCATAGCTGTATGTCTCTTTCTTTCGTATTATCTATAGCCTAAAACACCTGCTTATCATGCTGATATTTATCTACCTCCCACAGCGATAAGATGTGACACAAGGTCTGAAAGTGGGATTTGATAAGTCAGCACCCTAGAGAAAGAGTACGTATAACCTTTACACATTGCCTGGGAAGCCCCGTCGGCATTCCCCGGTAGGAGCGCCTCAGGCGATTAGCAGTAAACTAACCTCTTCTCAAAGTGTGAGAAGGCAAAGCCTGGGAGGGTGGACCTCCTAGAACTGCACAGGACAAACGCACAGACCGGCGGAATCAAGGCCCGAAGGCCAAGACGGTACCGGTCTATAGGGCGTAGTATTCATCGGATCATATACTACACTTTGAAAGACTATCATCCTATGTACTCTTCATACATATACTTTTAATTGCTTATCTTATTTTTTCTTACGTTAATTCACGCTAAACAAGTCACATTGCGACTGAGACGTAAGAGCTACTGTGAATTAGGCATCTTAAGTGGAGTGTTATGCAGTGATATATTTGTTCACATTACATTTATATTTCTGCATTTTTTATGATACAGAGAGCGGGGAGGGAATTCCAAAACTCAACAGTTCGAGGAAAAAGCCATCTTTGCACCTCTACAGCAAGGAGATTACTTTTTAGTGATTGTCGGATTTGTCGAGTTTATTTAGGTCGAGAGTGGAAGCACTAGTGCAGCAAGTTCGTCGAAGATCATTTCATTAAAACACTCGTAATACAAGCGCAGGAATGCAACATTGCGGTGATAAGGATAGGAGCTGAACTTGGTAGATAGCGTGGAACCTATTAGATTCGAGGCTCGTTTTGGACCCTGTCTTAAGATGAAAGGCTATTGGTTGGTGCACAAGCCCAGGTGTGACAGCAATACGTCATACATAGGCGACTGGTCACTTTGTAGAGAAATAGGATATTTCCCAAATGTATACCTACCAGCGACGATGCGCGATTTAAGTTCAATTTAAAAGAGACATTTGCACGTTAGTCCACAAAACATCGGGCGTGACTTATAGAAGACCAATAAGGATTATTACCAAAAAAATAAGGTTAATACCTTTTATTTGTGCAAAGCTCTGTCGATGCTGGTTATATCCAGCGAAATATTAGATAACAAAGATGAAGAGAAAAAAACGAAAAAAATGTTTTTATTTTGCTTGTATATTTAGGATATTGGTAGTTCAACATTAAAAAAAAATGTTTGTAAGCATAGAGGAATAAGTATTAAATTGAGAATAAAAAACCCTTACAATGCAAGATATATTTCTTTCTTTTATTTTTGACATGTATTAAAAGAACCGGGAAGTTACAACAGACGCGGACATACGTCAAATGACACCCACAGACGTTTTACCGATAAACCAAACTAAAAAAAACTTTGTTTATTTTTATAAAGAAAAAGAGAACATAATCTCTGAAGATGTGGTTTATCTCCGAAATTAATAAGATACATGTTAAAAAAAAGAAATAAATATATATTGCATTATAAGGGGTTTTTATTCTCAATTTAATACTTATTCTTCAATGCTTATGAAAAAAAAAGTTGAATTACCAATATCCTAAATATAACAACATGCCCGATGCGTTTCCGTTCAACCAAAGAACCGCGAAGTTACAGCAGACGCGGACATACGTCAAATAACACCCACGGACGTTTTACCGATAAAAAAAACTAAAAAAAAGTTTGTTTATTTTTATAAAAAGAAAGAGAACATAATCTCTGAAGATAGGTTTATCTCCGAAATTAATAAGATACATGTAAAATAAAAAAAGAAAGAAATATATCTTGTATTGTAAGGGACTTTTATTCTCAATTTAATATATATATATATATATATATATATATATATATATATATATATATAATTAGCTTAATATTCCTCGTCCAGTGCATGTTATATGCGTTTAAAGATTATTGTTGGTATATCCGAAGTAGAACAGGCTTTTTACAATTCGTATTGTTGGCCAAAAGAAGTTTAGCAATATTTATGAATGACTCATTATTTTAGCGAAAAGCGAAGGGGGATTGATGGGCAATACTTCTGAGACTCAGTTCTTGCCCGTGACTGTTTGTTCGCTGGCATCACAAAGGTATGTTTTATCTAACAGGGAAGCAAGATTCAGGAAGTAATGAGTTGCATACTTTGGGTACAACAAAGGCCAGATATTAGTTTGCACATATACAGTATAACTATTGGCCTCCACGCTGCTTAGTGATTTATAGATCTATCCATATAACTCTCCGACTCTTTTTATTTATATCGAACTACCTACCTCAGCCAGTTTATTTAACTATAAATATATTATCATCTTTTCAGTTTTATCTACCTATTCTTGGCCATTTGGCTGAGATCAAAATGTAGTATCTGTTCCGATGGATACTGCACCCCATAGACTCGTATTGTCTTGGCCTTCGGGGCTTGATTTACGCCGGTCTATGGGTCTGTCCTGTGCAGTTCTAGGAGGTCCACCCTCCCAGGCTTCACCTCCCCTCTTTGGGGAGGAGTAAGTTTATTGCTTACTGCCTGAGGCGCCCCTACCGGGAATGCCGACGGAGCTGTCCAGGCAATTTTTAAATGGCCACAGTGCTCACCTCTCGAGCGCTGGCTTATCAAATCCCACTTTCCCGACCTTGTGTCACATCTTACCTTGTGGGAGGTAGATAAATAAAATCTACTCATTCTTGGCCTTTTGGCTAAGATCAAAGTGTAGTATCTGTTCCGATGGATACTGCACCCCATAGACTCGTATTGCCTTGGCCTTCGGGGCTTGATTTATGCCGGTCTATTGGTCTGTCTTGTGCAGTTCTTGGAGGTCCACCCTCAAAGGCTTCGCCTCCCCTCTTTGGGGAGGAGTAAGTTTATTGCTTACTGTCTGAGGCGCCCCTACCGGGGAATGCCGACGAGGCTGCCCAGGCAATTTTTAAATCCCACTTTCCCGACCCGACCTTGGGTCACATCTTACTTGTCAGAGTGAGATAAAAACTGGCCTTGTGCCTAACTCCTGGAGAGGAGTAAATCAATACTCATTTAATATCTATCTTAATATATTTATCTATATTTTAGCTTTACAATTCATCGAAATAGAAGATAACGGCTTGGGAATAATCACACATTTCAAACGATCAATTCTGGTCTACAGTGAGCGTATATCGACAGAGACGCACCCTAAGAGACCATGTAACAATGGATTGGTTTTGTGTGACGGAAATTTTTAGTATCATATGAATTCTTATACCCTGGGAATTGACATACACGTTTAACAAATCAATGTGTGGAATTTACCGAGATAATTGAATACCAATAATGAAAGTCATGTACCGCTGAAAAATTCGCTAATATAAAAAAAAATAAGTTTAATATTTAATTACTATAAGCTTGAACTACACTTAAGAATTTACTTAAATATATTTTTATAGAGCTCATATTTAAACTAAATATTGATATATTAACAACTGGAAATAGGAAATTATAAAAAAACTAGTATATATAAACAATAATTATAACCATCCAATTATTTTGATTATTTTGATTATCCGTTCCACTTTTCTCATCTGTGTTGCTATTTTCAAAACGTACCAATCCAAATTTTTAAAAAAGACAAGAATAGTTGTAAAAATAATCCAAATGATCCAAAATGTATATCTTCATTTAGAACCGTCTTAAACAACCTTTTATAATTTCATTATCGTTAAATATATTTATATATCTTAAGCTAAAAAATAACATACAAACTGTAACAGCGAAATTATTTCCAACAAGAAAAACATCCCTTAATAAATGATCGAATAAAGAACTACATAAATAAGTTTATAAATAAATTAAATCAAACTCCAAATATACAAGAAGTGAGATGATACAGACAGAGAAAAGTAGTTTGCTTAATTGACAATATTGTAACGTCACAATGATCTTGAATATATGAGTTCACAAACGTACCCTGTTCTTAAATGCAGTTCACAGACATAACTACATCATCCGATCCGGCGTCGTGCCATGAACTTATCCATTTCTGAGAAAACCCGTAACTAGAATATATAAAGTCACAAACCTACCCTGTTTTCGAATGCAGTTCACAGACATAACTCCATCATCCGATCCCGCCTCGCGTCATGAACCATTCCGTGACTAGGGGACCTGTAACTAGAATAAAGGACTTCACAAATGTACCCTGTTTTCGAATGAAGTTCACAGACACAACTGATCATCCAATCCTGCCTCGCGTCATGAACTCCTCCGAAACTGGAGCGCCCGTAACAAGAATATATGAGTTCACAACGTACCCTGTTTACGAGTTCACAGACATAACTGCATTATCCCATCCCGCCTCGCCTTAAACTCCTCCGTGACTGGGACACCCGTAAGAAATGCTTCACAACCGCACAACTAAGAATAAATCACCAATAAGAAAAAATAACCGTTTATCGAAATGTCTTCGGGGCCTTCAAACCCGCAACTGGCGGGCCGCATTCCGAGCTGCGGATCGTGCGAGGCCCTTAACCTAGTCATTTATTGTCGATGTTCAGACACTCTCCATACACTGTGTACGTTACACAAGTTTCCAAGCGACGCTTACCCCTCTATTTCATGTGACGTCACGTCCTGTTCCAGTACACGACAGGGTCGTTATGACAGTGAATATGCTCACTGACACAATGACACCGTGCACGTGTCAACGTTCGCCAGCCAATCAAAATCAATTACGTAAACGGTACTCAATTACTATTTATCAATATAAGTCCACTGCAAGTTCTTCATGGAGCTAATTAATATACATTTTCGTTGCTCGACCTCGACTCCACGACCTTGTTATGAAAATAATAGTGACCTGATTTTGTATTTTACATCTGATAAACCAGAAAAATACGAACACAGACTATTCTCTGTATATATATATATATATATATATATATATATATATATATATATATATATATATATATATAGTTCGAATGCAAAACGCGATAAACGCCATTTTCAAAATCACCAAACTGCCCCTACAAAAAGTGTTGCATTTCAACACTCGACGATACTCCAAAATAATGTTTAATGTAATATGATACCGTAATATTTTTTATTGATTCCAATTAAAATCAGCTTTAATTACAAAGTCTAGATTTTATATATTCGTGTTTTTATTGTTTATGGTCTCAATTTAAACGAATTGGATTATCGCGTTTTACGTTCGAACTCTTCATATATATATATATATATATATATATTCATATAGAGGTATATATTTGTGTAATTAGGAAGCATTCCTTCTCTTATGCATGTTTGGGTAAAACAGTAGCGACAGCTTCTGTTTATTTATTTGATGATTCGTTTTTTCGATTCGTCGCACGACTGATTTAGTATTGTCGTCCATATTGTGTAAAAAATCGCCATATTTTCGACCGACATCGGTCATCTATAGGCGAATGAATTAGTATACAAAATTAAAAAAATGTGAATTTATTACGAAGACGTTTTATAAAACATTCAATACCACTTCAACAACACTTCAACATACGCTCTCTATGACTTTAAAATTCGATTTATTATTTCTTACAAGAAATCTAAAACCACAAATGTATTAATAAAAAATAATCCAGCCGACAATAGCTTACTAAAAACTAGTAATGGCATATACGTGTTGAAGTGCACTATCAGAGAATGCGTCTCTGCAAACAACACGTATATCGGCATGACTAGAACTAGCATATCACGCCGACTAACTTGCCATCTCACCTCCCCTCAAAGTTCCATCTACCAAAACTTGATAACACATAGCATCCCCAAAAATGAATTCAGGAATATTTTAACTAAGAACACAGCCATTCTTGGGATCTCATATTGCAGTATTCGTCTCCCCATAATGGAGGCGTTGTTTATTCAAGTAAATAAACCTACTATCAACCATGCTCGTTATGAGGGGGGGGCGAAGGTATGTTGAAGTGTTGTTGAAGTTGTATTGAATGTTTTTTAAAACGTTTTCTTAATAAATTCACCAATCTTTTATTTTGCATACTCATTCATCCGCCTGAAGATGACCGACGTCGATCGAAAACGTTTGCGAAAATATGGCGATTTTTACACAACATGGACGACAATATCAAATCGGTCGTGCGACGAATCGAAAAAACGAATCAAAAAATAAATAAACGGAAGTAGTTATACTATGCAAATTATGTTTCTATCTACAAATGACCCTATATATATATATATATATATATATATATATATATATATATATATATATACATACCCATAAATATACGCATACACATCTGTATATATATATATATATATATATATATATATATATATATATATATATATATATATATATATATTAGTACTTCATATATCCACATAAAATATTATAAGGAGATATAATTTTTTATGTATCAGTTTTCAGTATTTACTTCAACAGTGCTCGATACGTAAGTAGAGCTAGGTAGTAAGCAACAGGCTTACTACTATATATATATATATATATATATATCGAGAGAGAGACAGAATAGAAAGAAAGAAAGATACGGCTATGTATTATGTATGTAAATGCTATTAGAAGAATTATTTTTATTTCATAAAAACTTTCTATATTTTCTTATTGACGCTGATAAACTAAGAAGAATCAATCTAGACTGAAATTTTCTAAGTAAAGAGTATATCTGAATCCATTGAATTTATTGCAATTTTCTTTCCCCAACATTTAACTATATAATTTCCAACGCATTTGGATATTATCGTTGATGCTACAAACTATTCGGCTGTGTTTTCTTTAAATTATCATTTACATTTTACAAATGAATGTGTAAACATGACACTTGTAAAATGTAGATAATTTAGCGTTTTATCTCGATCTAAATTCTTACAGTTTCAAATAAAAACGTTCAAATATGCGCGTAGGAACATTTCAAGTATCCTTAACGCATGCGCGTTCCAAACATTTCACCTCATTTCGAATTATATTTTTTTACTTTTCTCATTTTAAAGACGATAATGCATCGCGGTTCTCAAGGCGATTTAATGGATTGTAATTTTTGTTAGATGCTTACGCAGTCAACAAAATATCCGTAAAGTTTTCTTTTTTCTTTTTACTATGTTATTCCAACAGTATATTTCAATCTGCATTTTCGCATAGAAAAATTAAAATTTAAACAATCAATCGAAATTTCAGGGCTAGTTTTATTTGTACATTGCAGGTTGCTCATACAAGTGTTGCAAAATGCTTTTATATATTTTACACAATTCGGCAAGTTCGGATGCTTTTAATGGGGTCGTGAAAAGTCGTGAAAGGAGGAAACTCTCTGTATAATATACGAGTGGCAATAGCTGTATCCCCCCCCTGCAAGCAGGTAGCGTTGGTTGCTGGTATGCAAGTCATCACCTTACGTTTGGGCTGCTGTTGCCCCAGCTGGCTGCAAGGTGATGGCGAACAGTCTCATCAAAGCACACACATCTTCCCAACAAGAACCTGCTTTGCTTACTCACACCACCGACCACAGCTCCTGTACGGTGTTGTTGCGAGTAGTGAGTAACTTGTTCATAGTGTGGTATAGTGTGACAAGTCTCCATAGAAGAAGGTGCTGGCCACTAAACAGACCACCGGCTGCCAGTGGCGTTGGCTGAGGGAATGCTCACCGCCACATGTGACTTTTTGGCTGCTGCCTAGACTGACTGCAATATGGTGACGACGAGTCACACAAACTCTCAGATCGAAGGCTGTATCTCGTCCACCGCAGCAAAAGGATCGGGCACCCGTCGCGTGCAGCTCTGATCGTCGGAACCCCGAACTACGCGAGACGAACTCGAACCGCTGCCTTTAAGCCATGCTCCACAAACCCCAAATCATTTTACTTGCGATTTTCTCCAAGTTCACTCGCTATTACTAAGGAAACTCAGCTTGTTTATTTTTCTCAACTCAACCATTTGCTTAAAGTCAACGGGTCGCCTCATCTGAGCCGAGGTTGACGGATTAGGCACGACCTCGCAAATCATAGTTGTATGCTTATCTGACATTTCCTGATCGCTATTATTAAAACCCGACCGACATTTATTATATTTTGTACATTTGATATACGACTAATCTATTCAAATAAATATATTTAATATAGACAATTAAATTATTTTTTATCAAACCAACATTTTCTTGTGTTATGTAGGCATACGCAAATTTCTCTGTTAACATATTTTATAATTCACTTCAAAAATTAATTTTACCGCTTCTTCTGTCGTATTTTCTTGCATAGATGCTTACCTGGTTATATCTGATTCCATGATTACCATTTTTTGTAGACTTGCGTTTGTTACAGGATGTTATAAGTTTTAGATTACGTAGTTCTACATCTTTCGTTATTTCAAGTAGTGGAAACAATTTTCTTCCCCTAATTAGAATTCTCTGTCTTGATAAACGATTATAGTTGTGGTTATTTGTAGTTCTAATTCCCGTTTGTTTGTTGCTAGGCATTTCACATTATTTATATAAATAATCTGATTGACCTTTTTATTTATTAATTTCTGTTAATATGTACAATGATTTTATATTTTAAAAATAGTGTCAAATAGCATTGGATCATTTACGCCTCTAGATCTTTATCGACACCAATTATTAAACACGCATGTAGACATTTGTATTATAATATATAGTTTGCATATTATTCAATTCTATTATAAACCATTCACCGGCGTTGACCGATAAAATTGAAGAACCACAAAAATGTATATCCCCGAACTTGAACCACATATAAGTATTTCACTAGATCTTTTGTACTATCTACACGTATTAATTAGTATGCTCTTTCAATATTAATTTTATAAATAATAACGATATATATATATAAACGTTCATATTAGTTCATTACTAAAAACAAACATCCTAGCAATAATGTACACATGTATAGGCCAGAAGTTGTGTTTATGTTTTATGTTTGTGAGGGAGGAATAATAGTCTATAATTTTTCTTCATATTTATTTGAGAAGATCAACACTTAATTGCGAGTAAGCTAATATTTTGTGCAAAAACCTGACTCTTGATTTGAATTATAAGTACAATATGAATTTGTAATCAGCACAGCTAATCCTCTCCCCTAAAGTAATCGACACAAAATAAAACAATTAGAATTACGACAAGAGCTGATAAAAGCGAGGAGTGTTTACGCATTGGACAGAAGGAACTAGACAACGATATAATCGGCAGTAAGGACAGCTTATAATTAAATGATATCTCGGATTTGTGTTTTTCTAGATTACTTTTTTCAAGCTATTTCGGCTTCATAGTGGTAAAGATGACTGGAGTTTAAATCATTGCTCAATGTAGCAATAATATCCTCATTGAAAATGTTACAACTATCCAACTAAGAGTATGGATTAAGATAATCTCGTTCTACGGCGGATATCCTAACGTTGATATTTAATCGTGTATACCGCACACTGGATAACTTAGGTGAAGCTAGGACCGTAGCGCTAGATTTCTCTTAGGCCTGAAACAATGTTTAGCATGACGGTCCTCTTAGGTAAATCAGTTCGTACGTTATTACTGAACACACATTCATAAAATCAGATCTTTCTTAGCTAAATAAATATCAAGGTCGTTCTCAATGCGATAGATCTGAACAAAACAACATGAATGCGGGTTTGATCCAAACGTCGATACTTCGAATTGTATTATTTATGATCTTAATGAACCATCTACTTGACGCAATCATGTCTGACATAGGTGTATGTGTTGATGACACCGCGCTCTATTTCTGGAAGGAGGACTAGTCTAATTCCACATACATGAAAGGCAACGACTAACACCTTGGAAAATTACATCCAGACTGTAGTAAAATGGGGCCGAACATGAATAGTGACATTTAATGCAAGCAAAACAAAATCCATATCCTTCAAAAACTATTAAAAAAACACCGCCTGTCATGGCCGATAGCACACTTTCGGAGAGAGTAACGTGTACACTCTTCTGTTTTATATTCTCAGACAACATGAAATGTAATAACTACATAAAATGTGCTGCCAAATCTGCCGCAAAGAAAGCAAGATCCTTTTAAATATAAACTCAATCCTATAGCTAAGGTATATGTTAGCATGTAAATTGTATGATTAAAGTATATGATAAAAAGGGCATAGGTCAACAAAATTTTATTAAATTACGTTAAATATAATAATAGGTAATTAAAATTTGACTCACTCATAAAGGTAGTGAGCTTTTAGTGAAAAAGAAAACTTACTTTAAACCTGTTTTTTTTTAAGAATCGTAGAGCTGTGATGTATTTGTTTACACTTAATTCATATCGCCGATGCATTTTGATTAATTATGCAAACTTTTGGTTGTGGCGGCCATGTTGGATCAAGTGGAGGCACTAGTCTGCACGTATTAATGTTAAGGCCGCCAAACAAAAAGTATTTACCTAGCGTGTAGAACTTCGTTGAGGGGAATAACACATCTATATTAGAATGTGACTATTTATACGTATGTACCACATGTTAAAGGCATCGTTGCACACCATGAACGACGGGCTTAATGGATGTCGACCGGAGGCGTTTTATTTATCTTCCTCCCACAAGGTAAGATGTGACACAAGGTCGGGAAAGTGGGATTTGAAAGGCCAGCGCCCGAGAAGGTGAGAACTCTGGCCTACAAAAAAATGCCTGGGCAGCCCCGTCGACATTCCCTGGTAAGGGCGCCTCAGGCAGTAAGCAATAAACTTACTCCTCCCCAAAGAGTGGAGGCAAAGCCTGGGAAGGTGGACCTCTTAGAACTGCACAGGGCAAACCAACAAACCGGTGGAATCAAAACCCGAAGGCTAAGACGGTACCGGTCTATAGGGTGTAGTATCCATCGGAACAGATACTACACTTTGATCTTGGCCTAAAGCCGTTTTAGCACTCAAAAGACTCCCCCTTATGATTCAGTGGCAGATACAATGTTAAGTTGAATACGGTGTTGTCGGAAAAACTAGTTCGTGATGAAGATCTAGCAATGACAAACACGTTGCTCCATTTAATACAGTATCACAGGAGTAAAGTATACCACGCAACAAAGTTTCAATGGTGATCTCGTTTTCTCTATCAAAAGAGACCATCTTTCCATTGTTCATTTTTATGACTTTCCTAAATAACGTAGAGCCCGAGTAATAGTTAGTGTTATAAATTAAACCAAGCTATATATTACATAATCTAAGTGACTATTCTAACATTATTTAGTGACGGTGTGTATGTGATGAGGGCTAGTCGTATTTTGTATAATCTATGTTACTGCTTTTACCCTCCTTATTTATTTGCATGATCCTGAAAACAATTTCTTGTATGCACAGTCATATCTAATCAATTTGGTTTTCAGCATACAACAGTTTGAATCATGTGTGAGGTGTATTGTACGCGGTGTGGGTTATATTTTGTTTTTAATACACAATTATTTGAACGATCGTGCCAAATCTGATAACACTTCAATGAGAAATGAATAGTGTGTTTTCTTATATAAATAAAGATACATATTAAAGTATTCGCGTTTAATAAAGTAAACGATAGATTTATTCAGTAAATAAGACGACTTCGCGGTGTGATATTATCACGCAATTGGCAACGATGAAGTCACAACACAGTGTTTAATAATCGCTTTACATCTCGGCATAGATTGCACGCGACTTTTGTTTTGAAATCGTCTACTTTTGAATCATTGTCACAAGAGAAATGACGCTTGTCTGCATAATGATGTATTGTAAGACGCTTAAGTGCGTGAATCGAGCAAAGAGATGACAGAATTGACTTTGTCTTTCAAACAATCATACGATTTCTGTCGGCTCACCTCTTGTCCCTCTCGGAATGATGTTAGCTGCCGCATGACACAATCGCCAAGACACACCAGCATTAAGAGGAGACCCATAATCCACTTATTAAATAAAAATAGAAATGTGGGGCAAAACTCGAAGGCTAATTAAATAAACTTGCTATTAATTATATCTAACGATGATTTTATTCATTTCAAAGAAAGTTTTAAAATACCATCAAAGGACAAAAAAACTTACATACCCCTCATTCACCCAATTCAAGCTATATATATTAATCTTCTAATTTATTATATTTCTGAATTGTTTAGCTAAATATTGATAATTTGAATAATTTTGGTTATTCGGACTACATTACTCATTTTGAGTGTTATCATCACAACGTGTCAGCCGCTGTAACCTCCGGCCTTCTTCAGGTGTATCTCTTCGAACTCGGGAATATTTCTGTCGAACTCGGGAATCTGGACAGAGATCCGAACGGAACCCTTTATTTAATCCGCGGGGAAAGCAAGTACTCGTGGCGCAGTGGATATAGTACTAAGTTAAATTCAGTTCCAAGTGATAATCTGTAGCTTGAAGGTTCAATCCTCGGTGCGGGCGATACGAAGAACTGCGAATTACCTAAGACTTCTCCAAGTCATGGCGAACAGAACAAGAGCATGCTACCCTCGTGGATTAAATAAAGGGTTCCGTTCGAAATTTCGTCATGATTCCCGAGTTTGACAGAAATATTCCCGAGTTATAAAAAAATACACCTGAAGCAGGGCGGAGGTTACAGCGGCCGAAACGTTGTGATGATAACACTCAAGATGAGAAATGTAGTCCGAATAAGCAAAATTAGGCAACATTTCAATTTATGTTGAAAAATCTTACTAAATTTAAACTTTATTACCAGTAATATTGCACAATACGAGCTTTCATTTAATGGTTAACGACGTAATTATTCGATTATTATGAATATTGAATAGTTTTACCGATTTTTTAGAATTTAATATTGTGTCGAGCCGCATCCATGGTTTAATGTTCGTATTATGCTCTTTGGATGAGAATCTTCATATTGTTTGCTCTAAACCTTTTGTATACACAACAGATCCATGGGCGTCTGTTTCTTATTATTCCGTCAGCTGCTGGTTTACCACCGTCTCATTTAACTAACCCGGGTAGCTTATTACACTAGCCTTGCTGTAAACGCACACAAGCCTTCTTTCAGTATGGCAGAAGCCGAGAAGCTCAAACGTTTGTCTAGAGCATAAAATATATTTATCTTTCTCAGAAAAAGCATTTTGTCGCAGATTTTAGAAAACAATTTTTTGTTTGTGTGATCACATCGGTTTCGTTTCATCAATCTATAGTACTTGCAAGTTCGTTTGTCCAAATACGTTTTGGCAAATTTAAACCAAAGCACAATTTGACAAGTTTTGTGAAGAACTTTGTGGCGTTTTGTTACCATATACTACATTACCCTTCGAGCAACGTTGTATTGTGCGAGTATTTACGTCTTTACACATATGTTCATACATGTTTGAGCTGCGATCTCAAGAACCTGCTTCCTCATACCTTCAGAAAAAAATGAAATAGGAAATAACAAACTTTTTTATCATGTGTATCATACCGGTTGGGAAGGGATGAGTGTATAATTTTACAGGTAAGGTTCATATCTAATTGCATGTTCTCGCCACTCCCTTTCTTTTACATTTAGTTATTTAGGTTAATTGCGTATATTTTACCGCTTTCAAATCATGTTATACATTATATTAGCCTACTCGAGCGCATTTTCAACGTCGCCTTAGTATAATTCTATGCGTGCGTGCTCTCGTATAAGGACCACTTTCACCCTTAACAAGGCCAACTATATTTTAACAATCATCCGATAAGTTATTTCTAAGCTATATATAAACATCATTCATACGCGCACATATGTAACGAATAATGTTTGTATTAATCCACATTTATACTAAACACAGCTCTAAATGTTATTGAGTACTTTTTATAAACACCGGAGTTTCATTGGAGTACTATCTAGGAAACAACAATACTACATGTACTACATGTACTATATATATATATATATATATATATATATATATATATATATATATATATATATATATATATATATATAAGCGAGAGCGTTTATTTGTTTGGCAATTTGTTTTCTTTATTCTTAATTTAGATGAATAAAACAGTTGTGTATACAGTATGTACATAACATCTTATCTAAGTGTTCGTTCTTTACAAATTCTATATATTTAGGACAACTCATAGATCATTAAACTATTAAACTCCTAATCAAAATAATTTCTTTTCATATTAATTAAATCTGTCATCTCTATAAAGTCACCATTTGTCAGCGCAAGATGTATTTCGCAAGATTTTGGCTGCTGAACCAAACATTCGCCTCGACACTTACTCTGAAACCCAGTTTAAAAATAATTTCTAACCTTTAGTTATATCGTCGCAGTGTGTTATCCCTGTGAATCTTTTAAGAATACTACAACGAAAGTTGCTTGCACCCATTACCCTAAAGAAAATACTCTTGATTCACCGAACTAACAGCAAAATCTAACCCCTTCACTTTAGAATTCCATAAATGCCGCATAATTTTCTTCTTCAACATTTTTTCCTCGAAACACTTGGCTTTAGAATTCCTTTACTTGTGCCTTCTTTATAAGACCGTACCAACACGCAGAAATTTACGTGTACATATCGGTTCCTTACTCCTTATTCAGGTAGTCCCTATGAATCTGATCGTAATTACAGTAACCCCTTCGCTTTAGTAGCGAGCTGCCTTATTTGGGCGCGAACAAACGTTTTAAGAATGTAAAACCGTTGTAAAATTACACAATAAAAGTCAGAATAATTTTACATTTTTCGATTATTTAAAGACGCTTGAACCGCCATTAACGAGCTTACCATGCGAGTAATAACATACAACGTAGATATTATTGACTGCCCACAAAATGTATTTACACGCTAGATACTAAAACGAGAAAAATGTCGACACTGTACAGAGTAATATACGGAAACCAGTGTATAAAATAACTGTATCTGCGCAGAGGAGCAGGAGGTATGGGTCTCTCAGAAATTGGCCAGGAACATCGTGCAACTATTGTCAGCACCGACCATTATCGGATGAGCTCCTAGAACTCAAACCTTATGATGGTACATCAATACAAAGGAAAATACTCAGTAGAATAACCCTCATGAAATAAAATTGGCCAACCATTTTGGAAAAGACTGTCCCACAAATGATCGAAAAACACCAAAATAAGCCTGACACAGAAATAGCCCAACAGAGCCGCCCAAAATACATCAATACCTCCCCTTGTAGAAGACATGAGAAATGGTCAACTAACAACGTGCTAGATATTTTCTGGATAGAATTATCCTATAAGTATGTAGCTAACGAAGGCTATGTGGACTTGCTTAAAACAGGATCGGTCAACTATGATCAGGAGATGGTAAAAAAAGAGTGCCCAAGATCAAGACTTGATGACCAATGCTATTAAACTAAGTGGTCTTATAAACAACAAGAAGTGCCGGTTCTGTCACACAGAAGTGGAGAGGATGGGTCACGTGGCATCCACTTGTAAGGTTCTGCTAATTCGCATCTATTATACAATGCCACATTATTGAGTTTGTAACTATTTATACTGGACCACTTAAAAAAGTTAAATATTTAGTTAAACAGCAAGTCATAGGGACATGTATCAGAAATATATGTTGGAAATAAATGATCCACTATCCACTATTTTGCAATGCATACAGCAACATACATAGAAAGCAGAGTTGCAAAACCTAACATAGTTATATGGGACAAGAGGGAGAAAGTACGAACCGTAGTTGAATCAGTGTCCTTAATGATGCTGGCTTAAACAGAACTGAAAGTGAATAGAGAACGAAATACCAGGGTTTTATGTACAACATGAAAAGAAAGTGGAATTTTCGAAAGATCTACATACTTCTAGTACTTACAGAAGCAACCGGGATCATAAAAAATAATGTCAAACACTTCATTGTGAATATAGCAGCTGAACCAAGTGCTAGAGAAATACCAACAATTGCGCTAAAAGCGAAGATCAGAATCGTAAATATATATTTTGGTTGGAGTCTCAGAAATAGTGGGTTAATATCTTGAATTAGGTAGGATTCCCCATCCACAGCAAAAGCTAAAATATAAGAAAATAAAAAAGGGATTCCCAATACAATTTATGTTGATGATTATCTTGTAGTGAGTAGATTCTTCCAGTTCGCCATGATGAAATAGATTCAAACGCGCTTGCCGATCTGAAAATATGTCCGATCACAGAAAGAATGTCATCTGTTCTTACGGTTGTTTAAAAGTACCCACCAGAGGCGGGGCGCATGGAAAGGTCTTAACACCGGCCGTGAGAAAACGCGCTAGTCTACGCTGGCATCCATGAAAAAAAAAGAGAGAGCGACGCAGGAAGCCATCTCAGCTTTTCTCGGCTCTTATTTCACCTATCGATACGGTCGACGATAGCAAACTTTTGCAGTATGCAACAAAACATCACACAATGAACATCTTTCTCTTTCCAAACATCCGGTCTTGTGTTCTATTATCACTTTATTTGCTCCATGCTAGTATTTCTTTTGATTACAATGTAAATATACAGGCCTTGGACAAAATAATGGAAACACCATGTGAATTTTTCATCATATTTAAAACAGCTATGGAAATTGAAAATAATTACTAAAATGTTGGTTTATTTTTTCATTTAAGATTGTTGTTGTCCGGAATTAATTGGTTACATTTAATTTTTATTTCAGATAGTGCATATTAGAAAGAAACATTGAAATGACATCACTATCAGATTTCGAAGAAAGCTAGTTGTCGGTCACGTATGGCAGATGCTACTGCGCCGAAAGTGGCTGAGATAGTGGTTGCATCGAGAGGATGTGTCTTGAAAGTGATGACAGCCTATGACATAGAATGAAAAGCACATTCCTTTGAACAAAATTGTGAACAAAAGCCAAAGCTGTCTGAAAAAAGATCGTAGAGTCCTTGTAAGGATCCTGGAGGAAGAACACAACACAACGGCACCGAAAACTAAAGCAGAGCTTTACAATTATCTGGATAATCCCGTTTTAACAAAAACTGTTCACAGGGCTGGATTTAATGTGAGAACTGCCATAAACAAAAACACTGCTTTCGAATACAAATGTTGAAAACGTTAAGGGTGGTATAGAAACGCAAGAATTGGTCTCCAGAGCAGTGAAAGGATATCATTTTCTTTAGTCTATTCCGAAAGAACCATTCAATTCAGACTGCCTTTTTCTAACTGTTAAACATAGAGGTGGATTGGTAATGATTTATGAGGCAATATCTTGTAAATCTGCTGGTCCTATAGTTTCGCTGTATCAATAGTGAAGATTATTTAAAAATTTGTGGAAACCAAGTTCATCCTATGAGAAGGTAATTAGTACTAGACGGAAATGCTATAATTCAGGGTGATAATGCTCCCATTCACACGGCAGATATTATAACTAAATCGCATGAAGAAAATTCATGTGAAATAAAAAATAGACTCTTGTCACTACAATACCCAGGTTTCAATATTATTGAAAACTTGTTGTGTATTCTAGAAAAGAAGTGAGAAACTGATAGCCCCCTCCTCATACCTCATCTATGAAATAACTAAGCATGCTGAGGAATGATACACAATTCTTCTAGACATCATTCAAACGTTGTATGAATCAATTTCACTTTGCATTCAACCAGTTATTGATAAAATAAATCATTTAACATTTTAAGGTGTTTCTATTATTTTGTCCAAACCCTGTATGATCTGAAATCTCATACGTATTAAATTGTTGAAGTATGTTCCAGTATTATGAACGTGTTTCGGACTAATATTTAATGCAATGTTAATGTTTAAATTTTAAATGTTTTTTGTAGATATTTTTAAAGATCGTAAATTTGAACTTCTCTATAAAAGTAAGAATTATTTACAATTATTTCATGTATTTCAAAATTAGAGCTTAATTTCACTTATTAAATTCATTGTGAAGTTGCTGTATCATTTTAATGATTAGACCTGTATTTATTTTAAACAGTTTAGTTTACACGCGGCCAACACCGTGACCATCCTTCTGATTAGACAAATATCAGAACAAGCAATGTTCTTCTTAAAAGCGAGACAACAATTCGCAAAGATTTAATTAGGAAATCCTTCGTGTAATTTCCTAAACGAAAACCAGACAGGTCGGTTTTACAGATGACAAACATTTCACATTGTTTTTTCGTTTTTATTATTCCGCGGTGAGTTGTCGAGCGTCTTATTTGTTGGGAGATTGTTTAGCAAACATGGAACTCAGCCGAGTTTGTTCTAATCAGCAGAAGCTGACGGCTGTCTCCGAATCAAATCTCAAGACCCAATTCACCTCGCAGGGTGTCGTGAAATATGGCAGGTAATTTCACTGTTTCTCTGGCAACACATATTAGCGTTAGTATAAGAATAAAGACGCATAGAAAGACATACAATTATGGTGGATTTATAATAACGTTTCAAATCAAAACAGGGAAGAAGATGAAAGAGGATGCTGCGAGTTTGATAGAATGGTTGGCGTCGTTGCGTTTGGAATCAAATATAGAGAATTAAAATCTTAAGTATTAGGAACATATTGAGAATTATGCAAATAAAAAAAATGGTTTATATGACATTCAACAGAAAAAAACAGAGCAAAACATTGGAATTAAAACACATCTATTACTAATGGAGATTTTGCATCTGTCTGAAGCCGAAACTATATTATTGTTTCTATTAATGTACTATTGTACAATCATTTAATGCTCTATTCAGCTTATTATATATTTATTATATATTATTAATGCATATTTAGTACATGTCTGTCTTAAACCAACGTTATACTATTCTCTTTATAAATGTACTATTGTTCTATATTTTAATGCTCAATTCAGTTTACTATACTATTATAGACTAATGTACTATATTTCTATACAAAATCCATAGGCGATAGTGTAGTATCTGTTATTTTGTCATGTAACTATCCTTCAATACATTGTATCCTTATTTTTAAAGGGTTAGTAATATAGTATTTGTTTTTATGTCATGAGGTAATTCTCTTAGGTATTTCTTCCTCCTTTGGAGGTGATTGTTTTTTTTGTTGTCATATGACGAACCTCTCATAAACTACCTCTTAATTTTAGGGTAGTGTAGTATATGTTCGTTCATTATGATACTATTTCCTGGTCATTATCTCCTCTTTTGACGGTGAAGGTGATGTAGTATCTGTTATCTCATAATTATACCATCCTTCCAGTGATTACCGTCTCTTTTTGGGGAGAGGGTAGTGATATACTAGTAAACATATGCGACTAGAGGTCTCATGTCCTTGATCGTAAAGATAATATAGAAAATAGAAAAATGAAGAAAAGTAAGATGAATAAACAGAGGGAAGCAATTAGTTCACATAATGGAAACTAATTATTGATATAAAAATAATATTTTGAGGCGAAATGTCATATTCGATGATGAAGGTTGGCTCCAAGGATGCCCCCAAATTTGACAATGTTATATGTACAGATTGAAATATTGACCAAATATAGATAGCTATAACTAATTAGTGATCGGTCAATAGTTTTACACGACGATAATGCAAGTGTATCTATTGCAATGGGCCTTAATACAATTCTTAAAAATGGCTTTTCAAATTAAAAGAAAGGTTATTTAGTCTTCGATCTATAAATGTTAAAATCGCCGATCATATTTTCCATTCAGTTTATTTACATGTTTCTAACTATTCTACTATTTATGACAGATATATATATATATATATATTTGTCCAACTGTTAACGTTATTCCCATTTAATTTCTTGCTTTTTCGATGTACAGCGTTGCTGTTGTATTGATCCATAACTGACTACGAATATTCCACGCACGTGACAATTTTAAATCTGAAAGTGTTCCATCTTTCCAACGGACAATATTTTGAAATTCCTGGCGGTTGTTCTCACTCATTAAGCTATACGACTCCGCTGATGAAGGTCCGATTTTCTCGGATCTGAAACCTTGGTCCGGATGTTGTTGTAACACTTTATTTAATATTAATAAATATCATGCTCTTATTAATTATTTAGTTAATTTTACTTTTGCATTAATAATTGAGCACTCTGCTGGGAAACTCTCCCAATTAAGAAATACGGTATATATATATATATATATATATATATATATATATATATATATATATATATATATATATATACATACTTGAAATATATAAATACAAGATAAACATAGATGTTTTATTTGTTACATGAAAGGATTAATTGAAATTGACTATAGAAAACATTTCATTCAAATCTGAAGAATGTGTTTTTTTAATATACATTATTTCAATGTTATGATCTCTTAAGCTGTAAATATATTGGAAATAAACTGATATTTTAGGGGCATATTTAACGATTGATATCTCATACCTGTTGTTAAATTCTCAGAAAAATCAGAAGGATCTTTACTATAAGATGAGTGTATACCCATTTGGCTTTCTTTGTATAAAACTAAATTATTAAAAATGTATCCAATATTACCCATCCTTACTCCTATCTGCTGCCTACCAAAATCCATAATGATCCGTTTATTAGTTTCGGAGAGAATATTCTACATAGCAATATACAAACATATACATATACTAACATTTATATAGATAAACATACACTCGTAGTTGTATGCTTATAGGTAGCTATCAATCATTTTTTTCCTTATGTTTGTGTCAAACAATCGATCTGCTGCATCCTTGAACATGTTACAACATACATGTGTGTTACTCGAGTGGAAGAAACACCAAACACAACAGAATAAATATGTATTGCAATACTGAATAGATAGATAGACGTTAGGAATGCATTACTAATCTCTGAAGCAAGATGTCGTTGAATGAAGTACCCACTCTATATACGTATATGTATTAATAATCCAAATAATAAAGGGTTGTAGAATATTGCAATATTAATCTATAAAACCAATCTCCGTATATCTACATATAACTTCATATGTATAAGTATGTGTATATCTAGTTACACATAAACGTATACATGTATGTTTATGTATATATATATATATATATATATATATATATATATATATATATATATATATATATATATATATATATTTAAAATAAATAAATTAAACACCTATTAACGCTGTCGGCATTATAAATTATTGCGACCTAAACGGGTCTCATCAGACGCATAACAGCCACATTTCTGAACTGACGAAGTGCGTGAAATGGATAATGGTGGAGATCATTCAGTTTCTAAATGTGGCTGTTTAAGCGTATGATGAGCCCCATCTAGGCCGAAATAATTCATAATGCGTATATATTAAGTACAGTGAGCTCTCTTACTATCTATCTATCTATCTATCTATGTATCTATCTATCTATCTATCTATCTATCTATCTATCTATCTATATCTATATCTATCTATCAACTTATCTATCGATTTGTATTCAATATATCTTAGTTGTTTGCCACCTATGTTTCTATATATCTATTTGTTTATATCTTTCTCTATATCGATCTATATTAGAATGGTTCTATGTATCTATTTATTGAAGTATGTTGATGGCTATATATATATATATATATATACAGGGTGGGCCAAAATAAGGGTCCTATCTTTAAATTTGAATAACTTGAATTTGAATAACTTCCACAAAATAAAAGTTAAACTCACCAAACTTTATGTGTGTGTAGACTGACCCTTCCGAGATTTTTTGAAATAAACAAAACAAATTTTAGCCGAAAAACACTTCTTAAAACTTACAAAAACTAAAGTATTGTTTTTTACACTGTTTTGAGTTTTTTAAGCAAAAATAATGTTTTCTAAATGAGGGTAGGTTCCTTAGGGCTAATACGGCTCATGCTTGCTTCGGAAGGGGTCCTTTACTTATTCTAAAAAAAAAATTAAAAAAAAATCAATAAATAAAAAAGTTATGAATTTTTAAAAATAGGACCCTTATTTTTGCCCACCCTGTATATATATATATATATAAATATATGTAGAGAGAGAGAGAGAGAGAGAGAGGGGGAGACACACCCACATATATATATATGCATATAGAGGGAGAGGCAAAACAAAATAGAAACAAGTATAAAGAACAAATAAATCGGACCAAATTGTATCAGAAAACCATGCAATAGACTAATATTTGGAGTGTTCAAAACAAGGGTATATTTTGAATTCTGTACAGAAACGAATATGAGAAGAATAGAGACGAATGTGAAATAGATAATGGTGGAGACGAGAGTTATGTATACAAGGTACTTTGTTTCGTAGTCTATTATGGTCATTGAAATGAAACTATAAGGTATATTTCCTCTGAAGCTTGCAATATCACCTTATTTAGCTTGCAATTTACAAACAATTTCGGATATTATGAAGAGTATATAGTATAATATATATTTTATATGAACTCACAAATATATATATATATATATATATATATATATATATGTATATATATATTACATACATATATGTGATAGATATATATATAGGTGTTTATGTGTTTTTCATGTGATATATATTACATACATATATGTAATGTATATATATATATATATAAGTTCATGCTTTTTCCATAGAATATAGAATATATCTCTTTTTAAAACGTATAGTTCTTATATCACAAATATATATATATATATATATATATATATATGTGTGTGTGTGTGTGTGTGTATCTCTCTACACAAATGTTCCGTTGCTACTGTGCGTTACTGTATAGTTTAATATATATTATTATATGAACTGACAAATATATATATATATATATATATATATATATATATATGTATATGTATGTGTGTGTGTTTTCCATAGAATACATATTTTTTAAACGTATAGTTCTTATATCACAAATATATATATATGTATATATATATATATATATATATATATATATATATATATATATATATATATATATATATATATATATATATGTATGCATGTATCTATCTACCCGAATATTCCGGTGCTACTGTGCGTGACTGTGTAATTACAATACATACATCATTCGTTATTAGAAAAGGTGGTGCGCATATTTTCTTTCATCCTCGCTTTCATCAACCTCCATTCACGCCCTTTTTCCTTCCTCCGCCTCTTTCAAATAGAAACTTCATTTTACTTGCAATTCCTTTAAAGCGCACTTTTTTTTTGATTCTGACAGAACGTTTTACTTTTTTTACTTTCGTCTTTTCAATTTTCCGCGCGAAAATCCGCGCATAAAATGAGGCAGAATCACCGTAAATTAATAAACATTGATATATTATCCGAATCGATTGTATTCTCCTACTCTTTATTCAAGTATTGATTAAGGATGTGCATATTTCGCAATTGTCTTCCTTTCGAATTTCTAGAGACTCCATTGAAAGCCGACCGAGAGAATCACGATAACCGTTCATCGGTTTCCGGGGAAGGTGAAGAAGAAGAAGAAGAAGAAGAAGAAGAAAAAAAAATAACAGACGAACGTTAATAATAATTCGCTTATTTTGAAAACTTCAAGTTTGGATCTAATCGAAAAATTCCCGGAGACGAGAGAGAATTCTTACATTATCGACGGTATCGATCAGGCCGACGTTTATTAATCTCATATATTATTGAAATAATACATCATCAGAATAAATTTGGTGTTTTTGCAAACTTCTCTCAGGTGAGAGTAGAAAAGATAGGGGTGACTCAAATAAAACCACACATGTTATATATATATATATAGATATAGATATATATATATATATATATATATATATATATATATATATATATATATATATATATATATATATATATATATAAATGAATAAATGCGAAAAAAATCCTTTATTAATCACTGCTATATTGCCATCAAAACGGGTAAATGGTATGTAAATTAATAATAGAAGATTATATTTAGTAATATATATATATATATATATATATATATATATATATATATATATATATATATATATAAGATTTCGATCTTTGAAAAGCCTTGGCTTAAGGAAAGAAAAATAAACACTAGTTTATTACTGACAACCTTGCATTGAACAATTGAAATTTGAAATAAATTTGGACAATCGTCGCATATTTATCACTCTTTTTTCTTCTATCTATATATATATATATATATATATATATATATATATATATAGTACGAACCCCTCTTAGACAGAAATTTGAATCCTAATTTGCATATCTATTGTGTAAACAGTCAATAATAATTTAATGCTTAGTGTTATTCATTTTTAAGTTTATGGTCTTATTTCTCTCATATATATGCAATAGTTTTGTTGACATTAACAGTAATTGATTAAAGTTTAAATAAAAAAAGATGAATTCATTCATATTCAAGAAAAGTCAAAGCCAGTTCAATGAAACTTATACTCTTTATCTAGCTATTTAAAAATATATACCGGCGCATAGGAGTTCATGGAAATATATTATGATTCCTCCCCTTTTATTATCTCCACTTTCCAGTTTTCCTTCCACTTTCACTTTTGTTCTCTGTCATTTTCTCTCGCGACCACGAAGCCATTTTCTTTTCTTATGACTTTTACATCTTTCACATAACGTATCCTCGCTCAAGTGAATTGATTTCTTCTTTCTATTTTAAGTTTAATAAATTTGTATCAGAATCATATACATATTAATATGTATCTATTTGTATTAATAAATGTTAATAATTATCTATTTATATTAATAAATGTGAGCGTGTTTGTCCTAATGGTCTCCAACAATTCGCTTTTTTATACTTCATTGTAATACAGATTCCTATTCCAGTAGCTTCTTTCCAAGAACCGCAGGCTTCTGGAACTCTCTTCCTGCTGACTGTTTTCCTTCTATCTATAGTGATGTTTTTTTAAGACTAAGGCTAATAGGCATGACCTTACCTTGTGGTAATCATATGTTTCTTTGGTAGCTCCTTACACCAAGTGACTTCATGTCTTGTCGGGAGCAATTTTCATAAAAATAGAACACATCTGGAAAGGAACATAGTAGCTTACATGTGAACATATTAGCAAAGAGATGAAATAATTCATTAAATTTAAAACAGTAAAGAGGAAAACGCAGCATCGATAACAGAAGTGATAAGGAAACAAGTAAGCAAGCAGTCAACATCTCTTTTTCTCTATGAACTTTTTTGCTTATGATTCATTGATATATATATATATATATATATATATATATATATATATATATATATATATATATTATAACTGTCCTGTTTTTAAATCTCCGAAACAGTTACATGGTAAACAGCTGATGATCCCCGTGTTAATATTAGACGCTTAAGGTCTCCTGTTTTTGTTTCACTCTTAGATAATTAAGCCCTCCCTTTTTATTTAAAAAAAAAAAATTATTTACTTATATTTTTTCATTCATTAATTTTCCAACGAATGTTAAGTCTGCAATATTTTGGATTTAGTTAGTTTGTCTGGAAATTTAAACTGCATTTTACATTTTTTTTAATGACTCAAAACTTCTTTAGACTATATATATATATATATATATATATATATATATATATATATATATATATATATATATATTACATTCTATCCAATGATACAAGCTTAATTTAAATTATTACCTTAAAAGATAATAAATAACTATTTGACGAACGTTCATAGTAATTTATCTTGTTAATTAAATAACGTTATTTAATTAGCTTTAATATCGACAAAACTATTAATTATATATATATATATATATATATATATATATATATATATACATACATAAGACAAATTGTACAATAAAGTACAAATAAATAACATCATACATTCATTTACTATGAGTTGTTTAAAAATAGTTATGCATATTAGTCTGCTTTAGGGGTCTTACGTCTCTACTATATATACCCCATTTCAACACATGTTATAGTATTATTCGTATAAATAAGAGATCCAAAGTTGAAAATAATATAGAAGTGATAGATCTTAACATACTTTCAAATTCATCTATTTTTATATATATATATATATATATATATATATATATACATAGATAATTTCTCGTTACAATCGAAAAAAAACAAGGATACTTAAATGTATTTGAATTTATATACTATAAGTTTATAAACGTAAAATAAAGTTATTAAATATATATATATATATATATATATATATAGATAGGTATAGATATATATACATGACAGACAGATAGATAGATAGATTATATCATACACATTATATTTGTATATATCAAGATAATACTTGGAAGTATAGGGTATTAATTACAAAAAAAAACAAGCTTAATACTTTGTATTAGATAGAGTACATACATATATATTAATTTTAACAATCATCCTTATATTATTTTATAATAACTTATACTCAGACAAAACCATACTGTTAACAATTGTTGTTTTTTATCTTCTGAATTAATTTAAGTTAATTAGTTTAATGTGAAAAAAAATCTCACATTTAGACCCTCGATGTAAACACGAAAAAATCCCCAGATGGAAGAAATAACTAGTGTCAATAGTTCATTCGTCCACTACTTTAGAAGAATCATTTAACAAAGGTTATGAAAGACTTAAAATAGTTTAATAAACAATCAGGGTGCTAAGCAAAACCAATTTCATGTTTAATATCAGCGATGCAAGCACTTGATTTCTTTTTGCGTCTTCACAGATGTATTAAGAAAAACATAGAAAAGTTCCAAAATAATAATTTTTCACTGATGATGAACGGAATACACTTTTTCATGACTAAAGAAACGATATTAAACGATATATTTTATCCGAAATTAATTACATTTCCAAGTGTATTTAGCAATTTATTTAAATGTATAAGTGTCGCGGAGAAAGATCTTGCCATAAGAGATCTTCTGTTATCACAACACCTGGTAAAAAGCTCAAGAGTCTGCATTTTTTAAATTAATATTATGTTAATAAAATGATGACTATCTTTGGGGATATCTCTAAATACTTTCAGTTGGGTCCGGCAGATACACATGATTTTACTACTAGTCTCGAGACCAAGTTAAAAAATACGTCTGGTTATATGGGTTTAAATACTTACACAACTTTATTTTATTTGCTTGAAAAACTGAGTAAATACTTATTTACAAATAGCAATTTAAACATAGAATAGTGGGTTGCCTCTATTTACCTACATAGAGAAGTGATCCTAGTCCAACTTCTTCCGAACAAAGTTAATTTTTTGTTACTTAATTGTTCTTTATATGCAGATTTTTTTCATATTCATTCATTGTACCGTTTTTATCGGTGCCATCTTAATCGTGTTATTTTTCGTTGCCACTTTTACCGTGCTAATCTTAACCTACACCGTTTTTTTTATATTCTGCTGAATTTACTCGACAGTCAACTTTAAAATGAAACCACATGAAGTGCATCAAACAGTTCGATTCGCCCTATCACTCATCAATATTTAATCACATTTAATTCAATCATCATAATTAGTAACGCTCACCCCAACGTAGCCGAAGGCATACAGCTATTTTATATTTGTACATTTGTGTCTGTTGTTTGCGACTACATAAACATACACGCACAAGGCGGCTACGATCAAATAAAAAAGGTTTAAGGCTTCAAAAGAAACTAACCAAAAGTAGTAGCTATATAAACTTTAACCGGTGATTGCGGAAGTACAATTACAAGATAGGGTCGATGGGCTTCATATATATGTTTACATGTTTTATAGCTCTTTGATTAAGTATACATGATTACTACTTTAAACAAAACGCCTTACACGCTTATAGAATGAGAAAGTTTGTAAATTATACATAACAAAGGGGATTGTAATTAGTAAATTATTTTGTTTTCTATTATTATAATAAATGTGAGTTCATGAATGATTTCCCCAAAGTTTTTTTAAAAAGTACGCTAATAACACAAAATACGTGATAAAATATACCGTATTTCTGCGATTGAGTTTGGTCTAAAAAATTGTCTTTCAATCGTTTTTAATAGCCGTAAATAAGAAAACACTGACCTCCTAACTATCACTCTATTAGCTATCTATGTATTCGTGTCACCTTCCCTCACTTAATGTTTATTCAACCACACTCTAATAGTTCATAACTGCCTTGTGAGTATTAAGAGAAATCGTGACTATCTCTTTCAAAGTACGGTTAATAATCTATCCGTACACACTGTGAACATGTATGTACATGCTTAAGGAGTAGATGGGCTCTGCCTATCGCGCGGCGTTTGTGTTCCTTCTTTGTCTATTCGCCAGACGCAGAAGTACTAGCGCAGGCACACCTCAAAGACACCCAGTGCCTGGCCTGGTTACCTGAATAGAATAATAAACGCCGTCTCTCTTTCTCTCTATCTGGGCAGCTTAGGACATTTTGTGTAACTAAGTCTCATATGACTAGTATTGGTCGCCCCTGTTCCAACAGTTTGTGGGTACAGGTTAGGCAGCTTTTTTGGTTGCTGTTTCTGTCAGGTAGTACAGAAGCCCTGCTCTATCAACAGTTGTATAATATCGTGGGTAACTTTTCCGATCCTACACTCTCCATGGATTAAATCCTGACTAATGGTTAGTTGTGTGAGATTATTCGTACCAAACCAGCACACCCTCTGCCCTCCCGACTCTATCTAAAAGAAAAAATTACAATACAAAGAAAAAGAAACAAACGTAAACCAGACACCCACCAAAAACATACTTTCCTTCGATCTTTAGGCTTTCATTCAAAAATTTCCGGGGACTTAGAACTAACATCAAGACGTAGACACAATTCTCCTAGTTAACTCCCTGGATATCCTAGCCCTAAGTGAAACACACCTACAATCTTTAACCTCATCACGCCATTCTGACATAGGTGGACACCTCCAATCCTACCGTAAAGACTATGACAAACATATGCATGTGTTAGGAGCTTATGTTTGGAACACTCTCCGTTTGATTCGAGAACATAGTCTAGAATCAGATGATCAAACTTACACTTGCTTTACCTCAACTTT
Source organism: Sepiola atlantica (assembly GCA_963556195.1). NCBI lineage: Eukaryota > Metazoa > Mollusca > Cephalopoda > Sepiida > Sepiolidae > Sepiola > Sepiola atlantica. The sequence goes on along the minus strand of OY744528.1, from coordinate 111,933,160 downwards.
ACAGCACAGCGTTAGCTACTTATATTTCATATACTGTTCTCATTCGACCTGGGTCTGTCCCTGGCGTAACTTTGTTTCTGTAAGCATAGATACAGAACTCTCACTCGACTCGAGTGCCAAAAACATAAATTTACGGAGTTTAATGTACATCATCGTCACTGGTTTGGATTCTCCAGCTGTACAAACACAGCTGGTTACTCCGCGTATAGTTTCTCCATAGCGCATTCTTAATCACAGTCTGTGATTTTCCCGACCCGCCTCCCTGATCTTGTTGACCAGTAATCCTCAATTCCTGACCTGTTATTGACCTCACTGCCCGAGACTTGTGCGACGAATGTCCATAGCCCGCTCGGTTACGCTGATCACTTTGTGGTAATGATTGATATAACTCTAAGGTCTTGTCCTAAAGCTGATAAGCCGTTGCTCAAAACGACAGGATACAACAAGCTGGCTGATTTAGAATCACTCAAGGCTCACATCAGAGACGTCCCACGGAGTAAAACTTTTCACTTACTGCTGATCAGTGCGCAAATGAGCAAACCTCACTCTCCACAATAGTTCACATCGAATTGTGCAGCTGCTATTGCACGGAAGATCAAGCATACCGACAATTCAACCGCCATGACTCAACTACAAATTGGCAGAAACTTATAGCATAAAGAAATCATTGTAAGACTGTAATGCAAAGAAAAGGTATACAGAGATGAACAGAAACCACATGGTGTAACAAAAATAAGGTACTCGCGATTTCGGTAAACTGTTCAATAGTGTTGCGAACAATGCGTAATCAACAATTCCCCCGCTATCAAACCACACTGATGTTGTCTGTACGGAAACCGATGAGGCTGAAGTACTTGCCCAGCGTTTCGCTTTAAACTTTACTTTGTACCCCTCACAACACCCTCTCCAATATTTCCCATTGCGGACTTAAGCCACACTTGATGACGTGACCATCACCTCATTTCATGTCCACGACATCATAAAAACACATTGACACCCCAAAGGACATCGGCCCGATCTCGTACCAGTAATAGTAATAAAGAAACATTCTGCTGACACAGCCCCTGTCCTCTCCAAACTCTACAACAAATGGCTTGCCGAATCTTGCTTCCCTGATAACTGGACAATTTAGATAGAACTGCCCCTTAGAATTATCGCCCTATCAGTCTACTCCTGGTACTAGCTAAAACCTTTTGATCCGTAATCAATCCAGCTATAGTTAAGCACTTAGTTAATGCTAAACTTCTTTCTGACCATCAGTATAGATTTAGGTAAGCACGGTCTACTGCGGATATCCTAACGGTCATCTTTGATAGCATATACTATAAACTGGACAAGGCAGGTGAAGCTATGATGGTAGCGCTTGATATATACAAAGCCTTTGACAAGGTTGGACATAAAGGTCTTCTCATAAAAAAATAATTCATATGTTATTACTTGACACATATTTAATATAATTAAATCCTTCTTATCCAAAAGAAAGATCCAGGTTGCTTTCACTGCCCATTCATCCAAACAACATCACATAAATGCAGGTGGACCTCCGGGATACATCCTTGAACCTTTATTGTTCCTGATTTTACATATACGACATCCCTGATGGTATTGTGTCTGAGATGGGTATATTTGCTGACACCACCACGCTCTACTCTCGCCATGTAATGAAAATGGACGCGCACATACCCGTAGTGGAATGATGTCATAAATCGATGAGAACATTTAATTCTTCTAAGACAAATGTCCTTTCCTTCAGCAACTACAAGGCATATCCCCTACCTACACCCTACCCTAGAGTATAACGCCTACACTCCTCGGCCTAAAATTGACAAGTAACATGAATTGAAACAAATACATAGAAGACAATGCTAAGGCTGCTGCATAGAAAATGAGCGTCCTCAATCGTAATAGAAAACTTCTAACAGCTGACAATATCCTATATATTTACAAAGTCACCATGCGCCCATGCATGGAGTATTGTTGTCACATCTGGACTCGTGCATCATCTACCAGTCTCTCACTCTTAGACAAGGTCCAAAAAGAGTCTCTAATAAAATAAGTCTCTTACGATCCCCACGCGCCAATCCCCGTCCCATCACCGCAATGTTGCATCATTGTGCTTGTTTTACAAGGGCATCAACAGAATTTTACCCGATGAACTTGCTGCTCTGGTGACCGCTCGACGTAAATAAACTCGACCAACCCGACAATCAGCTAAATCCCATCAATTCACTATGGAGGTCCCCAGATAGTGGAGAGACTTCTACTCAAATAGCTTCATTTTTTGAGCTGCTGGCCTTGGGAACTTCCTTCATGCTCCCTGTTTCCCCGACTGTATTGACATGTAGACATTTAAAACTATTGTGAATAAGCACCTCGCTGTTCAGCTCTCAATTAAGTATGACCTCCTACACTTTCAGCCTAATTCTCAGTAGCCCCTTACGTCTACAGTGGAAACTTGATTTGTCTAGGGCGAATTAAATGAAATAAATAAATAAAATAATTAATATCACAATAATAGGCCGCTTTACTTTTATATTATCTTAATTAATCACGTTCAAGTAAAGCGACCTATTATTTTTAATTATGCAAAAACTATTTTCTTAACAGATATCATAATTTATGGATTTTTGAATGAACAAGTAGTGTCAGCGGTTCTGACCAAACGGGTCAGGGGTTGTCTAGTAACTATTTATAGAGATGAAAGTTTACTTAAATATTCATGTTAAAGGAGGGCAGAGTTGACCAGACAGTCATTTATACGCGTAAACATAAGATAAGAAAAAGAATATGCAGTTTTCGTTCTTAGTAATTTTACGACGGTTGTTCCTCCAACGAGACTGTTATCAATGTAATCATTTACTACAATGTATTATGATGGCAGTTGGAATTCCCATTAACTTAACTTTGTACTATACATGGTGAACATACCTTCACCGCGATGGTGCAAAGAAGGTCGGCTTTTAACCGTGATTTTGCATTGATCTCGGTGATTATGACAAGTTTTAAATTGAAATTAAAGAGAGGAAACCGGAACGTGGAATTGTCTTTTTGGGATATTTCTACCCTAACAAGCATCGACCAATCAGACAGACACCAAGTAGAAGACAAAGGAAAAGATAACTGCCTGAAGTCTTGCGTTATATTTAAAGAACCAGAACTATATTTGCCGTTTCTCTGTTGGCAAAGGCAAATATCGACCAATGATAATATCAAATGATGATAGCTATTATTGCTACGCGCTTATAAATGGGTAATCTACGATGATATTTGAAAAAAGATTGCAGGCTAGAGACAAAGATTGAAACGGAGCGAGAGAGAGAGAGAGAGAGAGAGAAAGAGAGAGAGAGAGATAAATTACAGAGATACAGAGAGAGAAGGTGTTGTTATATCAGATTTCGTAAAAAGAAGTCAAGTATTAGGGCGGAGGGAAAATGATGCTAAAAGCGAGATGTGAACTAGGGCTGGCGGTGTTTGTTTTGGGGGCCATCGGTGGAGTCAGTAATGACAGCGTTAGGCTTGGTGTTTGCGATGATTAGAGCTTGATACGTATACGTGTAGGAGCAGGGCGTGGCTACTTCAGATTTGTTGGCAAAGTTATCGAGGAATGTGGCATTAACGACATATAACATTCATATATTGGAGAGTTTTCAGACGGAAGCCGAAAACTGACTACACGCGATGCTGTCATCAGGAAATCATATGAAGTTTTCAGGATAGATGAGAAGAAAGACTTACATATTTTGGAAAACACGCAGAGATTCAAACTCTCAAGGTGACACTTTTAGCTATATGGATAAATAATAGATAAAATTAACTTTTAAAAATCAGACGTTTAAATATGAATTCCAAAAGTCAGCCTAATCAAGACAGTGGTATTAATACTTATAAAGATCTATATATATTTTAAATAGAATATTAAAATAATAATCAATAATACATATTAATGCTTATGAGTTTGAATGATATATATATATATATATATATATATATATATATATATATATATATATATATATATATATATATATATATGAGAAAGGAAGGATGAGAGTAATCCGACGTAATGGGAAATGAAAAAGAAAAAACCAAGATATATTTTTAATATATTTGTCTTCATTGTAAGACGTCCTCAGGATAATAATTTTAAGAAAAATGTCATGCAAGTACATCGGATTATTGGGTTGACATGATTGGTTGATGAGAAAAAGTAGTAGCTGTGGCTACTAAGAGCGCTGGACCAGGGTCCGGGCTGCGAGAAGTCAGTCAGTAGCAGAGAGTGAAATGAATATTGAAGCTGTGGGTGGGTACATTAAGGCAGCATTGAAAAAGGGGAGGGGTGGGAATGTTGTTTTAGGTAGGAGAGAGGGGAGAGGGTGCTGAGTTTTTTTGTCGTAGTGAGGTGTGGCATGGATTTTGAGAGGCTGGGGAAAGAGGAGGGAAGGGGAACTCTGTGTCTTTGGTATGTAGGTCGTACCATAGTTTTAGAAAAAGATTTGAAGAAATGAAGATAATTTGAAAGTAGGCGAGGTGGGAAAGAGTATGGAAGAGGTAGTCGAAGGGGTGAGATGGGTGAGGGGGAGAGGGGAGATTTCCCATATATATATATATATATATATATATATATATATATATATATATATATATATATATATATGTGATTAAACAACAGTGACAATTCTGTCTGTTTCTATTTTTATCCATTTTATCAAGTTGGCAGACCAACAATCGAATGTTCTGTTCAAGTGTGAACAGGAACTCGCCAAAACTGCACACCTTTTTCGACTCATATGTTTAATCACTACGCTCGTGAAGAGTTACGCAAATAAGAATTTAATTTAATAATTTATTAATAAAATCGATTGAAACAATTTTGTATTTCATTTGTATTTTTTATTAACAGTATTTTAGTATACATTCTCCCCCTCTCATATCGAGCTTGGCGAGTTCCTGTTCACACCTAAACAGGACATTAGACCGTTGGTCTGCAAACTTGAAAATATAGATAAATAAAGAAACAAACAGAAATAGAGCCACTATTGTGAACACCGGCACATATTTGTTAAGCTCTCATAACCCAAACTTTATGATGGTACATTAACACCAATAATAAAGTGCCAGTAGAAAAACTTCCGTCAAAGAACTGATCAGACATTTTGGATTAGGTTGTTTTACAAACGAGACAGAAACACTAAAAAAGTCTGCTGCGGAAATAGCCCACAAAAAGCAATAATTTCCATTGCCAAAAACTGGCGGAATTGGCCAACCAACAACGTGTCAAACATTTTCTGAATTAACTATCCGAGAAGTATAAAGATAAGGAAGTATATGTTGATCGGCTCAAAAAAAGATCGCTCAACTATGATCATGAGACGATGATAATGGTTTCCGAAGATCAAGACTTGATGACCAATGCTTCTAAGAAGATGAGCAGTCTCATCAACGATTAGAAATGCAGGTTCTGCCACACATTAATAGAGAGTGTGAACAACCTGAAAGTCGTAATGTTCTGCTGGGCACGTCTACTATTTAATGCGATACAATCGTGTGTGTAAATATCTCCATTGGGCGATATGTAAAAGTTTAATACCCAGTGTAGCAGCAAGTCCTGAGCATATATAAGGGAAATAATTGTTGGAAATAAGACATACACCATCCATTATGACAAACCAATCCATACAGCTATACACTTAGAAAACGGAACTGTTAAACCTGACATAGTATTATGGGACGAGGGAAAGACTGTACCAACACTAGTTGCAGTCAATGCCCTTTATCATGCTAAACAGATCTGAGAAGGAAAGAGCTTGAGAGAGAAGGGGGCAAGAGAGAGAACAGATGATTACACCCCATGGTTTTACACAGGACAGGAAAAAGAACCTGAATCTTAGGAATAGCACTACTATTTTAGTAAGTACCTAAGCCATCAAGCTCATACAAAAATAATTTCAAAAACTATTTGCGAATATACACTGTGAACCAAGTGCAAAAGAGATACAGATAATTTCGCTTAAAGTGACTGTTAAAATCTTTAAAAACAATTCTTTGTTGAAATATCTAAAAAAGCGGATGAATATCTGCCAACCCCAGAAAACAAAAGATAAGAAAACTTATATATATATATATATATATATATATATATATATATATATATATATATATATATATATATATATATATATAGTGTATGTGTTAGAGTGAAATAAATTCCAGAAGGAAAGTCATGTATGAGAGCTCAATGTAATACACTGAGCAAGAATAAAGTAACACGGAATCACATAATCACTGGTGCGATAATTTATCTCGACCCTCCGGCCTTTTCAAATATGTAGTTTCTTTGTTTGGGTGTTTGAAAAGGCCGGAGAGTCGAAATAAATTATCGCACTAGTGATTATATAATTCCGTGTTTCTTTATTTTTTTTACATATATATATATATATATATATATATATATATATATATATAATTTGTAGAATTGGGCAGCATTCTTTCTTTTATGCATGTTTGATTAAACAGGAGTACCAACTTCTGCTTATTCAGCTTTTGATCCGTTTTATCTAGTCTTCGTACGACGGAGTTGATGTTATAATCCAAGTGGTGTAAAACATCTCCGTATTTTGTGCGAACGTTTTCGACCGACATCGGTCGTCGTCAGGCAGTTGCAAAATGAAATAAATAGGTGAATCTATTAAGAGGGCGCCCTTTTAAATTATTTCAACATCACTTCAATACACCTTCACCCTCCTCATAATGGGAAGTGTTGATTTTTGGTTTATTAATGCGTATAAACATGCTTCTATTATGGGGAGGCGAACACTGCAACCCGAAACCGTCAGAATGGATGTGTTATTTGTGTTATGTTTTATATGAAATAGGTATTTATTGTATACATAATTGTATTGTATACATAATTTTACAACACATTTTCTAAGTATCTTAAAATACAGACAAGCGGCTTGAAAATAAAATGAACGATTCGAAATTATGAATGGATGCACAGCACAAGCATAAATGAGAGCCATATAATGATAATCGAACCTTCAAAATTACGAATGGATGCACAGGATAAGCATAAGTAGGAGCCATGTAATGATAATAGAGCATTCAAAAGTATGAATGTAGGTACCACACAATCATAACATCAAGCCTAAATGGGAGCCATATAATGATAATGAAAACATTCCAATGTATAAATGTGTGTACCACATAATCATAACACAAACATACGAAGGCTAGTAGACGAATTCAAAGTAATTATTTATTCCTTCCTCCTCCTTCCATCGTTATTGTCATACACATTTCAGTTATTTCTGGCGTTACTGCATTTTTGTTGATTTAATTTTCTTTTTGTACTCCTACTCTTGGTACGACTAAAGTCAGTGAGCGTGTTACGAAACTTCGGCATCCATCTTTACCGACTCAACATTGACCGCCATTTTGTTTCTTTGCATTCTTATATGAAAATAGTAATAATTTTTGGTTCTCCATCAACTCCTGTTGATTGAATTAGCTGTCTTAATGTTGAGCGGGATATTAGTTTCTACCAATTTTGACAAATGTACATTAATGCCATGTCATAGTTCTATGCACCTAGTATATACCATTGTGTATTTACTATGCCAGAATCGGTAACGGCTATCATCCAACGCGTTGGGATATCTGTTTAGTAAGTGTTGTAAAGAGCTACTGCTTGATGCTTCAACGTAGACCCCATCTAAGGGTATTCATTTTGTACCATGTGGGCACATTTTATTACGGGTAAAAAACTAAGAATACTTTCATGCGGTTGCAGTCGAAATTCAACATGTCTGTCTATGTAAACTTTTTCCGCTATATGCCTTACCTCATTGTTAAGACTGCTTGCCGTTTTCTCATATTTCTACAAGACTTTTACTAGTAAACGCTCTGGCCATATATCGGTTGCTGGGCGGAGAAGACAAACATTCGCGGCTATGTAATGCTACGGGGGCTTGATAGAGGTCATTTGGTGGTACCAATCTCAAATTTTTAAAATGATGTAGTTTCCTAATACATTATTTAAAATTCTGTAAGGAATTATAGATTATCGGAAATATTCTTCAACTAAACAGTGTATAAATGACCCCTATGCATTTGCTAGATCTCTCATTAGAGTCACCTGCTTTTTCATTTGTCATTCTTCGATTGATTACAGCCTGTATTCTATATACGTTCATGTATTGAAGCTAGTTCGCAGTTTAGTACCGACTTGTCTGAATAATTATTATTTAAAAATGATTTCATCAAAAACCGATTTAGGATGATGGCAATTAGTTTAATTTCTGTGTTGAGAAATGAGACAATTTGAAATTGTTCACCATCTTTTACATTATCTATATTTAGTATCCAACTACTCGTTAACGTTGGCTTGGTTCAGATCAAGTGAAAGCAGATCACCTATTATTATTATTATTATTATTATTATTATTGTTGTTGTTGTTGTTGTTGCTGCCGCTGCTGTTGTTGCTGTTGCTGTTTTTTATTGTTATTGTTATTATTATTATCATTATTATTGTTGTTGTTGTTGCTGTTGCTGTTTTTTATTGTTATTGTTATTATTATTATTATCATTATTATTGTTGTTGTTGTTATTGTTATTATTATTATTACTATTAATATTACTATTACTGTTGTTGTTGTTGTCGTCGTCATTATTATCATCATTATTTTTTCTTTTTTTAAGGAATTTTGACATGAAGTATTATCAGTGATCGCGTAATAACAGGTTGTGTTTTTTAAAGTCTGGATGATAAAAGCCTCTCCAGACGTTTAGTACTATTGGTCTCTTTCAATAACTATTAGAAATAATTTTACATTTTCGCAATATTCGTTTACCATTAGTCCATCGCTTATTATTACGATTTTTCTTCTTCTTCTTCTTCTTCTTCTTATTATTATTATTATTAATAGTATTATTATTATAAGTAGTAGTAGTATTAGTAGTAGTATTACCATTATCATTATCATAATTATTATTATTTATTATTTGTCTTTCTTCCTTCTCCTTTCTCTCCTTCTTTGTATTCTCCTCATCCATCCTTTCCTTCTTTCTTTTCTAAGGATGCCCGAGGGAGGGGCGTTTTGAGTTGTTGATAACACTGATTCCTGTTGTCAGAATTAATCCGTTCGACCGAATATCCATTTTAGACTTGTGTCGATTTTGACATTTGCTTCGCTGTATTATTTTTTTTCATTTCATTCCCTTCGGTCCGTGATCTTTCTTTCTGTTTCCGTTTCATTCTTTCTTTGACGTTGAATTATTTTATGTTTGCGTTTATGTGTGGTTTCCCTCCTTTACAGGATACCAACCATTCTGCGAAAACGTGATTTGGAAAAAAGTGAGTCAGTTTATTTAAACTAGTTGACGAAACCAGATAAAGATTATCCTTTAAACGTGTGATGCAAAGAATGGACCATTTTTTTTGGTGGAATTGGCGTAATACATTAATAGTGTAATCGTCATCTCCCCTGATCTCAATCCCCTGTGAAATTTCAAATCTGAAAAAGAAACTGTACGCGAACACATGTTGGGAGTCTAAATGAAGCCAAAAGCAAGATCACAAAAACAATAGCTAAGAATGGTAATAGTAATATACTAAAAGAAACACTCGTCATGATAGTTTTATTAAGATAGATATACGGTTACGTTTCTTTAAATATTTCATTTACGAGCTATAAAATCTTTGCAGAGTAAACTGATACACATTACAATCTGTTTCAGGTATCCAAATTAGGCTTCGTGGAAACTTGTAGGAAACCCAGTTTAACAATGATCCGTTAGACCTTATTTAACTTACATACACATACACACACATTATAAATAGTAACAGTGTCTGATATTGAATGCTTATAAATATAAATACACATTATACTTATATTTTTTTCTTGATAGCGATTTAACCTAGTGTCTTTTTCTCTACTTAAATCGCGGACATATGATTAGTGACCGCCAACCTGGACTTAGGGTTTGTGTTGGGCTTAATAAAGGATTCGTTTACTTTAATTGTATTAGATTTTACTCTATGTGTAGAATTTCCAATTAGGGTGTGTCGGAAATCTCATCTAGAAGTAATAAACATACTAGACACAGACACGCACCTGGTCGGAAGAAAAACATGATTGATTGTCGAAAATTAAATAATTTCTGATTGAGTCGAAACAACGTGGCCACCACGGTTGATTAACAGAATTAAATAATTGTTGATTAAAACACATTGCAAGGGTTAGCTGCAGACGAAATTACCAATTAACCAAATAATTCCCCATTGGGCGGGGATAAATTGACAGCGAAGGCGAAATTCCACAAATGACGTTTGCAGGTAGGCCCGTGATTGTCATTAATTTATATATAATACCAACCCAAAATAAAACACAGCATAAATGCAAGCCACTTTCGAATTGATGCTTAATGCCCAGATACGTCTACGACATATTTGAAAGAACTTACAAACAAACACAAGAAAACCACTTAGACGTTCACAAGGCGACATCTAAAGAAAGAAAATAGAAGAAAAAGATGTTTGTTACTTTTGGTTTTACTGATCGTGTATTCTGCTTTTGCTTTATAAAACAAAAATATATATCTATATTTATTGTTATTGTTACTGATATACATCTAATTTTAAGCATTTACTTTTTTTCTTCTGTTCTGCTCACTTCTGTTCTGATTTTGAGAGATCTTTTGTCTCTCTGTATACATATTCAGATATACTTTGTTAGATTTTAATTGAACATACAATTTTTGTCGATTTCGTTCAGAGTTTGAGATTAAAGTTAAGAAACATTGCTTTTTCGGTGACGCACACCCTGAAAGGTGTCATTTAAAAAAATATATAGTGTGTAGCGAAGATAGAGGGTAGAGGTCTTGGTTAGATGATATAAATAAGTATTTTAAAGTAGTACACGTTTTAAATGGGGATTAGTGTCAGCCAGCTCTTTTAACAACAACAAAGATTTGGTCGGTCAGTTTTTCTACAAGAATGTGCCCAATAACTAACGGTTCATGTGGGGAGAGTTAAAAAAGATCGTTTAAAGTCTATTAGGAGGTAGTTGCCAATTCTATTGCTCGTATAGTTAGGATATCTATAAGGTGCATACATAGGAGTTAATAGGGGGAATCAAGTGGTTTCTAAGCAATTGTTGGGGTTCTTCATTGAAGGCCTAACAGACCGAGATATTAAGATAGCAGTTATTAGGGACGAACCCCTTGAGGTGGCTTATCAGAAAGCCTTGTCCGAATTAAAGTAAACACTCCAGTGCGATGCAAGCACAAAAAATGAAAAAAAAAACAAATTCCAATTGAAGTATATAGTTCAGCTAAATCAGACGAAAGATGTGGATAGGTATAAGGAATATTATTTGAAGAGAAATACTAATATGTCGAGATGTTTAACTTGTCAGACGAGCAAGAAAGATATGTTTTATTCGGTGTTGGAATTGTGGCGATTCTGTAGACAACTCTCCCTGGGGAACTGCAATAGACCTTCGTATGACTCCAGATACACAGAACATGATGTCACCGACGCACATTGTTGCCTATTTGTGCGCTCCAAATTCTGTTTCTATTAGGATAGACGATAATACGTATAAAAATTGAATAGATACAACAACTGAGGTGTCAGTCATAGTAAAATTTATACACAATTTCAACTGATACGTAGACTACAAAAGAAAGGTGTCAATTAATTTTGTATGCCATTTCTCAATTGCCTTTTCGATTATGAAATTAGTCTACCTCATGATTTTTTGGTGTGAATAATCCTTTTAGAAATAAAATAGTCGGTCGTGATTGGCTTATGCACAACGAGGTAGGAATATATTTTTATTTAGATAATTTAAGATATTTAAATGAGTATGAAGCCTTAAAGGAATATACCAATATTTGGCCAATAAAATATACTACAACATACAGAGTGATTCATAAGTCACTTCACTAAGCTATTTAAAATGATTACCATATGAAGCACAAACATACTATGAACTTTTGATGATTGTTATCTTACTCTCTAATTACTGCTATTTGTTATTTTAAATTTGTTCGTTTATATATTTGTTTCTATATATATATTTATTTCATAATCAATCAAATATGCTACAAAGAGTCGTAAATTCCTTGCAAAAAAGAATGGAGCTATGCATGCAGAACGAAGGTGGAAATTCAAATAAAATGCTATAATTTTAAACTCCCATAAATGAATATGTTGAATAAACTTTCTGTTTTGTATTACCGTATTTTTTAACTTTAGAATTACAAAAATAAATAGCTAAGTGACTTATGAATCAGCCTGTATAACTTTAAAATTCATCACATACATACTTTCAGGGCATGACCTGTATTTAGAAGCGGTTGTGGAAAATAATATCAGAAATAACAGCTTAGCAGTGGATACGTTAGAAATCGCAGCGGCATTACAGTAGCTAATGCTGAAGTAACCATTGATAACTCTTGTAGGTTCCCTTTGCTCATCATGAACACCACCAATAAAACAGTCACCATTCAAATGGGGTGTCGTCAGTTTATACATTAAGTGTTGAAATACAAACGAATATACAAACATAACAAATGCAAGAACAAAAGAGACAGACCCCGTAGTTAACAATGAACGTTCGAATCGTAATTAAGACACGTCAGCCTAAAAGCGTTTTATATATACGAATATTTTATGCAAGGGAGATAATTCTAATCGCTTAAAACACTATACTTCTCTCCTCTTTCGTTAAAAGTCAGATACATACATATATATATATATATATATATATATATATATATATATATATATAGACAGTTGCGTTGTGCGTATGTGTGTGTATTATACATATAGTAAGAGGGGATACAATCCATCATTGTCCATGCTTTTGATATGTATCACATACGTGGAAGTCTATGAGGATCTACTCTGATTTCAAAGTGACCCTTTAAAGTACATTTCGTCGAATGAAATACATTAATTAGACCTGTTGTCTCAATCAAAAAGGAATCGTGATTTTTTTTGCAAAAAAGAACTGAAAATTTGCTCACATATTCATCTATCTGATGAAATCTTTAAATCAAGTGGAGGAAGCCGCTTCCCCATTAGATTGTTTGTTACTGTTGGCGAGGCGTGTCTTACCACTGGCGGATTATCTCTCGGAGTTGTTGGTGCTTTGGTCGGCTTCTCCGGTGTTAGACGTGGGCGGCACTCTCGTTCGGGGCCTGATACTTTCGGTTGTCGACGTGGGCGGAATTCATTTTAATTAGCTGATTCTGATTCTACACCCTTTTCTCCCAGAGAGCTGTCCGGATATATCCGCTTAAATAGAGAGGAGTTCGTAATCTCCTCTCTTTGTTGTCACCATTCTACCCTTTATGGTTATAATCGTCAGTTGTTTGGGGCTGAACGGTAGGAATAGCTTGCCGAGACGTTTCTATCTTACAAGTACTTTGTCACCTAGGCAGAATTCTTGAATTCCTGAGCCTGGAACGGGGGCCGTTTTTAGACTTGACAATATCAGGGTACGCTTGTCTGGCTAAGATTGCGTCGAGGCAATGAATAACTACTCTGTCTGATATTTAAAGGAGTATTTCTATCTCCAGGAACATGCTGTAGTCGTCGATGGTAACTAGCACGTAATCTCCAGATGGGAAAGGGCCAGCGAAGTCCAGGGAGAGTTCAGTCGATAGGGAAAAGGAGAGTGGTGTAGTCCGTATGGGCTCACGGTGTGATGATGATTATGTCGGGTTGGAAGTCTGGCAAAAGATGCAGTTTAGCACCGTCTTCTCCACTGGTTTATCGATTCAGGGGAACCAGCCATTTTACTTACTAGCAGTTTTGTCTTGACAATGCCTTGGTGTGCGCGGTGGGCTATGCCCACAGTTCTTTTCCACTTGGATTAAGAGAATCACCAGGCGGTGGCCTCGAAGGATGAGACTATCACGTGTGGATAGTTTGTCTTTGAAGCGTTGATATCTTCAGGTCATTCCTGTTTCTGTCTGAAAATACAGTCATAACTTTCTGCAACAGGGATTCTTCTCATCTGGCTTGCTTTACTTCTTCAAGGGAGATGTATTTGGGTATGGCATTATGGGCCACCTATCTTACACATGTCTCAGCTGCATTGTTTCTCTTGGGTTTGTGATGAGGATGCCGACTTGGGTAGTCGGCGGGGTTTTCGTCGTTTTTTCCAGGCTGGTACACGAAGCTATACGCATATGACATGAGGCGCAGCGCGTGTGTTCAATTCTGGACGTGGTCGGCTTGAGGATTTTGACAATACCGAGGTGTGGTCTCTTGTCAGCGGTGATGGTAAACCCTGACCCATACAAATGGAGGTGAAAATGTCCGGCAGAGTATAGAATGAGTAACACATCACTCAGCATGCGAATATCGCTGTTCCAAATCTGTGAGGAAACGGCTGACATAACACAGTAATTATCCGTCATCATTAAGAATTTCCCATAATAAAACGGCGCTCGCGTCTACAAGGATAGTTGGCCTCTCTTTTATGGTCTACTTTGACCATAACTCCAGCTCCAGGCAGAGATTTTTTTAACTGGCTCACTGACCTTTCTTCTGTTTTCGATTACCTCCATTCTCTGTCTTTTCATGTGAGTTGTCGGAGTAGCTCAGTGAAAGTGGCGTATTGTGGGATTAACCCTGCCACGTATTGGACCATGCCCAGGAATAAGCGAACTAACCCATTGCTGGTAGGCGATTTGCAGGTAGCTAGATTTAATAGAGGTGGTAGCATTACTGAAACGACGATGTTAGATAACCCAAATAACCTGATCACTGATTAAACCTGGAAGAGTCAAATGTACCGGATTAATTTAATTTAGAGATTCATAAGTTACTGAAGAGAAATAATGATCTCTTCGTTAGAGAGGACAAACACATTTGCGGAACCGATACTGTGTATTGATAAAAAAACACATGACCCCATTAAAAGATTGGTGTATTCGCAGTTCATGAAATGACACATACAGGTGCATCTAGAGATCGAGAATCCCGTGGAATTTCCCAATAGTTTTAGTAGGAAAAAGATGGTAGCAAGAAATGATGTGTTGATTTTAGATCATTTAATAAGCTTACAAAGAAATACGCTCACACCCTTCCAGTTATTGATGATATGCCGGTCAGCAAAGTACATTTCTAAATTAGATTCAAACCCTCGATACTGGTATGATACACTTCATGAAAACGATTAAGAAAAACGTGTATTGTTTTATTTAAATGTGATACTGTTCGGACTCGCAAACGCCCTTTTTTTCCAAGAATTGATGTCAATTGTATTACAGGATCACGAGGTATTCGTCGTAGCATATTTCGATGATATTTTGATATTTCCAAATATTCGTCGTAGCATATTTCGATGATATTTTGATATTTCCAAGACACTGAAGGACTACTTTGGGGCATATAGATAACGTCCTTCGTAGTATGCGAAACAATAATCTCATATTGAAACCATCTAAGTGTGAGTTCTTTAAAAATAAATTAAATAGCTTGATTTACAAAGTAGTATGAAAGGGATACAGTCAAATTTTGCTAAAATTAAAACTAAACACATCAGTTTCGACTCAAACAACCGTGAGGCAGATGATAACCTACACTAAAATGACCTCGTACTTCCGCCGATTTAGTAGATTTGTTTTCGGAAATTGCCGAGCTACTTATCACTATTTCTATAAGTGTTTTTATTTACCTCCTCTGTATACGGCATATTTCACTATCTATAAGTGTTTTTATTTACCTCCTCTGTATACGGCAACTTTCACTATCTATAAGTGTGTTTATTTACCTCCTCTGTATACGGCATCTTTCACTATCTAAAAGTGTGTTTATTTACCTCCTCTGTATGAGGTTAGACCAATCTCAGGTGTAGTAAGCCAGCGCACTACGATAATCGTACTCTAACCTATCAAAATGCCCGAGAAGCCCCGTATGCATTCCCCGGTAGGAGCGTCTTAAGCGATGGCTATAAACTAACCCCTTCTCAAAAAAGGTAAAGTCTGAGAAAGTTAACCTCTTGAGACTGAACAGAAGCATGGCTTATTACAATTTCGGCATACACTCCTTAGCGGTTAAGATAATGTTTTCGAAGATACTTAGTTACGTGCTATAGATTCATGTCAGGACACTGATAGTTTTCTCGTAGATATAGCCGATAAATATTACTTAATTAGTGTAATAAATGCTAATCTTTTCGAACCGGAAGGTTTTGCATCGTACGAAATGCTTATGACTTACCGGTAACATACGAACGAGCCACGTTACAGGGGCTGAACGTAATTAGAAAGCAAATCTCAAACCAATAAATGTTACACCTGAAGATTAGAATAAACAATTATAACACGACAAAAACAGAACAAATTATATATATATATATATATATATATATATATATATATATATATATATATATAAAGTAATAAACAAAATAAGGTATTACTTGTCTTAATCTGACGACGAACCTTTGGTCAGGCTATATGTACCGTCACACATGTGTACTCTCCGTAAGAGAAAGTGTATAAAAGGGGAGATAACTCAATTGAAAACTAAACCACACACACCCTTGGTCTTAAATATCAATAATTGGTTTCATAATCCGCCATCCACGAAGGCCGTCTTCGTCCGCGTTGCAACTTTCGTACAGGTTCTTCTTGACAAACTTCACATCTGATGGCAAGAACACTCTCCGTATATCTAATATGTGAGGAAGCACTCCGTTAACTCACACGTTAGATCAGTTACTGTTCCTTTTCCTCAACAGGTTGTTCATCTGACATTGGGCGGTTTCACCCAGATCTCGTCACCAACCATTATTTCACTTGCCCCTGTTCAACTTGTCGCCATCCAAATGGGCTTGAAAGTCATTATCCTCAATCTTACATGGTCTGGGTTCTGTCAGCTGGATGACATTACTGTTTGCCCTTCTTGCGATACTAGTTAAATACTGCTTGCCGAACTTCACCTCGCCCTAAATAAGTGTAGCTCCTCCCATCTAGTTGATAATATCCAGCCACATTATCACATCAATTTCCGCGACGTGCGTATCCAGCAAAATAATTTGGAGTCGTAGCGGTATATATAATCTCGGCATAGGTCTCTCAACAATACTTCACCTCCATGCCATCTACTGCTCTGATATTGCTGGCTCGATTCTAATAGTTTACAACCTTTATCGTGATAAGCGTAGTTGTACAGCCGGTATCAACAAAGTCTCTAGCCCTTTTCCTGTTGAAAGTAACCTCCATCTGTGACAGCAAACTCTCAGACGCCTTTTCAGAATTAAAAGAGCAACTACTGGCGCTATAGCACCACGTTACTCGTTTCCCTGAGGTGAAAGGCCATTCTTACTAATGTGCTCAACCTGGTCAGACCTGAAACAGATAACACCCGGCCTTGGCTCACTTGGCGCCACTAACATCTAAAGAATTTTCCAATAAATGTACGTATCATCACTATCTGCTCTTCTTCGGCAGCCTTGTTTGAGAATGATGTTGCAATTGCCCCTAGTTTACTAAGACGTTTTGTAAGCACCCTGGCATGTCTCAATATTTCCTATACCTCCATGGTTTCAATCTCAGTCATTCGTTGCAGTTCATTCGAGCTGCGGTCAGGAAACCACTCAGGAAAGCCAATTTAACCGTTCTCTCAAGGTTTCGTCCCGTGTATCCGACCAATCTTGCTAGTCACATTATTTCTGCTGCATATACGTACACCGATTCTCCGGTTCAGGTAACTCTTCCGAGCTTGTTATAGGGCTCAAAAGCACCCTCCCATTTCAAGATACACTGCTAGCGCATTCTCTTCCAAATACATTGGGATCAATGTTGCTACGTCATCAATCTTGTGCAGCTTTGCAACCAGCTTCAGCTTATAAAACCACGCGAGTACATCACCTTCTCTTTTAAACGGCCTCAAGCTGTCATTGCTTGATTTCACTCGTTTATAAAGAAAAAAACGTTTTCTTACGAGAGTATACATTTGAGAGAAAAGTAGGGAATTGAGACTCACAGGTCGATTTTAAGTGTTTAAAATAATAGCTTTCTAGTTATTTTTGTCAGACTGTAAATGACATACGCTGTACATGATATCAGCGTATCACATTAAACACAGTATGTTGAAGTAACTAGCTTAATTACATGTAAACATAAGAGTCAAGCAAAAACATACGTTGTATTCTTCGAATAATATTTAGCTTATGTCAGTTTAAAATTGAGGTGTTATCACTGCAATTGATCGGGTTGTCATGCATCCGGATGTCTACCAGCATACGATAGAGCCTGAGGAAGAACGAACTTTCTGACCTTACCATTAAGTGTTTCTGCTATTTTTCCTTTTGTTATCGTGTATTTGTTTATCATATGAGGCTAGAAAGAGAGAATTGTTAACTAAGAAAATGCTGTTGAGGAAATAACAAATATGATTATATTATATATTATTAACGTTACCCTTTTTATTATTTTTATTATTCTTTTATTTTTTATTTTTATTTTATTATTCTCACAGTGTACATACTTCCGATGTTGTGTTGCTACTTGATCGTGTATTATAACGTGATTACGATATGTCGGCGAGTGTGAAAGAGAGGGATTCAGTGAAAATGTTTACAGGTGAACATTTTGGAAAGTAGGATAGTGAAGAATCTGGAACATCAATGTCATGTAGACTGAAAAGGTCATATAGCAGAAATAAAATTAATTGACTGTAAGAAAAACAGAATTGATTATCGAAAATTAAATAATTGTTGATTGTATCGAAACCAGACGACCAGAAATAAACAAACACAGTGGATTGACAGAAATAAAATAATTGTTGATGGAAACTACTTACAAGGGTGGACTGCAGATCGAAGTACCCTATCGTTAAACATACGTCATCGGGGCGTGGCTACATTGACAGCTAAAGCGAGATCCCACAATAGTCGCATGGGTGTCAAAAATTGTTGTATAATATACACACGAAATTGGCATCGTGACTCTACTGACGATTGACCTCGATAAAACCACCAGTGCCAAATTTCACTTTGTACGTCGTCATACCTCACTAACACCCTACTCGTTCATTGCAACCGACAATGAAGATATATATTTTAATTTTATACATTGTTGCTGTCATTCTTTCAAGGACAGCAGATATACAACATATTTTAGTTTGACGGTTTCCTCAACACGTTAGCCACTTTTATTAAAACTACGATTAAGTAAAACGTGCGCATATAGAAACACGTGCAAAACGTTGATAGGATAACTTGAAATATTAAACGGGGCTTTGTAAACGAAGGTCTTAATGTGCGTGTTGTAAAAGTATACATCAAGAGTGTCGGAGAGTAGAAAATGGACAGTGGATGCACCTTCGCTAGCATTGTAACTCTCACGTCCTTCTTTTTGTATATGTTCCGTTCTTTTAAGATTTATGTTTCTTAAAATGATGTATGTGATGTATCTTGATGGGTCTTTATGTTTAATCTAAGCGATATGTCGATATGTTTTTGATTCTTTCTTTCCTTATTGGTTGCTATATCACTTGTAAGGTTGGTTGATGTGAAATATTTATTGATGTAAACTATTTATTGATGTAAAATATTTATTGGTGTAAACTATTTATTAGTGTAAAATATTTATTGATGTAAAATATTTATTGATGTAAACTATTTATTGGTGTGAAATATTTATTGATGTAAACTATTTATTGGTGTAAAATATTTGTTGATGTAAAATATTTATTGATGTAAACTATTTATTGGTGTAAATTTTTTATTGATGTAAACTATTTATTGATGTAAACTATTTATTGGTGTAAAATATTTATTGATGTAAACTATTTATTGGTGTAAACTATTTATTAGTGTAAAATATTTATTGATGTAAATTATTTATTGGTGTAAACTATTTATTGCTGTAAATATTTGTTGATGTAAAATATTTATTGATGTAAAATATTTATTGATGTGAAATATTTATTGATGTAAATTATTTATTGGTGACAAATATTTATTGATGTAAAATATTTATTGATTTAAACTATTTATTGGTATAAACTATTTATTGGTGTAACATATTTATTGATGTAAATTATTTATTGGTGTAAACTATTTATTGGTGCAAAATATTTATTGATGTAAAATATTTATTGATGTAAAATATTTATTGGTGTAAACTATTTATTAGTGTAAAATATTTATTGATGTAAACTATTTATTGATGTAAACTATTTATTGGTGTAAAATATTTATTGATGTAAACTATTTATTGGTGTAAAATATTTGTTGATGTAAACTATTTAATGATGTAAACTATTTATTGGTGTAAAATATTTATTGATGTAAACTATTTATTGGTGTAAACTATTTATTAGTGTAAAATATTAATTGATGTAAATTATTTATTGGTGTAAACTATTTATTGCTGTAAATATTTGTTGATGTAAAATATTGCTTGATGTAAAATATTTATTGATGTGTAATATTTATTGATGTAAACTATTTATTGGTGTAAAATATTTATTGATGTAAAATATTTATTGGTTTAAACTATTTATTGATGTAAAATATTTATTGATGTAAAATATTTATTGATGTAAACTATTTATTGGTGTAAAATATTTATTGATGTAAAATATTTATTGATGTAAAATATTTATTGATTTAAACTATTTATTGATGTAAAATATTTATTGATGTAAAATATTTATTGATGTAATATATTTATTGGTGTAAAATATTTACATTGCCTTTTGTTATCCGTCTGATAGTTCTTTAGACTCGAAACATCGAGTAACTCCTAAAGAGACTGTCTTATCGGCAGGTGTATACTACCTGCGATGATGTATTGCTATTTGGTGGATGGAGTGTCAACTATGAGATACTTTCTGGCAAGCGCTTCTCGATAGTGAAAATAGTTACAGCTTTTCGTGTTTGATAGTTTTACAAAAATTGTTTATTTATTCATACGCTTTTTGGTCTGCCCTGAATCCTTTACTGACCGCTTTCACTATGTCTATTTTTCATGAAAATCTCTTCAGACAATGCCACTGGATGTAAGGTGCTAATTATGAGAAATTCTATAAAGGTAAGCATAAACAAAATATCTCAACGCCTAACGTGGATCCTTACTGCCAGTTCTCCTTTACAAACATTAGGTGTCTGTGTTCCAACTTTCAAGAGGTTTACATCCATTTATCTGAAACCAAACCGGAGTTGTTATTGGCTGATTAAATTCCATCGTGTACTTCAACAAGATTCCAAATTATTCAAACCTGACTTCTAAAATGACTTTCAAGATCACCATACACATGTAGTGTGTGCTTAAACCAGAAATCGTTTTGCAAGTAGTAGGCACTTATTTTAAATTTAAGTTATTTCCTGTTGTTTATGTTTAAAAAGGGGCATTCATCTTGCCATGTATTGCTCTCACAACGATAGAGTTACTGTCATTTAGAGAGAATAATGGCTGTTTATCTTTCTGCTATCATTCAAACGACCAGTAGTTAAACAATAACTTATTAAGCATAACACGATTACATACCCTTCTATTATCGCTATTATTGAAATAGCAAAAGAAAACCTTATTAAAAGTGACAAAAGCTGTATTACACTCTTGTACATATATGTTTCGTTATTCTTTATTTATTTTTGTTTTTTAGTTCATATCGTTCTGTCAGGAATGTTTTATTCGCACAATAAGAACGATTATGGATAATAGGACTAGCGAGACTGTATAAAAATCACACTTGATTTATCGCAGTCATAAACGTTCTATTGGTAACGGTATTAATAAACATTTATTCTACGATTTAAAATAATAGTAAGAATAAACAACATTGATTACTTATGAAGAACGTTCATGACAACTATTTGTTTATATTGGTTTTGATTATGACCATCATGCAGTCTCTATAAAAGCAGTCATCTGGAATAGTATGTGTATCTATTAAAGAACCAAACAGGGTTGAGGTGCCGTCAAACAGAAACAGCAAAGCAATATGTGATTTCTTTAAATCACAATGATTGTTTTATTTTCTTTGGATTCACGTTTTATTTTTTTTTCATGTTGTTCACTGATTAATTCTTCTTCTAGTGTCCATATTTCTGTTCCGTTGCCTTGGTAACAAGATGACACCATCTTGAGAAATGGACTTAGAATTGGAAAGGAAAGAATGTAAAGTGATTTAGAGGCAGACGCTATGTACAATTAAGTTATGCACTTTCGTCTATTGCTTCGTCTATTGCTTTTTTGTTTAGGTGTTCAATATCACGAATATTCCGCTGTTTTGCAATTAGTACGTTTACATTTATTAAGTTGTCAGGACGACGGAGTGTTTGAATTGTCGATCGATGCTTTCGAGGAATTTCGTTTTGACTTGCATACAAAGATTCTTTCAATAATAATTTGTTAGGAGAGAGAGAGAGACAGACAGACAGAGAGAGAGAGAAAGAGAGAAAGAAAGAGAGAAAGAAAGAGAGAGAGAGAATGAGAGAGAGGTGCGATGACTTGGGAAACATAACAATCAGTTATTCTTAGCAAAATAATTTTATTAAATAACAATTCATCTACCCCAATCACGCTAATATATAAACTAGCTTGAAGACGGATGTAACGTTATGGCACTAAAGCGAAATATATTGTTCGTTGTGATTGGTCAGTAAAATAGATTCATGGAGATACAGATAGAAAATAACACATGTAAAAACAATCAAGGGTGATATAAATTAAAACTTAAACATCTAATTTTAAATGTTATTAAATATTTGAAATAAAATGTTTATGGTGTATTTTTTTTGTAAGATTTAATCTTTCAATATTAATTTCTAGTTTATAGAAAAAATTAAACACATTTTACTCGACCACGATAGTCTAAAAATATAAGTTAACTTTAGAAACAGCTTTTATGCTGACAAATGTTCTTTCCATTGATCTCTTATCACATAGATAAACATCTATCAATATATATCTATATATATATATACATATATTTATATATATATATATATATATATATATATATATATATATATATATATATATCCCAATATTAATGACCTCAGTGATATCAATTCTACAGCCTTAGAAATATGCTCTAAAATCAATATAGATAACAACATAGAGATATATACTCTGAAATGCCACAGATTTACGTTAAAGGATCACAAGGAAGAGTTCAATAATTACTACACTATCAGATTAATCTCCCCTTGTATATCGGACATAGGGGCAATAAGTAACAGGATATTGGATAGAATCATACTCACCATTAAATCCAAGATAACTCACAATTTGTGGTCATCGTCAGACGAAGTCATCAATTGGTTTACAAAACTCCCCCAAGGGAGTAACGGGAAGTTCATCATGTTTGACATAGATGCGTACTACCCATCAATATCCCTCCACACTTCTAGACAAAGCTCTTGATTTTGCTAGAATAGAAACGATTATAACTAGACTAGAAATAGACATTATAACACTAGCTAGAAGAACTCTGATTCTGTATAATAACAAACTATGGACACGAAAAGATAGGGAAAATAACTTCGACATTACTATGGGGAACCGGCTCTGCGCAGGTAACGGATTTGGTAGGCCTTTACATCCTGAAGGAGCTCCATAAAGAATTACCACTATTAAGAGGCGGTTTATACAGATATGACGCACTATTCTTCGTTAACTCTGACAATAGAAGGATAGAGAACACCAAAAAGGATATACATAACCTTTTAAGAAAATTGGACCATAAGGTAACAATAGACTTAAACCATAAGATAGTTAACTTCCTAGCCATCTGCTTAGATCTAAACAATATAACATATGAACCATATCATAAACCCAACCAAACTCTCTATTATGTAGATTTTAGTTCTAAGCACCCAGAACCCATTAAGAAAGCCATACTCCCTAGTATCTCTAAGAGAATATCAAAACTATCATCTAACGAGTCACTATTCAATAAAAATTTAAAAAATATTATAATGAAGCATTAGCCAGATCTGGATATACTGAGAAAATAAGCTACATAAAAGAAAGCTCGGTGAAGCACAATGAGAATTCTAGGGCACTTAGGAATGCACCTCACATAATATCATACAGCATGGCTATGGTAAATCCCAGAAAAATTAATAGGAGAATACATACTAATAATACGCGGGATACTGCACCTAGTACTACACTTAACACTAGAGGATCAACAAACCCACCATCCGTAGTAAATATCAATAGGAATTAAAAGAGACGTAGAAATTCACTCTGGTTCAACCCTACTTATGGCTTAAACATTCTCACTGACATACCTAGACTATTTTACCAAATTATCGAGAGAAATCTTCCTACAGATAGTAGACTAAACAAAGTTATAAATAAAAATACAGTAAAGCTATATTTTATACATCGATAAACTAAACATCAACTATAGTAAGTTCAAATAACACAAAAATCAAAAAGAATAGTAACTTAGATACTAGTTCAGAACCAAAATAACAGTTTCCAATGTAACTGTAGAAATGTC
The DNA here is from genome assembly GCA_963556195.1 of Sepiola atlantica. Classification (NCBI taxonomy): domain Eukaryota; kingdom Metazoa; phylum Mollusca; class Cephalopoda; order Sepiida; family Sepiolidae; genus Sepiola; species Sepiola atlantica. Next base: position 111,908,666 of record OY744528.1, on the reverse strand, counting down.
AATGAGTGCCCTTTAGAGGGGAAATGTTTAACGTCAGATACAGTGTATGAGTGTAACGTCATAGAGGAAAACAGAATTAGAACATACTTTGGGTCGACGGGCTGTAGTTTCAAGGACAGATTTAGAAACCATATACACTCTTTCAAAGTACCTAATAAAAATTCAAAAAAGTTCACTACGACTTCAGCTAAACATGTAAGAGAACTAAACAGTAAAAACATACAATACAGCTTAAAATGGTCTATACTAGGTAGAACAGGGAAATATAGACCTAACAAATCTAAGAGATGTAACCTCTGTATTCTGGAATCCTACAATATAGTTATGTCTAAAGAAAATCTATTAAATAAAAGACAGGAACTGATTCAGAACTATCTACATAGAACCGCATATATCCTATCCCGTTATATACCCCTATAAAATACCTGTGGTACTAACCCTTTCATCAACATGAATATGAAAGTATCTAAGGTATAGGAATATTATAAGCCTAACTTGACAATAGAAACCATAAACCTAATAGTAGATGACCTCAATATAAAACATTTAGATATAGAACCCATCACTCATAACTAAAATGACCGAAGCAATCAAGCTTATATCTGGTTTATAATAAAATGGAAAGAGGGTTAGATTATGAGAGCATCAGAAGAAACTTTTTTCATTTTGGTTTTCATCTGTATTAAATAGTGAGGAAATGGTAACTAGTAAATAGGATATTTCTTTTGGTAGGAGTATAAACTAATAATCCAATAATCATTTAAAATATAATACCAAATAAATGTTCAATAGGTAAAAAAAGAATAAAATAAATAAATAAATAAATAAATAAAATGTATATATATATATATATATATGTATGTGTATTGTGTGTGCATATGTGTGTGTATATTTGGATATGTATATATATATATATATATATATATATATATATATATATTATGTGTGTGTGTATGCATGTATATGTGTGTGGGAGGTCCGGACGCTGAGCGCGATAGTTCCAATTCGTTTAAATTGAGACCTTAAACAATAAAGAATACGAATATATTAAATCTGGACTTCGAATGAAAGCTTATTTAATGGAAATCATAAGAAACTATTTGATATCATATTATTTAACACATGTTTTTAGGATGTTGTCGTGTGTTGAAATACAACCATTTCTGTAGGGTCAGTTTGCAGAATTTTGAAAATGCCGCTTGTCGCGTTTTCGTTCGGATCTCTTAGTATATGTATATTAATGGGCATATTGATCGATAAATAAAAGAATGCACACAACCTAATATTAAATATTAGCATACAATTAAAGTTGGACCTTATATGGGCATTGGTGCCTGTCGGTATTCACATGATAAGTCGAATTAGATTTAAAACTTAATCACGATTAACTTTAAGTATAAATGTCCTTAAACTACTTTTGAATCCTCATAATACTTAAAAATGAATTATTAAAAAAAAACTATTTTATAAAAAAATAAAATAAAATAAATGAATAAATATTTAATAGCCTCCTTCGATATTTGGAACCATAGCGGTGTGGTAGCAGAAAAATAAACAAGGATGGGTTAATTCCTATTTTTGTCACGTAAATTATTTAGAGTGAAATGGGATTCGGCTTTTTTCCTAAAAAAACTTATTTTCATTTAATTTAGGGATTAGAAGAAAAAGAAACATCATGGTTCATCGTACATGTTATACCGAAATAATATATATATATATATATATATATATATATATATATATATATATATATATATATTGAAACGATTTATTAATAGATACTAAACATTTTTGTATATGCATATTAATAGACATATTAATAAATAAATAATAGAATGCACACGACTTAATATTAAATATAAACATGAAATTAAAGTGAAACCTAGTATTTACATTCGTAAATGTCGCTATTCATACGATCATGTGACTTAGATTTTAAACGTAGTCAAGATTAACTTTAGGTATAGATGCCCGTAAAAACTTATTTTGAATCCTCATAATATTTTAATAAATAAATAAATATTTAATGGCCCTTTTCGGTATTTTGGAATCATGTCTAGGTAACTGAAAGATGTCTTCGTCGTGAGTGACAAATGCCCCCTTAGTTTCGAATTTAATTAGAAACTTACTACTTGAGTGAGGAATTCTGGGAAATGAAGTTTATCTTAATATTGATGGAAAAGATTTATTAGTACATACTATATATCTTCCACACAAAGACCGAAGTATAATAGTTTTAATAGTTGCTTTAAATGAACGGCTGACATTATGAAACTAGCTCTAAAATCTGGAACTCAAATGAGTTTCATACCCAAATGACTTAAATAAACATTGACGTAACTTTAGTAAGGAAAAAAATCTTCAAGTGAATTAGAATTTTTATAAATAAATTATAGAACTTATTAACTATTTTAGGAAATATTACTGAATTAAAATTTATAATTGTTCGCACAATTTTTAAGATGTACTAGCTTTGAACGAAACATTCAAAATGGCGTATTAGTGGGCTCTCCTACGTGTGAGTTTTTGCTCTCTTCTTTTGTTTGTTTTTTGTTTGTTTTCACCCTAAAATGAACTACTGTATAGTGTAAGTTTTTCCAAGATACTGTAATCCAAAACCTTTTTACTTTTTGTGAATTTTTTCTGATGATTTTGTAGTGTTGCAGAGACGATATTGACATACACATGTTGTTTGGCACACGACAAATGTAACGGACAGTAAAAATATATATCTCACAGAAATTTTATATTTATTTGAAATGTGAAAAAATGAAAATAATAACATAAAACCATTGTTATTGGAATATTATATGAACTGACTTATATATATATATATATATACATCAATACAAGACTAAAAATGACAGATAGCAGTTTGCAGCAAAGGAATCTTACAGGCGTCTCTAATAAACATCTCGTCATACTTGAATAAAATATCACCTATTATGTAAACGTCTTGTCTTTAAATATAAGAGTAACCATATACATATTTCCAACACCCAGGTAAAAATCAAAGTTTATCATTTCAGATACGCACCAGCTTCGTTAAAAACGATATCGAGGAAATAAAAGCGTGTTATATGAAACATATGTCATCTAGATGATATAATTAAAATGCAAAATAAATATACAAATATTTATATCAAAAAAGAAAGCTACGCATGGCATGTTGTTTGGCACAACATGTTGTTTGGCACAAGAGAAATGTAACGGACAGTAAAACTCACAGAAATTTTATATTTTTTTGAAATGTGAAAAAATGAAATTAATAAAATAAAACCATGGTTATTGGAATATTATATGAACTGACTTGTGTTTTTTCCGGTGCGTTTTTATTTTTCTGTACACTAAGCAGTTTGGTTTTATTATTTGAGAATATTCAAATGCGCGTATTTTTTTTTTGAATTCGCCCTGAATCGGAAGATTCATCAATTATATATATATATATATATATATATATATATATATATATATATATATATATATATTAATTTATTTATTTATACGCCAATTTATTGTATCGAAATTTGTATAATTAATTTACAAATTAATTTGTAAATTAATTATAAAAATCTGTATGAAATAACTTTGTTTTTAAATGTATTCATAAATTAATATATATATATATATATATATATATATATATATATATATATATATATATATATATATATATATATATTATTTATTTTGGTACAGAAAAATTAATACAACATGCGTACCGTCGGTTTCAAGCACGGAAAGACTTAGCCACCCGGCTCTCTTCAGCTTCGGTTGTACTCTCTAATACAAGAGATGTATAATAATATAATAATATATAATAATCTAATAATGAGAGTACAACAGAAGCTGAAGAGAGCCGGATGGCTAAGTCTTTCCGTGCTTGAAACCGACGGTACGAATGTGATTAATTTTTCTGTACCAAAATAAATAAATATTTTTCTTCTTAATTTTTAACTTTGCTTCTTAATTAATCGGGCACTCTACTGGGATTTTTCCTACTATATTACAAAGAAGTATATATATATATATATATATATATATATATATATATATATATATATATATATATATATATATATAAATGCGCATTTGATGTAACATAAGTTAAATCTTCTGTGTATTCTTTTTTTGATCCCTTCTGTATATCTTTCAACCCAGCGATCTGATGCTATGTTCCAGTGTCTTGCCATACTTGCAGTACTTTTGACTTGCACGAGTCGTCTTCAGATACGTGGTGATGTTGTTACAATAGAAAAATAGGGGATTTATCATGAAAGGAGATTAAAAAAAACGTTTCATAAACATTTAATATATATCAGCTCTCTGTCTCGCGCTATAGTGCCTATGGATATGTTATAAAGAAATCAATACAGTGCTGCATCGCAAAGATATTGAAGCTAATATAAGTATTATTTATTTAAATACAGTACGTTACATACTTCAGAGACGTAGCATCGTTTCATTGAAATATACTGACCTTTTATTGCTGTGTAAAAGTCGGAAGATCCCATTAAAATCCTCGACGACTAACGAAAGTCGCTCAAGTTGTTGATGATTTGACTGGAATCTAACGAACTTTCTAACAAAAATAAAAGATCATTCTTCTTTAATTAAACCACGGTACATCCCTGAAGTATGTAACGTATATTTTTAGAATAAATAATGTGTATATATGTGTATATATATAGATATATGAAGCAATCCAACAAAATATATAAACGTAAACTAATATCTCATAATTAGTGAAACATCCGGATAAAAACTTAAGCTCAATATACTGGATAGAGCATTAATATTATAATATAAAATAAAGTAACAAATTAAGGTGTCAATTACATTTTATTAGAATTTAAAGTTCAAGCAAAGTATCTTAAAGTCCTTAGCTCATGAGTTTTCAAAGATAATTCTTCTTTATATATATATATATATATATATATATATATATATATATATATATATATAGTTCTCTCAATTCTTTTTTTTATTCCAAGTCTACAAGCGATTTACTATTGGGGAGTAGACCTGACATCCGAGTTATTAGAGAGTGAAATGCGCGTATAAGTGATGATAGCACAGACGTGGACACCTGCCTCATAGTAATCGTGTAGTGTGGCATAGAAGAAAAAAGTCGATATTAATTGTCTTCGCTCTCTCTATTTGGTGTTACATTTTTTAACCTCCCCTCACTTTACGATCATATTTTGAAGGTGGCCAGTTTTACCTTCTCGATAAAGCTGTTTACGTTTACAATCCTCATCGATATATGTTTCTTATATGCACCTGGATTCATTTTGTTTCTTATTATTTTGTGGGTAGCTAACACCACGCCATAAATACTTATTTATATACTCACATCTTCCTTTCAGAATATCGAGAATAGTGTAACAATAGAAAATATATGTGTGCTCATGTGGCCATACTGTTGTTCGTATGGTCTACAATATGGCACAATAACGTTGACACACCGGCCCCCGTTCAAAGTAAGGCGATGTTGAGGCTGCTCAATACTAAATAAGTTACCTTTTCGAAATACCAGATGCTGTATGTGCTCTTAGATAATATTGGTCTTGTTTCCAGTCGACTTGCACTTCTTGCCACTGGAATCAAGAAGTGTGGTTGGAGATTGCGCTTCCCTTGCTTTACAATTACCCGCACAGCCACCCTTAAAGGGAGTATCCATTGTCTCTCGGACACTATGAATAGTATTAAAGTACATTCTTAGTTCTGCCTGTCTGTCTGTCTGTTTGTCTGTCTGTCTGTCTGTCTGTCCGTATGCGTGTTTACCTAACTTAAAAAAAACAATATTTCTACCTATAAAACGTTTCTATTGTTGCATTTCCGAATAATTTAGAATATAAAAATATATATTATTATTAGTTGAGTTAAGAATGTGTCGTCTTGTTAGTTTCGAATCAAACACAAATGAAGATATTTTGTCAAAGTTCGGTAAACTTAAAAATATGGTAAAATAATGATAGTTATAAGTTTGATTAGATAATTTCAAAAAAATATTTATCTATGAACAATACTGAAGTTCTAAATGAAATAATTTTGTGTTTGTTTGCTTTGTTTTACGGCATATCAACCTTTTCCAGGGCATGTAATGCCGAATCAAGTAGTATTTTTTAAAAATACTTTGCAAAGTAAACAAAATTTTTAGAAAAAAATTTTTAAAAAAAGAAAAAAATATTTTTAAAACATTCGTTAAACGTTTTTCCTTTTTTAACGGCATATCATCCTTTCTCAGTTCATTTAATGCTAAATCAATCTGGATTTATATGTTTCTGGGTAATTATATCTTTTTATATCAAATGAAATAAAGGGTATGCTTACACGAAATATCTTCATGATCAATATGGTAAATATTTTAATTAAACAATATTAAGCTGTGAGATTGCCGATTTTTTCTAAAGTCACCACAGCTCTCGGCAACGATTTTATTTACATATCAATGAATGTGCATTGGCGAAAATACAAATTTTCATTTTTATAGAGGAATATCTTGCGGGGTTCGTGGACGCTTTTGCATTGTCTCCGCCACTATATTTTCTTTGTGAACAACTCATCCATGAATTAAAGGAGCAAAACGAATACGGTACGTTTGAAATAACATTTATTTAATGAACATCCGAAATTGTTTAGCCCCAGTTATATTATGTGCGTAGAAGTTCGTACATATGTCAAGGAAAGAAAATAAAAATATGTGCGGGTGTTTGTAAACATGTTACGAGAATGTGTCTTACATACATTGGATTTTGTGCGTGCTTTGCGTACACATGTTTAGGCTAAGCGATATAAAGAAAGAAAATCATTTTGTTTTCAGCTATTATACCGAAGTTCCCGGCACCGCGCTGCCTGGTGAAATGAAAATGCCTATGTATGAGCGCCATCTGATCTATGTATGTGTACACGAGTATTTCCAAAAGGTAGGTAGTGCTACATAATCTTATATTTGTAAATATAAGGACAAATAAAGGACCATAATTCACTTCCAGAAATTAATAAACATTTTAAAAGCATTTAGAACAACTTCAATTCAATTTTTTAAGTTGAAATCAAAAATATTTGCTCAAAGGTAAATTAGAAGAATTATAGGCTAATATGGGTATTATTTAACAAAAATCTTTAAAAGAATTACCAGTACCAAAACATTCTAACTTTGTAAGAGAAATCTTAGACACGGAATTTATTATTCAAATCCAAACAACTTAAACCTATGAATATTTTTTGACTTACTAGGTTGATTACACATTTGGTGGTATTAATTAATAGATTAAACATATTAACCCATGAAAGTAACTGATGTTCGAATTAATTAATGAAAGTAAATAAATAGCAACAGCAGCAGCAGTGTTAGAGAACAAGACAAATACGATGACGTAAATTATTCTATGACGTACAAAAATAAAAAAAAGAAAAAGAGTAAACACAGATCAAAGTGTAGTATCTGTTCATAGATCGGTATTGTCTTGACCTTCGGGGCTTGATTTCCGCCGGTCTATGGGCCTGTCCTGTGCAGTTCTAGGAGGTCCACCCTCCCAGGCTTTGCCTCCCCTCTTTGGGGAGGAGTACGTTTATTGCTTACTGTCTGAGGCGCCCCTACCGGGGAATGCCGACGGGGCTGCCCAGGCAATTTTTAATGGCCAGAGTGCTCACCTCTCGGGCGCTGGCTTTTCAAACCCCACTTTCTCGACCCGATCTTGGGTCACATCTTACTTGTGGGAGTAAGATAAAACTGGCCTTGTGCCTAACTCCTGGGGAGGAGTAAATAAAACACAGAGAAAGAGCTAAACAGGAATGTCGAATAAATATACAATGTGCAAACGCTTATCCAAAAGGTTACGATCGTCTAATGTATTGTTAAACAGTATTCCCTATGATTTCAAAGTTAAACTGTTGTTAGCCCTTGAAAAAATGGAGGCCATTATAACATTTTTACTTGCCCATGCATTTCATAAAACTGTTTTCCGGTCAGCTAAATATATGTTGATCTATTAACATGTGCAAATATTTCTCTTCCAGGTAATTCCAGATTCTGGAAGTTATACTGGGCATGAATTTTGCATCATTAGATAATATTGTGCATCAGAATATCACTTAATCAGTATACGCGCCCCGTTTCGAATCTTGCTAGGTATATCCACGCTGACGTGTCGAAAAGACGACGAAACACGTCTCTGTGTATAACTATATTTTATAATAAATGTGTTAATTATACCAGATTCCGGTTCAGCATGCTTGGCTCTGGTGAAACCTGGTTGCGACAACCAATGCCATACCACCCAACGACTTATACACGGGTTCACCCACAAAGCTGTGGTTAACTCGTGACATAAAAGGCTTAAACGTTATGTTATATGATATGATTGTAGAAGCATATCATTTTTGTTTCAGTGATTTCCTTATTTTACGATTTCCCCTTTTTTGTTTGTCTTTTTCAACAATATAACAAACAATGTATTCTAATTTATACCTAGCTATATCACATCCCTTACGCCAACCATGAAGTGAAGATATTTTAGTTTTCAATGATTATTTGTTTTCACATTTTTAAAAAACTCATACAGAAATAAAAAAAATTTCATGTTTGTAAGGGAATAACTCATATTCTTATTGTTAAATATAAAAAATGATACGTTATTTCCCTTAGAAATCTGATTTAATTGTTGGGTCAGAACTGAAAAAAATGTTTATATCTTTTTTTATTGTCCGGATGTTAAGAAACTGTGGCAAAGTACTCTTTCATAGTGCACATTGCATGGTACATAAATAACAAATTAGTTCGTAAGAATACAAAATCTGACACGCCAGTTGAAATGCTATGTAGGAATAACTTTTGAAATCTCACAAGATAACTTTATATTTTAGAAGATACCTCCGGAAATATACCTACGTAAAAATGTATCGAACTGTGTGTCTTACAAAAAAGGAAATTAAGCACTATTAATGAATATGCACATTTTTAATTGTTTGAACTAGAAAAACAGTTGTTTATACGCGATACATTTTTAAAAATAAATAAAAACTAAAATGTTAGATAAGACGTTCAATGTTCCTTTCGTAGCCGGTTGCACAAAGACGTAGACGGTCTAGCTAACAATCACCTCGTGTTGTAAAGTTGACTACTGCGCTATACTAAACCTAAGAAGGTTTGCCATATAAAATACCAGTCCATTAGGCATAATAGTCAGTGTTCGCGATGGGCTGGAAGACCGGCGTTCAATTTTATGTTGAGTCATGTAAACAACTTGAAAAAGTATACTTGATGTCCCTTTCCTAAACACTCAGAATTATAAGCTGAGGACTGAGGGTAAAATGAGTAATCCTGGGGAATGAGTAACATCTTCGTGTAATAACTAATGGACGTATAAATTTACTTTACATAGTAATATTCGTTTGTAATTACCTAATGCTGACATATATCAAACTTACCTGGTATTTAGATTGTAGTGTAGTATATACATTCTTGTGTTCACTGTCTGTCTGTGTCGGGAAATGCAATTCAAAAGTAAGCGCAATATCAAAAAAAAATATTTTCTTATTTATTTTTATAATGTCGTGGCGTTTGCGTCGCGCCATACCCGCATACACATCAAATACGACGTTTTACTTTACTTTATTTCATGCATAACTTTAGAAAATATTAGAACATGAACAGAATTGAAATGGTAATATACACTCTATAATTATTCTATCTGTCTCATATTATAATTGCATTGCTGTCCTTTCCGGCATTTGCGATTATGACTTCTAGCAATCTGCAAAAGCATCCACAGTAAAGTCATCTTCGTAACATCAAACACAATTACAATAAAAATGTTCGAGTCAGACGATAGCTTAAAGATACGCATGCGCAAGATTCCCTCGCTTAAAAAAGCGGTCAGACTTCTCTACTTGAGACATTCCATCACAACGAAGATTAAGAACAAAAAGTATAGCATAGATTTTATTAGGTGGCCAGTCAGTAGGACGCATAAATCTCGCCTGGTCGATTGGAAAGCATAATCCAAGACCAACGCGGTTCTATGCTTTTGTACATTTTTTTTTAGCAAATGGGGAAAAGACCTAACGAGAAATCTTAGGGAATAACGACATGTTGATGGAAGCGAATTGCCGAATTTTTCTCGTAATAATATGATTTATTCGATCGTCATGAATATGTTCTTTTCTTTTACTGTCATATGAAGTCCTTTCCTAGTCGGTAAAGATTTCTGACTGTCATTTGCTGGGCGCATAATTGTATACAAAGCATCTGCTGTCAAGAATTGGCATTGGAGATTAAAACATTACCAAGGGAAATACATTAGAATTTAAACTGAGTTCTTCTAGTTCCTTCACCCAGTGTTTTATGAACCTCGTTTTTTTTTGTATAGATACGGATGCCTAAAACTACCTATCGTTTTCTCCATCTCTCTTGAACACTGTCCCTGTCTAATAATACTAGGCAGACTGCAAAAAGATGTAAAATAATTAATATATATTTAAATAAGTAATCCAGTACTAGTTGCCGTATTATCCTTCCTGTTATCCCTTCCCGGTTCACCCACTTTTCCTCGCACACCTTTATTCACACAGTCACGATTTAGGTTCAAGCCACCAGGTTCCAACACCCCATCATTACACTAACACTCACACCCAATGTTTACTCGCAGCTAGCACATCCCCTTTATTTTACCCACTGAAGGGCTCATCCCTGACTACTAAGTATTACAATATATGTTTATTTAAACTGGTTTTAGCAAGATATATATTTCATTCCAAGAAAAATATTCGAAATTGCAAAATAAATCTTGAATAAATATAAGCATGCTTTAAAGCTATATTTTCCTGATTTAACTAGAAGTGTTCTTTGTTTATTACCTAATTCTGATATACACAAACGAATTCTTATTGTTTTTTAAAACAACTTCCAAACATAAGTACGGCAGATCCGTTCGTAATATATCCAAGCCTAATAGAATACTGGTTATCTGGTATTGATTTACTCCTCTCCAGGAGTTAGGCACCAGCCAGTTTTTATCTTACTCCCACAAGTAAGATGTGACCCAAGATCGGGTCGGGAAATTGGGGTTTAAAAATTGCCTGGGCAGCCCCTGTCGGCATTCCCCGGTAGGGGCGCCTCATGCAGTAAGCAATAAACTTACTCCTCCCCAAAGAGGGGAGGCAAAGCCTGGGAGGGTGGGCCTCCTAGAACTGCACATGATAGACCAATAGACCGGCGTAAATCAAGCCCTGACGGCCAAGACAATACCAGTGTATTGGGTGCAGTATCCATCGGAACAGATACTACACTTTGATATTAGCCAAAAGGCCAAGACTGGTTATCGAGTAGGTCACAGCAAAAGAATGAACGAACGAACGAACGTGTGAAAAGTAACAGTATAGAATAAAAATGCGTATATGTGCATTCCATTGAAATTGCTGGGTGAGTATTATCAGACTAGAATAAGAGATAAAAAAAACGTACCCGATTATATGTTAGTAGAACCTTAAGAAAATAATAATTGTATAATATATTTTTACATTTAAGCTGAGTGAAATAACAAATAAGAAATATGTGCCACATATGATTTCAAAATGTTAAGTAAGTTTGAACTTCGGCACCACCTTTTCAATCAACGACAGATTTTAGATTTACAATGACTTGATTCATCTAATTTTGTTCATCCCATATTTTCTTACACATTATATCATTTCTTATATTTTATTGAACCCAATCAGTGTTATTAATTTATCAGTCTTGAATGGAAGATACATAGAAGTAAGTGGCAAGAGTTTATGAGTTAAACTTGATGTTTATAAACAATTTGGACGGTAACCGAGAAACGTAAGTTAGTTACGAAGAAGGTGAACAGAGTTAGTTGGGAGCGAAGATTAACGCACGTGTCGGCATGCAGCTCTTGAACAAATTACTAATGTTAAAGAATGTGCGTATCTCTGTAACTCTATCTATTGCTGGACAAAAATGGAATAAAGAACTACATACCATGTTCAAATCGTCTGCGAGTTATAATGAATTATAATTAACAACGATCCAGCCAGACAAGGAAAATGAATTACAAGAATCGAGCAAGTCAAGTAAGTCGATCGTTCGACAAATAAGCTACGAGAGGATAATAACTGACACATCAATAATCTCGCCGTAGAAGAGAGTTATAAAGCATGAGCACTAAACGAACATCTCGTTTGTGAATGTTTTAAAAAACTCTCATAATTTTGCTTCGTGTTTCTTTCGAAAATGAAAGTGTCGTAGAAATATTCGAAATAAAATAAATGTAAAAGTTTGTTATTTAATCTTTTTAAAAGAGAAATTGACGCACGTTGTAGCAATCGGCAATGAAATAAACGTAATCATTTCAGTTAGTTTATTCCCTAAGGAAATCCAACGATAGGGAAATTAATAGTAACTAAATGCAGCGAATGCAGCTGTTTAAGGCGACTGAGTGCAAACGAAATATTTTCAGATTGGACTAAAAATAATCTGTTGAAAAGATGTACAATTAAATAAGGCGTTACACTTAAGATACAATTCTAATCGCGTGATGCTTAGCGTTTAGAGTTTTCAAACCCTCGTTTGTAGTAATTATTTTAATGAAATTATATTGATTATATCAATTAAGAATTTCATTGTGTTGACGTTGTGCGACACATTTGACATCATGTGGCACGTCGTTTGGTAATTACATTGTTTAAATGAACATAATCTGTTCATGAGAATAACAACACAAGATTTATAAGATCAGCTCTGATTTCTATTATTATTAAAGGACGCATTTGCCTACACAATGTCTTACGTATTTGTTTCTGATTTCTTTTAGATCAGGTTTGATCATTTGTATTAATTTTCTCATCTTGCTTGTTTTTTTCACCACGTTTCAGCTCATATAACGTCCGACCTACCTCAGGTATCCCTTTTTAAACTTGTGAGTTTTTATTTCAGACAGTGAGGTGACGGTGGTTTGTGGTTAACGACACCAACTGACGACCATGGTGTGCGAACTTTGTTCCACAGAATCACTTTCACTTAGAATGTTGGTAACCTTCACCTGGTCCTTTTGTATGTACCCGATATCTTTCGAGAAATACTTCTAACTAGAAAGATATCGAGGACACCAATGCCAACACTAGACTTATCTGATTCATACGAAATGAATAAATGGATTTCGAAATCAGTAATCTATACTGAATTTCGAACTGGGCAATTTATTTAAGCTACTGGGGTAGACGGTGCTCGTTTCAATCAGTCATGAAGTGTCCTGTAATTATAATTCTGTTGTTAATATCGTTTGTAGTAAGTATCGAATCTTCAACCATCAAAAGACTCTCACTTAGAACACATCTTTTTTCAACGCGTTATTCATAGCGCCACGGGTCCACGGAGAAATTACGTATAGATTCTCGAGGTCGGCATTAAGATTCCCGAGTTCAAATATATGTAAATGAAAAAAGTTGGAGACATTGTACAAATCAAAAACCAAGATTAGAAATGTAATCTGAATAATGCGAATAATCCAAATGATAAATCTTATATACAATTTAGAATTTGATATGTATGTTTGCCAATTACAGCAAATTTGACAGGAAACATCTTTCACACACCCGGTGTATCATACGTGTTAAATACTACTACTACTACAACTACTACTACTACAGCTACTACTACTACGACTACAACTACTACTACTACGACTGCAGTATTCAGTAAACACGTATACTCATGAGGTTTTGTGTAATATAAAGCATAAGTCTCATGTGTATAATCGTAAATTCCACATTGCAATACTACTAACTGTTAATAATTACATAATTTATACTATTACTACTACAACTAATAGTAATATCTGGGTAGGTATATGGGGATACTATCATTGTCGTCTACACTTTCACACATAAAAAAATACAGACACCACCGGATGGTAACAGATGATATTGATGGCGGTTCTGAGAAAATGGAAATCTCGTGGAGAGATAGCACACCTAGACCTTGACTCTAAGAATATAGTAGACGCGAGTCTCCAGGAGGCTTACTGTGACTCAAATATTTCAAAACGTAATTGGCTAATCGGCGAAACGTGAACGGGAAAAGGTTGCTGCGAGAACGCAGAATTACTTTCAATGCTGATAGAAACAATTGTAGAGTAGCAGAACTCTGGGAAGACTTTTTCTTACCTGTAAATGGTCACTGGCAAACACTCATGTACGGATCCAAGTCTGTTAAATCATAATAAACGTACTACAAATTGCGAAATATTGTTAAACACCGACCAACATTTACATGGCTGGCACTTGATTCAATAGGTGTGTACTAGGAATGACAGAATAAAAATACTATTAGTATTACTAATATGAAAAAAATGTACTACAAACTATAACACTATTAACATATACTCATGTGATCCAAACTATGAGTTAAACATTGCATAAATAGTCATTACGATGCTGATAGTAATAAGTAAAAGAAAAAAAAAAGGTTTTCTCCAAGACTAAAACTGTCATATGAACGGTATCCATTATCATAAAAGTCGCATATATCATTTATAATTCTTGGATTAATTTTCTCATCTTGTTTAACTACCACAACACTTCAGCCGTTTTGCCTTTCACACTTTTTTAATTGCCTTGTTTCAAACTCAGAACACCCTCATATACTTTTGAAATTAACGCTTTCACTGAGGTGCTTGGGGTACACTGTCAACATTACGTTTTCCAGGCTTTTCAGGTTATTTGTTAAATTGGTTTGGCGCCTTTGGCTAGAAATAACTTGACACTGCTAGATACTCTTTCGATTTAAATCAATGACTTACTTCTTTACTGCCCTGTTTTTCTAAATAATGATAAATATTCCTCATTCTTAAGTTGCGCCTAATAAATTAACTTTTTTATACATTATACTTTGTCGTGCCGACCATGTTTTTAACTCGGTACTCCTAACACATCTGTATGTAAAAGCTCGCATCAAAGAAACCAACGCAGTTTCATACTTTTCACGCATATCATCATTCGAGCCGACACGTCAAACATCATCAAAGCTGGAAAAACAGAAATAAAAGTCTGCGTTTGTTCACTTCGGGTAAACAAACGAGGCTCGAACCCAGCATTGGCGTAAGGAAATCGAAATGTTGCTTTGCCTATTGAATCCTTCCAAAACGTAACAGCATTTTCATGACTACGCCCACGATAGTCAGCTGCAAACGCAACAACGTCGCCTCTTCTTTCTATAGCACCCTATAAAATGACTGCTATATTAATCACTATCGTCGCAACAACTACAGCAGCTCGTTTCCAACCACCTTACTCACCGCAGGTTGAGCCGGCCATCATCATCATCATCATCATCATCATCATCATCATCATCATCATCATCATCATCATCATCATCATCATCATCAGCAGCAGCAGCAGCAGCAGCAGCAGCAGCAGCAGCAGCAGCAGCATCACCCCCATCATCATCATCATCATCATCATCATCATCATCATGGTCTGCATCTTGTCCCCCGGCCATGAAAGTTCTTAAGCATTTACGTAAAAGGACACAGTTCACCGTGAGAAGACTAACCACACTTCAGCCAGGATAACCATCATCATCATCATACGGAAACGATCAATCATCCTTTTTTTGTGGACTCACTGAATCACGAACCCTCCTTTACGGTCACATATACGTTTTTTCTTTTAAATAAATGGCATTTTTATATTTAGCTGCAAACACGTGTTTGATTTTCCTATTTTGCCATTGCCGTATTTTTATTCGTGTCTATTTGCTTAGTTGGACCATGTTCAGATACAACTTCGCTGCAAAAAAGGCCATTAAGACATTTCGTACATATTTAGAAGTTCAAACGGTCAGATGTTATATAGGACAACACGTTGTGAGAATAATGTGTCAGCACTTAGCAAGGCTAAACTCAACTCTAGAATAAAGGTGATTGAGATAAATGGACCTTTTCAGTTAAATGATATAGACTATTATTAGAGGATTGAAAATGACCCCTGAGATAACTAAAGTTTTATTATTTTTGGAACCAGTCGGAAAGAGCGGAATTATCAAACATAACTAACTCGACTAAACTGATAAGTCTGCCCATCTGAGCAAATAAACAATATGACAAACTTGACAATGTAATCTTGTAATATTTCGCACTAGTAAGCCGAATCTAACATTTGAAAGGATCCAACGGAAATTGACTCAACAGAAATAGCCAAGCAAAGTATGGAACTGTGTTCCTATGAGTTACCGTACCTTATTAAGATTTTTATTTCCCGGAGAAGGCAAGAGTCTGGCGACAATAAGCTTTGTGGACAGCTAGAAAGTTTCAGCATAAAATGGCTTATTCAGATCAGATTTTATAATTATAGTGCAATCAAAAAAGTGGTCTTTGCGTACCCCGCCGTTGCTTGGGATTAATGCATAAGACATCGTAGTTAATGAAGTTGTCTTTCTTCAGGTACTAAATTAACCGTACAGAAAAACGGTGTTTAATTGCCTTAAGATATAAGAACTTTAGATCATACTTATACTCCAGGAAGTACGTTGTAAAACATTTCAATTATTACCGTAACCGTAAAGACGTTATATATAATACGCCATTATAACCAACAATAAATAATACATTGAAAACTGCTGGTTCTCAAAATTTACTTCTGTCTCATTTTCTTTTTTTACTTTATATTAGATTTGATAATGACATATTCTAGTGCTATAGACAAGGAGTTATATGAGAATCATGCAGGGAATGTGTAATAAGAACAGGGCAATGCTAATAACTAGCAATGTGAACCGAACAGCTATTTTAGGGGAGCAATGTAGACTAAGACAGAGAGAATAAACCAGGATGTAGTTTTGATTGCTATCGGTGTTAAATGAGCAAATCGATTTAATAAATTTCTCTTTGATTATCTCAAACAAAAAACACTTTTTGTTCCTATCGTTATTACATAATTCTTAGCAGTTGTGTTTCCTCTCGATGGTGTGTTGTCCTACGAATATAAATAGCTACGCACTTTCTTGTATGTTCCTTTACGCCTTCAGGTCATTTGGTCATGATGCAATATCTAAGGAATTATCTGTACTCTTTGTTGATCCGCACCAACTTCGGACATGGTCATTTTCGTGACAAGTCGTATTACAATGTATGTCGTGTATAAAAGAATCGAGTGTTCATCGGCAAAAACAGAACAATTGAACTATGACCTAAGCGCCCATTATATCATATTGTTCCCGCTTGTTCTGGTCATTCACTAGGAGGAAAACGGCATATTCCGAAAGTATAATGTTCCCGGCTATTATATAGGCTATCTACTATTGTCATTGCTTTCCAATCATATGATTGTTAATTTGGGCGTTTATTTCATAGGTTAAGCAAATCGTTATCCATTATTGAATCTGTATCTGTTATTATCCTAAAATTAGTAATTTCGTCTCTCCTATTAAACCAGAAAACAAGTGATTGTTGATTGACGTAATAAATGTGGGTTCTTGTTTACAGGAATATTTACGTCCTGACTTTAGACAGACACAGATAATGCTATTTATTTATGTTGGTACTTTATATACTACCTAAACATGATGACAATTGGAAAGTGTAAATGGATGAAGGGAAATCAAAAACATTACCGAGAAAAGAAACACAAGTTAAAATGAAATAATACATTTCACAACAAAAATGATTAAATGTCGAAGTGCGAACAGTTATAGTTATACAGGGTGATTCATAAGTCACTTAGCTATTTAAAATGATTACCGTATGAAGTACAAACGTACTATGAACTTTTGATGATTCTTATCTTACTATCTAATCACTGCTATGTGTTATATTACATTTGTTCGTTTATATATTTGTTTCTATATATATTTATATTTATTTATTTAAATGTGTGTAAATCACAATACGTGCTTTTTTTCTCAGGCAGTATGTCATTTACAAGTGAAGAGCGAATTTTTATTGTTATTTATATGGCCAAATTTGATGAATCTCCCACACTTGTTGAAAGGCAATGACGACCTAAATATAAAATCAATGCCGAGTTTGCTTAAATTAATCAATCAAATATGCTACAAAGAGTCGTAAATTCCTTGCAAAAAAGAATGGAGCTATGCATGTAGAACGAAAGTGGAAATTTTGAAAATTTGCTGCAATGTTAAACTCCCATAAATGAATTTGTTGAATCAACTTTCTGTTTTGTATCACCGTATTTTTTTTACTTTAGAAATTCAAAAATAAATCGCTAAGTGACTTATGAATCCCCCTGTATATTTGGTTTATACTAATCAAACTACAAAGTACAAGTTCAACATGTTTCCTAGTATATCAACCTTTGTTTATACTAAACACACACACATTAAAAGTCAGTGAGGTTATGCACTTGTGTTATAGGTTATGTCCGAAATTCAAAACAAAGAAATAGAGAAAAATTACAAATTATGATATCAACTTAAAACGATGATTTTTAAACAAAGAAAGCTATAGATATACAAATAAGTTCGTTAATAATATGTAAACCACGAACAAAGATAATATTTAGTAAAGAATAAATTTATTAAGTACATTTAGACGATATCTTCCATTTTCTAAAAAGGAACTTCCATATTGCCCTACTACAATTTTCAGTATATACATATATACATATATATATATATATATATATATATATATATATATATATATATATATGTATATATATATGTATATATGTATATATATATATATATATATATATATATATATATATATATATATATATATATATATATTTATGGCAGGTAAGCTACACAGAAGCTTCCATGTTCAATCCCCGCATAGTATCGTCAAGCTAAAATGCATGGAATCTCTGTTACCGGGTGTTTTTTTATATATACACATAAACTACTAATATATGTATACCTATATAATATAAAAAATAACATATATTTTATTTGAAAATTCTTGTTTGGAAAAACTGATATCTTAATAGATATTGTATTTTATAGAATATTTATTCTCACTGTTTCCCTGTTTATATATATATATATATATATATATATATATATATATATATATATATATATATATATATACATATATATATATGTATATATATATATACATTAATATGATTATTTATATAAACATGTAAACACGCGACACATACATGACGATCCTTCTATATTAAGTTAACCACTAAGATCTTCTCTCAGGCGAAAGATATGCCTATTAATTTAGTTGGTCATATTAAAAAACCGTTTATATATATATATATATATATATATATATATATATATATATATATATATATATATATATTGTGTATCTAGGCAGAATTTTCTCATTCATGCAACCATTGTTAAATATAACAGAATGTGTCTGTGTAATTATACCTTTTTTATTTATTCAATTTAATAATGAATGCCCCCTAGGTATCACGAATGTTTTCGATTCTTCGTCGAATTATCCTCAGGTGTCAAAAGCAAATGAAACAAAAAGCTGAAGAAAGAAGATTTTTGTTTAAATCATCGAAGATACGCGAAGGGAACGTTTTCGCATTGTTTCAGTAAATACGTTCACAATGTAAATTCGGCGACGCTGGAGTGATATCAAAGAATAAAATTGCATTACGTCATTTTTAAAAAAATGTTTATACAAAATAGATTAACAAAAAATAAATAAATACAAAATGGTATGATTAACAGACGGATTAATTTATTTTTTGGTACTAAAGTTTGCCTTGTCAAGACAAGTTCATTATAAATACAGATTGCCCCACTAAAAAGTATTCAGATGTCGAGTCTAGAGACAGTTGCATTTTATAAACAGTCACAATAGCTATCCAACATAACAACACAATTACTTGACTTATAGTCATAACAGTGTGTGGGGGGGAGGTAATGTGTCAAGAAGAATGTATGTTTTTTAAATCACAGATATCTTAATTAAATACACATCTACCTCCCTGGTACAATTATAAAACTTATACATCACCTAAAACAAATATTGATTTGAAAAACATGATAGAACTTGCAGTTAAACCCTTGTACCAAGTTTAAGTAGAAGTTTGAAGAGTATTAAACAAAATAGGGAGAATAAAATACAATAACATAAATAATAAATAAATATAGTAATAAACATGAATAAATTTAATAATAATAATAATGATAATACTACTACAACGAACAATAATTAACATTTTAAAATTAGAAAATGATGAATAAATAAATAAATACAAATAATTATATAACGAAATAAAATTTAAAAAATCAACTAATAAAATAGAAAAAGAATTGTAAGACATATTAAATGATGATAAATTCATAAATTACGAATAACATGAATTAAAAAAAGAATAAAATTTACATACTTATTTTCATGAAATACCATTTTCTATAAAATGCTACTTTTTAGAAATAATTATCCATATCATCTGTTATATACCGGTTAGAAACTAGTATATCAAAATGTTATGCAGAAAATGTTATAAAAATATCATACCATAGATCAAAACATTATTTTAAAAATATTTTTAAATATAAGGACAGAATTAATAAAAAAAATACGATCAATACATAAACATATAGTTGATGAAACCAGAATGATGATATTCAAACTTAACAATACAATGTTATACACTGTTTTACATTTAAATATCTAATGATGAACATGCATTTACTTTTGACATTGATACTGAAAGACATTCCCATATATGTGCAGATATGTTTACATATACATATAAATAGCATACACAAATACTAATACATATATATATATATATTTATATATATATATATATATATATATACATGTACACATATACGCACATATATATATATATACATATGTATATATATGTATGTATCTATCTCTCTCTCTCTCTATATATATATATGGTGATTTTAGCCTGTTAAAAAGTTGAAAGCATGATCGTGCTCTAATGCATGGGAGAAAAGTACACTGAGAGGGTTATTGTTCTTTATGTTCCGTT
Source organism: Sepiola atlantica (assembly GCA_963556195.1). Classification (NCBI taxonomy): domain Eukaryota; kingdom Metazoa; phylum Mollusca; class Cephalopoda; order Sepiida; family Sepiolidae; genus Sepiola; species Sepiola atlantica. Next base: position 111,887,711 of record OY744528.1, on the reverse strand, counting down.
GTGTTTCTCCCTCGTAAATTTGATGGCAGTTGTTGCATGGGACAGTATATATGGATGTGTTATTGGAATGCGTTGGTAATGACGGCTTGTATACTGTACCATATATATATATATATATATATATATATATATATATATATATATATATATATATATATAAATGCATCTACACACTCTTAAACACATATATACTCAGTAATAGAAACATGCAAGACCACAAATAGGGCAAGTGTACAAGTAAGCTATACCCTTCGATAAAGGCAAAGTAATATTGTTAGCAGCGGAAAAGAATTATTACATTTATCAAATGTGAATGTGTGTATATATATATATATATATATATATATATATATATATATATATATATATATATATATATATATATATATATATATATATACAGGGTGTTTAAAAAGTCTTGGGAACATTACAAATGCGTATATCTCATAAACTATTCCAGGTAGAAAAATGAAACTGGTGCCATTTTAAAGCTTGCTTAATCAAGTTTTTGGTCATACTAATGATTTTCGTGTTATCTTTCCAGGTGCAGTAATGGCGTTCTTTAAACAAGACAAGGCATTTTGCGACCTCCAATTTGCAAAGACTGAATCGTGGACATGTGTTCAGCGTGCATTTCGCAGGAAATTTAAAAAAGAAGCCCCTGAAAGGAAATCCATTGTCAGATGGCATGCTAAATTTGTGAAAGATGGGTGTTTGTGCCCAAGTAAGCGAACATGTCGCCCTTCAACTTCAGAAGATGCAGTTGAGCAAGTTCGGACAGCCTGTCAGCGGAGCCCCCGTAAATCAGTGAGAAGAGCCAGCAGGGAACTTCAGCTTGCTCCAGCAACTGTCTGGCGTGTCTTAAGAAAACGACTGCAAATGGTACCTTACAAGCTCAAGTTGGTCCAAAAGTTGAAGGACACTGATAAGCCACTTCGCCGTGACTTTTGCATTGCAATGCAAGAGAAGTTAGAAGATAACGGCTTTGATGACCGGCTTGTTTTTAGCAATGGGGCGACCTTCCATCTGAATGGCAAAGTTAACAAGCATAACACTCGCATATGGGGTACTGAGAATCCTCATGAACTTCTTGAGCACGAGCGAGATTCACCAAATGTGAACGTGTTTTGTGCAATTTCCAAGAAAGGTGTCTATGGACCGTTCTTCTTTGAAGAGGCAACTATCACTGGTGAATTCTATCTCAACAATCTGGAAGACTGGTTAATGGCTCAGTTGGAACAAGCAGAATCTGATGACTTCATTTTTCAACAAGATGGTGCACCACCACACTGGAGTCTTAGAGTAAGGCAGTTTCTTAACACAAGGCTGCCTGGTAGATGGATTGGGAGATCTGGGCGAGGTGATGACGTTCTCATGCCCTGGCCTCCTAGGTCTCCAGATCTTACCCCGTGTGACCTTTTCCTTTGGGGCTTTGTCAAGCAACAAGTTTATGTGCCGCCCCTTCCAAGAGATATTGACGAACTAAAGGCTCGAGTAACGGCAGTTGTGGGAACCATTGTGGGAACCATTGACGTCAAGATGCTGGAACGCGTTTGGCAGGAAATGGACTATCGACTAGATGTCTGCCGTGTGACGAATGGTGCTCATATTATGCAACTTTGAAGATTCCCCACAAAACTTGAAACTTTAACCTTTCCAACGGTACCAATTTCATTTTTCAACTCCTAATAGTTTTTGAGTTATTAAAAATCGTTATGTTCCCAAGACTTTTGAAACACCCTGTATATATATATATATATATATATATATATATATATATATATATACAGACAGACTGTGGCCCTGCATTAGCAGCTTTTTAGTGTGGCATGACCAGCAGGCGTTTCAAACAAGGATTGAAACTCGACCGTTGAGACGAAAATTGGCGCTTCCAACGGCTAAGCTATCATCTGACATTCGCTGAAAGTACGGGAAATGTCAATAATTCGACATTTTGTATATGAGCAAAGTGTAGCATCTGTTCTGATACTACACTTCATCATTTTTGTCATACGTTAGTGATGAGATCCTTCTAGACAGAGGCAATTTTATTTTTGTTCTAGTCCAGAGTTCCGTTTCTCAGGGAGCGAGATTTACCCCACATTAAAACTTAACATTGTGTCTAAATCAACACTCATGGGGAGGCAAATTAATAAGAACATTGCCAAATGCCTATCGCCCCATGTGTTGATATTATGTTACACAAGGCAATTAATCTATTGATTAGCGTTAGTTTAAGAGTATTAATACATATCTGAATAGCTCAGTAGGAAGCTTTCTAATGCCGCCATAAAGTTGGCTTTGAAAGAAAACTCTCTTAAATATGATGTCGCATATGATGCTATCCCACGGTCTAATTCAGGCAACACAGTGTGCACTCTGCTAGTATTTATATATATATATATATATATATATATATATATATATATATATATATATATATATATATATATATATATATATATATATAAGCAGGGTATAACCGGTGTTGTCTGGGTTAGACCGTGGGATAGCATACTTTAATGTGTTTGTGTCCTTACTTTCGTTAGTATGCCACTCCGCTTTTTCCACATTTTCTAAACCCATTTCATATATATATATATATATATATATATATATATATATATATATATATATATATATATACATAAGTGTTGGGACGTTTCATCGGATTTTTAATCGGAAACATAGGAACTTTTTTGGGAATCACTAATATTTGTGGCTAATTTTCCAATGTCAAAAACGATCCTTTTAATTGATTTTTTTTGTTTAAAACTTACATTTCTGGTACTTACATAGATGTTACTAATAATACACTGATATATATTTCTCGATTTAAAATTACAGAACATAATTAAATCTAAATAACTCCCACAATGTATTTTTCTGTGTAAATGTATACACATATTACATAGGTGTTAACGGTAATCTGAAAGCATGAATAAATAAAAAACCAACTACTCTATAGAAAATATTTAGAGGTTTTAAAAGAATCGGAATCGGTAATTGTATTTTTATTGAGAATTCTTTAATTCCCAGAGTCGTTAATTGGTCGGAACTGTTAAAAAATATTGACATCGTCCTATCACTAGCATATATATATATATATATATATATATATATATATATATATATATATATATATATGTGTGTGTGATTAAACAACAGTGACAATTCTGTCTGTTTCTATTTTTATCCATTTTATCAAGTTGGCAGACCAACAATCAAATGTTCTGTTCAAGTGTGAACAGGAACTCGCCAAAACTGCACACCTTTTCGACTTATATGTGTCTTCACTACGCACGTGAAGTGTTACGCAAATAAGAATTTAATAATTTATTAATAAAATCGATTGAAACAATTTTGTATTTTATTTGTATTTTTTATTAACAGTATTTTAGTATACATTCTCCCCCTCTCATATCGAGCTTGGCGAGTTCCTGTTTACACCTAAACAGGACATTAGACCGTTGGTCTGCAAACTTGAAAATATAGATAAATAAAGAAACAAACAGAAATAGAGCCACTATTGTGAACACCGGCACATATTTGTTAAGCTCTCATAACCCAAACTTTATGATGGTACATTAACACCAATAATAAAGTGCCAGTAGAAAAACTTCCGTCAAAGAACTGATCAGACATTTTGGATTAGGTTGTTTTACAAACGAGACAGAAACACTAAAAAAGTCTGCTGCGGAAATAGCCCACAAAAAGCAATAATTTACATTGCCAAAAACTGGCGCAATTGGCCAACTAACCAAATTATTTCCACAATCAGACAACGCCGCAGCCCACAACCTATGTAAGACACGAAACGAAAGTGCTAGACTCGAGTTTCGAATGTGTTCTACTGATGAGCCCAAAGGTGGCGAAACTCGAGTCTAGGACTTCCGGTGTGTTTCTTACATAGTTTGTAGGCTGTGGCGTTGGTCTGATTGTGGAAATAATTATATATATATATATATTATCTCACATTCAAAAATCTAATATATATATATATATATATATATATATATATATATATATATATATATATATATATATATATATATATATATATATATACTACAATATACTCCCACCGATTAGAATCTTAATCTGGTTTGCAACGTCGCGTTTTTCATTTTTATATGAAATATTGCCAAAACCATGAAATCAGTTCATAAATCACTTTCTTTAAAGTTCTGAATTTTAAAAAATAGAACAGAACGAAAGTCGTCAAAACGATCATATAATTTATTTTTTGATTGGCCCAGGACTGATTTGTGATAAAACCGAAATATTGATTTTTAGTTTTTTTTCTTTTTGTTTTGGGTTGTTTAAATAAAAATGTATTTTCAAATTTTCGCCATGAGGATGAACATCTGGCGGGTTTCTGATCTCGGATTAGATATGCGAAATGAGGAATTCTAATCCAGACAAAGAGAGGATTATTTTCTTTTTGTTTTAATGCTAAAGTTTTATAAAAAATGATTTTCTTTTTTGAAAAGTTAGATTAAAATATTTTCCATTGAATATTTTGTATAAAAAAAGATTTCATTAAAACATGGTGGTATTATCTTGTAGACATACAGAATTTGAGATCGATAGTTAGATGTATCTTGACATACATAGACGGATGATTTAAAAAGAAATGATACGCACCTACATGTATATGTCGGAAAGTTTAAAACAGTAAATGGAATTCCATAAAACTTGGTATAATTATATGTTGAATAGTAGATGTCAGCAAAATAATAGTGGGCTCTCACACCTGACACTATCCTTTATCTCTATTAAGCCATCATCCGCCCATGCATGGAGTATTGTTGTCACATCTGGACTAGTGCACCATCCAACAGTCTCTCTCAGACAAAATTCCCAAAAAGATTAGCTAATCTAATAGGTCCCTCGCTATCCACGAAGCTCCATCCACTGCCCTATCGCCGAGAGGTTGCAGGTTTGTGCTTGTTCTACAATTACTTCAATGAATGTGATCCGATGAACGTGTTACTCTGGTGCCCCCCTCTCGACATAAATACACTCGACCAACCCGACCATCAGGTAAACCACATCTATTCACTGTGAAGGTTCTAAAATGCCGTAGATCTTTCTATTCCAATATCTTATTTCCTCGAGTCGCCGGTATTTGGAACTTCTTCCTTTCCTCCTGTTTACTCGACTGTACCGATATGCAGAAATTAAAAAAACTAATGTGAACAAACATCTCGCTGAACAGCTCCTAGTTTAGGATGACCCTCAAAACGTTCACCCTAATTCTCAGTAGCCCCTTACATCCACAGTGTCAACTTGCCTTGCTTCGGGTAAACTAATTTAAACAAATTAAAACAAACACATGTATAAACCCAAAACAATATGTCAATCGTGTAAACCGACCTTAATTAATTAGTAGTAAAACGTGCGAGAATGGATAGATGAATAAAAACTTTGCTACCATGGATGTAGGTCGGGTTGCACGACCGAACTGTCTGCTTTGTTTTAGAGAAGTGTTGGTACTATAATTTCAATTTGAAGGCTCATAATTTATTTCATATGCATGAGTTAAGGCAGTCGGACATTAGAAGTCCTTTTATCGATAGATAATATAGTACAAAGTCTATATTTCATCATGAGTGGTTAGTAAACCATGGACATTATCAGTCTGTGCTTTTATATGTCACTGGATTTTATCGACTACTTATTCTATCCGACCCGATAAATCATTCAGTAAAAGATGCATACAGATTTTAAACGTTAGTTTTCTTTGACAATGGACGAATATGGTCATTAATTGAAATCGTTCTGTTTTTTTTTATTGCATATGGCGTTGTAATTCAGTGTGTAAGTCTTAAACAATACATAGTAATTTATTTTCCCTTAACGTTTTACAGATTTAGATTGATGGGATTTTAGGAAAAAAATAAATGCATTCTTGTGGATTAAATTTTATCATTAGTCATATAAATTGAGTTGGAAGATTCAAAGACATTGAACAGTGGATTATATAAATAAGCAGTTTTTTGTTTTGTCTAATTTTTCTCTGGTATTAATGACAAAAAAACGTTAATTAACTAAGGTTTGATGTAAAATCGATTAATATAAACACATCAGATGAATATAAACATATATAAATATAAACACATCAGTAATACATCAAATTATTAATACGAAGTAATTAAATGTGTATTATTCATTTTTAATACCAGTGTGTTGTAGAAAAATAGAATAAAGAACAACATGTGATTAGCCAGGATGTGTGTATGAGATACCGAGTGGTCACGATAGAGATATGGGTAGCTTGAGAAAGAGAAAGAGAGAGCGATAGAAATGTATATATAGAGAAAGGCTGATTTGCGGAATGGAGAAAGAAAACAGAGAAAAGTGGACAAGCAAGAGAGCGATAAGGAGCCGAGAGAGAGAGAGAGAGAGAGAGAGAGAGAGAGAGAGAGAGAGAGAGAGAAAAACAGACAGAGACAGACCAGAGAGACAGAGAGACACACTTAAAGAGAAATAAAAAGAGATAGAGAAAGAAGTATAAAGGATAAAATACAGTTGTGGTGTATATTCAGGTTACGAAAGTGATATTTTCTGGAAGACACCTCCCATGGCAGTTGTCGCCGTGACGTTCAGCCTCGTCATCGTGCTGATTGTCCGAACGAGTAGAGGTTATGTCAGTGTAGCATGCTTGAATAGGACCTCATTAGGCGACAACTAAGTATTTTAAGGATATGATTCCAAATTCGGATTTAGATTCAAAACTAGGGCGAGGGTAAAGGAAGGACGCAATCTTAGAGGGCAGATGCGACCTGCAATTTTCATCTATAATGGTTGTCCATTAGCAATGGCTTTACATAACGTACACACGCACACCTCCAACCATACGAACACATGCAAAAACATCGCCCACATACGCACATATATCTACATATATTGTTATTCATGATTATCAGCATATGTCAATATACATCTTACATTCATTCGTGTAGAAATATGTCTCCATAGGTTTTTTAAAATAAATATAAAACACACTAACGCGCATATGCATACATATATGCATATAATTGTAGATATATATACATATATACTAAACACATATAATTAACATTGTCGATGAAAATGAACAGCTCATTGCAATATATAGACACACACTCAGATATAATACGATGATGTAAACGAAGCAGTCAGGTTTCGAATATTAGCGCCGTGGAACAACTATCCGTAAGCGATAATTATATTCCAAACAGGGATTTACAGTCGAAATATCTTTCCCTGTGAATGTTTATATTACGATAAGATTTATTCCCTTTATTTACAGAAGTGTAATTGTGTACTCTCGACAAATTATCTCCCCCTACTTCGATCTTACTCCGTCGTTAAAGGGCTTTCACTTTTTATTTATTTTTTTCATCTTTCTGTTTTTTGCTGGAGATGGGGCATCTAACCAAATGCCAGACATTCACCGGCTATTTCACACTCCAGCCTGGAGATCATTTTAAGATTCTAACCGTCCCCTTAAGTGCAGTTGTTTGTATTTCTCTTGCACTCGGTTCACCGGGTATACTCGCCAGAGGGCTTTAGTATGACTTTTAGTATGATTGGGAAACAGATGGAAAAAGTAGAGATACATATGTACATAATATGTTTATTGTGACAAATGCTTGTGAAACACGGGTAGCACTCTGTAAGTATTCATGGTATTAGCAGTGCCACGCCAAGGCATGATGGTCGGTAATCACTTTTACCTCAGGCTTTACATCAGCGTTTTCTTCTCTCAGACGGGTTACTTAAGATCTGTTTCAGGACGGCCATCTATGTCTACATAATACATACATATACATACGTATGCACATCATAGATACATACATAATGCATACCCATACACACATACATAGTCTATCTTTTATCTCTTATATAAAATGTAAAGATGACGTTGACTCGTAGCAAAAACTTTACATCTGCCTTTCTTTGTCTTTATATATATTTTCATCCACGTTTGTACAAATGTGATAATCAGCAATTGTATTTTTCGTCAGAAGTTTTTGAACATTTATCTTTTTCCTATCGTTTCCATTATTTCTAAAAAAATGTGTCCCCATATTTTTCTTTCTTTTTCAAAATGGACAGATGAAATCAACCGCTTCTTTAATCTAAAATAAGTGTTTATGCGAACATTGAGATAGAAAACACGTTTCGTTTTGTTTCATTTGATGTTGCGATCAACGGTAAAATCTTATCGGAAATCGGTTTTCCTTCCGCAATGAATGTTGATGCATTCAATTGTTATTGCCTATTTATGAAAGACTGCTAACTAGTTCAGTTCGTCATTTATTAAATATAAAGAATAATACATGCGGCTATGTTGTAAAATACAACTATTTCTTATCGCTTCCCCCACTTTTTACATGAGATTATTTTTTCTAATTCTAATAGCAAAGCGGATTCGTTCAGGAACGACTGATTTCTGCGACCGATATCTTTGTCCGTTTCTCTTATTATTATAGTAAATATTTGGTCATACTTCTTTGGGAAAGTTTTTCGTTGTTTCCGCTTGTGAAGATATTCTCTGGGGATAATGTTCTTCGTTGGAGATAGTGTGTCCATGCGGCCGTAACTTTGCAATAAACAATAGAGGAACATATTGTACCAAAACAATGTTATTCTTTTCATTAATCATTTAGACTTAGATACCTTTTTCTTTGTTTATATAAGGTAAGCAGATGCATCATATATATATATATATATATATATATATATATATATATATATATATATATATATATATATATATATATATATATATATATATATACAGAATTATATACGAATATTTAGTTAAGTCATATGCAGGTCTTTCAAGCTTCTGCTATCAACAGTGTATGAGATGATAATTTCAGACGGTCGCAAGCATTGAACCTAGTTAGAGAATCCCTCTAGACTCCGAAAACTAGCGCTAAAAAAATGGCCACGATAAATTACCAACTTAAAAAAAGAATATAATTC
>OY744528.1:111826229-111876229 GCA_963556195.1 Sepiola atlantica | reverse complement strand
GGTCTCCCCTGGGATGTGGGTGGCACTAAACCTCCCCATGGTCCCATCAATCCCTGCTCGTCTGACTTTAAAATTCGTGAAATTATTATTTTATCTTGATAACATTTTTCTTAAATTTTAAATTAAATTAGAGGTAGAATTAGTAACCTATGATTTTCCACTATATTTTTTAAATATCAGCTTTATTCTTCGATTATTCTAATTAAAAAATAACGGGAAAAGTGGTAAATGATGTTTTGTTTACGTGATAAAGTTATATTCTATGTCAAAAGATAATAATCTGATAACTTGGTGCTTATATTACTGTATTCACAATCCTGATAAACTATTCAGTAATAAACATAAATTGAGGATTAAATTGAACATAACAAAACTGAGATGATAAGAAAACATATTCAGACATTGATTGTAAGTAGAATACTGGATTATTGCGGATGCTTTTGTTACTTATCTCTAAGAAAGCCACACGTGTCGTGGGGACGAAATTAGTAATCATATCGATATCTGATGAGAAGTTATTTTATCGAAAGAGTTGCGGATTTTCCTGTGATATTAAGATTAATTGACTTAATAAACAGAGAGTTAGAGACGGAAGCAAGAGTGGCAGCAGCTGTATGATAATAAGAGTGCGGGTCGCATAACATACAGTGTGGGGGGTTAAGAATAATATACAGAGTTTTACAAAGAGATGGGTGACTTTATGAAGAAAATCTTAAATTACAGCCAGTTAAAACAATGAACATTGATTTTTTTTACATAGCTCAATCCCATTACCGAGCAAAAGTTTAATTTGCATTTTTGTGATTCAACTATATCGGGAGAAAACGGAAGAAAGCAAACGTTTATTCATTTATTAACATTATTATTATTATTATTATTATTATTATTATTATTATTATTATTATTATTATTATTATTATGATGATGATGATGTTTGATAATGATGATGATGATGACGATGACGATGATGATGATGATGATGATAACAACAACAACGACAATAATAATAATAATAATAATAATAATAATAATAATAATAATAATAATAATAATAATAATAATAATAATAATAATAATAATAATCAGCTAGGAAGACTAATAAGTCACATGCAAGTTGCAATCGGAACAAAACAAACGCAGAAAAGACACCACCACAAGAACGAAGGAATATAAACTACAATCAAGTTCATAAAATACTCCCCTCTGAAAAAAAGTGATACCACGATCGTAGGCTGATACCCAACAAAATATTTGTGATGGTTCAAGGGGGATTAAAGGACCGAGGAGATAAAGCGCTTACCAGACCTCCAATAGAAGAATGATGAGAGTCCTGCGACCTTGGGGAGTCTTCTTGCCACCAAAATCCTAGAGCAGAGCAATAGTCGTTGCTAGCGAGAGATCGATGGTAAGTGGCAGTGGTTATAACGCAAAATCATTTGCAATAGTTATCGAAAGAGGTGGGGAGTACTATAAATTGAGATGCTTGTTGTCACTCAGACTCCGTGGAAGACCACCGGAGATTATCAGTGAACAATCACGGACGATGACCTGTGTGCAAACTCTTAGTGAGTACAAATAGTAATAATATAAACATATGTACCACTTTTTTAATGCCCGTAGTCTACTAACCGTAACTAAGGTTAAAAGTTAATGAAAAAGGTAAAACACAGTAAAAAGATAACATAACCACGGCATGGATAGACTACAAGAAACCTACGACATAATACCTCAAGTATTTGTAATAGAATTCTTAAAGATGTACAAAATATCGGACAACATTAAAAGTCCATGTAGAAATAACTGGAAAAACTGGATCTTACATCACTTGTGTGAGATAGAAATGCAGTGGTATTTTCCGAGGAAACTGTCTATCGCCATTATATTTGATTATAGCCATGATGCCACTCAGTGACATACAGAGAAAGTGGAATGGGAGGATACAATTTCATGGACACATAATGGAAGAATAAAACCTTTCATGTATATGGAGGAACTGAGGCTCTTTGCAAAATCAAAACCAAATTGGATAGCTGATGAATACAACCATATTCTGCAGCATGTACATTTAAAGGGAATTCGGAATGGAAAAGTGTGGACTATATAGAGGTAAAAAGAGGAAGGTGACACTTGTCTCTCATACTCCAAGGTTATTGTCAGTGAGCTATCACTGATAATGAATTGTGCTGATACTAAATAATATATATATATATGCATATATATATATGTGTGTGTGTGTGTGTGTGTGTGTGTGTGTGTGTGTGTGTGTGTATTATTTATTCACTCCTTTGTTTTATTTTTTTCCGTTTGCGAAAAGAAAAATGATCTGATTTTTGTGAAAGGAAAAACAAAGTAACCATTCTTCAACGAATTTTAAATCGGACAGTGAAACATCTAATCTTCATTTCCAAAACAGGAAAATATCGATTTTCATTCTTTAACTGATTGAACATCATAATAAAAAAACACGTAAATAAAAGAAACTTAAAAAAAGACTATTTAAAATTAACAATATTTATTACCTCAGCGATATTTAGTTCGATCATTCATAAACGAACATCGCTGAAAAATATGAGATATTTGCTTAAAAACAATGGAACACGTAGTTTTGCTGTGATTGATCACCGAATCAATAGTTGTGATGTCAGAGGGCACTGTAGGGGTATTGATTTATGTACACCACGTTTTGATTGGCTGATTTTACACTGTGATTTGCGAGAATATAATAATAATACTTTTTTTAGAGATGTGTATTTGACTGTCTGTCCTTGTCTGTTATCGCTAACTACTTTTGCTCATTTAGACCTAGAAACATAGAATTACGTAAAATAACCTTTTACTAACGAACCCTTGTATAATTGGTTCTATTCATTTACTAATCTATCCGAAGATCGTCGTCGTCGAAGTTTCATTAAATTAAAATCATTGTCAGATTACACACAGCCTAATGGATTTTCAAAATTTTATATTTTTGGAACATTGTGATTTTCACAAATTTTATATTTTTGAAACATTGTGATTTTCACAAATTTTATATTTTTGAAACATTCTGATTTTCACAAATTTTATATTTTTGAAACATTCTGATTTTCACAAATTTTATATTTTTGAAACATTCTGATTTTCACAAATTTTACACTCCTCTAAGTTCATAACTGTAGTCATGTTATCTTATTTGTAGCCAAGTTTTTGATATTATTGTACTTTTTTGTGATTGATTTAACTATTTACGACCCTGCCACTTTTCATACTTAACCTATCCGTACTGAATATTTTGTAAATATGATGTTAATAAGAATTAAGTAATACGCTAAAGGGACACAAACTTCGAGCATAATCTGCTCATTGTACGACCGACCAAACTTTAACGGAAGGAAACAAACATGTTTGAAAATTATACAAAGAGTTCGAATGCAAAACGCTAAAAAAACGCCATTTCCAGAATTGTTAAAGAATAGCAACGTTTCTTTTAACTTATGTAATATTTGCCTAATATGCTTTTTCACAGTCGAATTTTATGTCTAAAATATACGCCTTTGTAATGTCTACTTTCTCAATTGAAAGAGATTGGATTAATCACCGTTTGCATTCTGAATTATTCTATATTCAATTAATATTTATGAGAATTTTAATGTGAGAATGTGTTTTGTTTTCTTTTAATTTCTGCTATCAAAATTTGCGTTTTAGTTTTAAAAATCTGACCTTTTAAGGAATTCTGGCTAGTTTATCTTTCTTTCTTTCTTCTTATATATATATATATATATATATATATATATATATATATATATATATATATATATATATATATGTATATATATATATATATATATATATAATGATCCAGGTACAGCATCCACAGTATAGTAATCAAAAGAATTTCAACCGGGTTTATAAAAAGTGCTCAATATCAAATATACTTTTTTATATATGATTAGGTTTATTTACAAACACATGTACAAAATCTGCGGCACTGGAATGTCGATGTTATCGATCAACAGCTATTATAAACTGATATCTGACCAGGCAGAGTTAGACTCCGATCTTAACATTAGATTACATTCTGAAAGAAAGGAATATTGAGCATGAAGAAAGTTAGTATAATACAAATAATCATAGGAACACTAGGAACAGTCCCAAAACACCTGGAGAAAAGACTGGGAGAAATTGAAATCAAAGGGACTATCAGAATCATACAAAGGACGGCAATGATCAAAACAGTTGAAAACTGAAGGAACATCGTCGAATTCGGAAACTAACCCGCATAAGCTACAAAGGGTAACCAGTCACAAGGAATTTACAACAGGGAAGAAAACAGAATCACACGAAGAACACCACAACACGAACCAAGGAACAGAAACTGCAAGAAACATCACTTCATAATCTCCCCCCCTAATAAATTGCACCGGACCCCAGCTATTACCACACACTAATGAACCAATGAACAGAAATTTCAAATAACACCATAAGCTCTCCCCCTTCTCTCCCCACCCCACAAAAAAGATTAAAATAAAAAAATTTAAAATTTAAAATTGTTAAAAAAAAATTAATACAAAAAAAAATTAAAAAAATGGTGCCGGCCAAATCTGACACCAAACAAAATATTTGTCGAGGGTCGAGGAAGATAAGAAGACCGAGAAGGACAACACAAACCAGACCTCTACTGGAAAAGTCCGGAGAATGCTGGGAACATGGGGAGACTTATTGCCACCCAAATCCCAGAGAAGCCCAATAATCCTCACCAGCGAGAAAACAATGGTAAGTGGCTGTTGCAATATTGCAATGTTATTTGCGGTGATTATCGAAAAGAGGTGAAGAATACTAGAAATCTCGGGAGGCTTGTTGTCACTCAGACTCCAGGAATACCACTGGTTGTTGTCGGTGAGCGATCACTGACGATGATTTGTGTGAGAATTCCTAGTGAGCACAAATAATAATAAAACGCAGACAAATACTACAAACATAAACCAGAAACAATACTGGAAAACCAAGAACACAACATCTTCTGGGATATAGATGCACAAACAGATAAATTCATACAAGCAAGGAGACGAGATGTTATAATAATCAACACGAAGGAAAAATCCTGCCACATAGTAGACTTCGCCGTTCCAGCAGACAAAGAGTAAAGATCAAAGGGACGGAAAAACGAAGCAATTGCACGAAACTTGTCAGCCAAAGGAAAAAGATGATAACTCAAAACGTCTTGTCAATTATATTCACTGTTGGAAATCGGAAATATTACCTATTGTATAATAAGTACCCGGTGGTTTGGGTAATAGTATTAATTATTATGACTCATCTGCCTTTTTTATTCATGACTAAAAATAAAAGAATGATCATTATCATAATAAGCACAAAGTTTCCCATATTTTACCCTGATTTTACACGTATAAGTTTTTGATAGGGAAGCAAAACATTAAAATATAATAATACGAATACAATAATAGACGTAGATATAGTCATCGATACCTAAGCAAAGTGGTAAAACGTTATACATCGGCGAGGCCTTGTGAACTTTACAAGATAATAATGTGCACCCCAGAACGTGTTTGCTACTGTAAGTTTGAAAATAAAATCGATACTCCAAACTCCCAATCCTCGCTTTTATAAGTTAGCGAGTTATTAATGTCCGCACTCATTCATATAGGCAACTAGACATAAATTATCTGCCGTAATTTTATATCCCCCACAGAGATTTAAATCAATATATCATGCTACTAAACATTACGTCTAGAATCCTTATTCAAATTTTGACAAAAAACAATTAAATGATTTGGATTCTGGAAATTGTCTAAAATTAAAGGCTAAAGCTCACGGCTTTTTACAAGAAATACACATTCAGGGAATTTTACTTAATTGCTCTCAAATGAGTATCCATTTAAGTCAATAAAGCTATGAAGTATTAGAATTTTCAAATAGGAGATAATGCCTATAATATACCCATTAAAACATTTAAAATACACCAAAACACTTAAAATTGGGAAATATATATTAATTGATGTTTTTTACCAATGATGAATGTTACACAAATGTTACACAAATTAGAGCTATCTTAATGTTATGTTAGAGCTATCTTTATGTTGCCCTTTTCCACCACTTTTGCATGAAACAAAATTCCATTAAATATAGTGTTCATTACGACCCTTAACGCTTACCAGTGGCGCTCTAAAATTCAAACAATCGGTTAAATTATTTACGAATAACTCTTTTACATAGAAATATATAAACATATACACCTTCCCAAGTTCGCTTTCACCAACTTTCTATGAAGATTAAAGTAGGAAATAACCAGTCTATTCCAAGACACATGTACTAACTTGATTTAAATGCAGAACCATGACAAATATTTTAAGCGGGATAGTTTTTTGTTACGGCTTAATTTAGTTTCAGGTGTAAAACGGATACAAGAAAGGCCCTTTTATTTCCATAGTAAAAGTAAATTATTTTGGCTGTAAAAGACGGGAAAATCACTGCTAAAATAAATGTCGAATTTTGCCTTTGGCCTCGATACACAAATGCAAACATCGACCCACAAATGGTTCAACACACAAATGCAAACCTCGATTCATAGATAGCTCAATACACAAATGCAAACCTCGACCCACAGATGGTTCAACACACAAATACAAACCTCGATTCACAGATAGCTCAATACACAAATGCAAACATCGACCAACAGATGGTTCAACACACAAATGCAAACCTCGATTCATAGATAGCTCAATACACAAATGCAAACCTCGACCCACAGATGGTTCAACACACAAATGCAAACCTCGATTGATAGATAGCTCAATACACAAATGCAAACATCGACCAACAGAGGGTTCAACACACAAATACAAACCTCGATTCACAGATGGCTCAATACACAAATGCAAACCTCGACCCACAGATGGTTCAACACACAAATGCAAACCTCGATTCATAGATAGCTCAATACACAAATGCAAACATCGACCCACAGAGGGTTCAACACACAAATACAAACCTCGATTCACAGATGGCTCAATACACAAATGCAAACATCGACCCACAGATGGTTCAACACACAAATACAAACCTCGATTCACAGATGGCTCAATACACAAATGCAAACCTCGACCCACAGATGGTTCAACACACAAATGCAAACCTCGATTCACAGATAGCTCAATACACAAATGCAAACATCGACCAACAGATGGTTCAACACACAAATGCAAACCTCGATTCATAGATAGCTCAATACACAAATGCAAACCTCGACCCACAGATGGTTCAACACACAAATGCAAACCTCGATTCACAGATGGCTCAATACACAAATGCAAACCTCGACCAACAGATGGTTCAACACACAAATACAAACCTCGATTCACAGATGGCTCAATACACAAATGCAAACCTCGATTCACAGATGGCTCAATACACAAATGCAAACATCGACCCACAGATGGTTCAACACACAAATACAAACCTCGATTCACAGATGGCTCAATACACAAATGCAAACCTCGATTCACAGATAGCTCAATACACAAATGCAAACATCGACCCACAGATGGTTCAACACACAAATACAAACCTCGATTCACAGATGGCTCAATACACAAATGCAAACCTCGATTCACAGATAGCTCAATACACAAATGCAAACCTCGATTCATAGATAGCTCAATACACAAATGCAAACATCGACCCACAGAGGGTTCAACACACAAATGCAAACCTCGATTCACAGATAGCTCAATACACAAATGCACACTTCGACCCACAGATGGTTCAACACACAAATGCAAACCTCGATTCATTGATAGCTCAATACACAAATGCAAACCTCGACCAACAGATGGTTCAACACACAAATGCAAACCTCGATTCACAGATGGCTCAATACACAAATGCAAACCTCGACCAACAGATGGTTCAACACACAAATGCAAACCTCGATTCACAGATGGCTCAATACACAAATGAAAACCTCGACCCACAGATGGTTCAACACACAAATACAAACCTCGATTCACAGATGGCTCAATACACAAATGCAAACCTCGACCCACAGATGGTTCAACACACAAATGCAAACCTCGATTCACAGATGGCTCAATACACAAATGCAAACCTCGACCCACAGATGGTTCAACACACAAATGCAAACCTCGATTCACAGATAGCTCAATACACAAATGCAAACCTCGACCAACAGATGGTTCAACACACAAATGCAAACCTCGATTCACAGATGGCTCTACACAAATGCAAACCTCGACCAACAGATGGTTCAACACACAAATGCAAACCTCGATTCACAGATGGCTCAATACACAAATGCAAACCTCGACCCACAGATGGTTCAACACACAAATACAAACCTCGATTCACAGATGGCTCAATACACAAATGCAAACCTCGATTCACAGATGGCTCAATACACAAATGCAAACATCGACCCACAGATGGTTCAACACACAAATACAAACCTCGATTCACAGATGGCTCAATACACAAATGCAAACCTCGATTCACAGATAGCTCAATACACAAATGCAAACATCGACCCACAGATGGTTCAACACACAAATACAAACCTCGATTCACAGATAGCTCAATACACAAATGCAAACCTCGATTCACAGATAGCTCAATACACAAATGCAAACATCGACCCACAGATGGTTCAACACACAAATACAAACCTCGATTCACAGATGGCTCAATACACAAATGCAAACCTCGATTCACAGATAGCTCAATACACAAATGCAAACATCGACCCACAGATGGTTCAACACACAAATACAAACCTCGATTCACAGATGGCTCAATACACAAATGCAAACCTCGATTCACAGATAGCTCAATACACAAATGCAAACCTCGACCAACCGATGGTTCACCACACAAATGCAAACCTCGATTCACAGATAGCTCAATACACAAATGCAAACATCGACCCACAGATGGTTCAACACACAAATACAAACCTCGATTCACAGATGGCTCAATACACAAATGCAAACATCGACCAACAGAGGGTTCTACACACAAATGCAAACCTCGATTCACAGATGGCTCAATACACAAATGCAAACTTCGACCCACAGATGGTTCAACACACAAATGCAAACCTCGATTCACAGATGGCTCAATACACAAATGCAAACCTCGACCAACAGATGGTTCAACACACAAATGCAAACCTCGATTCACAGATGGCTCAATACACAAATGCAAACCTCGACCAACAGATGGTTCAACACACAAATACAAACCTCGATTCACAGATGGCTCAATACACAAATGCAAACCTCGATTCACAGATAGCTCTATACACAAATGCAAACATCGACCCACAGATGGTTCAACACACAAATACAAACCTCGATTCACAGATGGCTCAATACACAAATGCAAACCTCGATTCACAGATAGCTCTATACACAAATGCAAACATCGACCCACAGATGGTTCAACACACAAATACAAACCTCGATTCACAGATGGCTCAATACAAAAATGCAAACCTCGATTCACAGATAGCTCAATACACAAATGCAAACATCGACCCACAGATGGTTCAACACACAAATACAAACCTCGATTCACAGATGGCTCAATACACAAATGCAAACCTCGATTCACAGATAGCTCAATACACAAATGCAAACCTCGACCAACAGATGGTTCAACACACAAATGCAAACCTCGATTCACAGATAGCTCAATACACAAATGCAAACATCGACCCACAGATGGTTCAACACACAAATACAAACCTCGATTCACAGATGGCTCAATACACAATGCAAACATCGACCAACAGAGGGTTCTACACACAAATGCAAACCTCGATTCACAGATGGCTCAATACACAAATGCAAACTTCGACCCACAGATGGTTCAACACACAAATGCAAACCTCGATTCACAGATGGCTCAATACACAAATGCAAACCTCGACCAACAGATGGTTCAACACACAAATGCAAACCTCGATTCACAGATGGCTCAATACACAAATGCAAACCTCGACCAACAGATGGTTCAACACACAAATGCAAACCTCGATTCACAGATAGCTCAATACACAAATGCAAACATCGACCCACAGATGATTCAACACACAAATACAAACCTCGATTCACAGATGGCTCAATACACAAATGCAAACATCGACCAACAGAGGGTTCTACACACAAATGCAAACCTCGATTCACAGATGGCTCAATACACAAATGCAAACTTCGACCCACAGATGGTTCAACACACAAATGCAAACCTCGATTCACAGATGGCTCAATACACAAATGCAAACTTCGACCCACAGATGGTTCAACACACAAATGCAAACCTCGATTCACAGATGGCTCAATACACAAATGCAAACTTCGACCCACAGATGGTTCAACACACAAATACAAACCTCGATTCACAGATGGCTCAATACACAAATGCAAACCTCGATTCACAGATAGCTCAATACACAAATGCAAACATCGACCCACAGATGGTTCAACACACAAATACAAACCTCGATTCACAGATGGCTCAATACACAAATGCAAACCTCGATTCACAGATAGCTCAATACACAAATGCAAACCTCGACCAACAGATGGTTCAACACACAAATGCAAACCTCGATTCACAGATAGCTCAATACACAAATGCAAACATCGACCCACAGATGGTTCAACACACAAATACAAACCTCGATTCACAGATGGCTCAATACACAATGCAAACATCGACCAACAGAGGGTTCTACACACAAATGCAAACCTCGATTCACAGATGGCTCAATACACAAATGCAAACTTCGACCCACAGATGGTTCAACACACAAATGCAAACCTCGATTCACAGATGGCTCAATACACAAATGCAAACCTCGACCAACAGATGGTTCAACACACAAATGCTAACCTCGATTCACAGATGGCTCAATACACAAATGCAAACCTCGACCAACAGATGGTTCAACACACAAATGCAAACCTCGATTCACAGATAGCTCAATACACAAATGCAAACATCGACCCACAGATGATTCAACACACAAATACAAACCTCGATTCACAGATGGCTCAATACACAAATGCAAACATCGACCAACAGAGGGTTCTACACACAAATGCAAACCTCGATTCACAGATGGCTCAATACACAAATGCAAACTTCGACCCACAGATGGTTCAACACACAAATGCAAACCTCGATTCACAGATGGCTCAATACACAAATGCAAACCTCGACCAACAGATGGTTCAACACACAAATGCAAACCTCGATTCACAGATGGCTCAATACACAGATGCAAACCTCGACCAACAGATGGTTCAACACACAAATGCAAACCTCGATTCACAGATAGCTCAATACACAAATGCAAACATCGACCCACAGATGGTTCAACACACAAATACAAACCTCGATTCACAGATGGCTCAATACACAAATGCAAACATCGACCAACAGAGGGTTCTACACACAAATGCAAACCTCGATTCACAGATGGCTCAATACACAAATGCAAACCTCGATTCACAGATAGCTCAATACACAAATGCAAACCTCGATTCACAGATGGCTCAATACACAAATGCAAACCTCGATTCACAGATAGCTCAATACACAAATGCAAACATCGACCAACAGATGGTTCAACACACAAATGCAAACCTCGATTCATAGATAGCTCAATACACAAATGCAAACATCGACCCACAGATGGTTCAACACACAAATACAAACCTCGATTCACAGATGGCTCAATACACAAATGCAAACCTCGATTCACAGATAGCTCAATACACAAATGCAAACATCGACCCACAGATGGTTCAACACACAAATACAAACCTCGATTCACAGATGGCTCAATACACAAATGCAAACATCGACCAACAGAGGGTTCTACACACAAATGCAAACCTCGATTCACAGATAGCTCAATACACAAATGCAAACATCGACCCACAGATGGTTCAACACACAAATACAAACCTCGATTCACAGATGGCTCAATACACAATGCAAACATCGACCAACAGAGGGTTCTACACACAAATGCAAACCTCGATTCACAGATAGCTCAATACACAAATGCAAACTTCGACCCACAGATGGTTCAACACACAAATGCAAACCTCGATTCACAGATGGCTCAATACACAAATGCAAACTTCGACCCACAGATGGTTCAACACACAAATGCAAACCTCGATTCACAGATGGCTCAATACACAAATGCAAACTTCGACCCACAGATCGTTCAACACACAAATACAAACCTCGATTCATAGATAGCTCAATACACAAATGCAAACATCGACCCAGAGATGGTTCAACACACAAATACAAACCTCGATTCACAGATGGCTCAATACACAAATGCAAACCTCGATTCACAGATAGCTCAATACACAAATGCAAACATCGACCCACAGATGGTTCAACACACAAATACAAACCTCGATTCACAGATGGCTCAATACACAAATGCAAACATCGACCAACAGAGGGTTCTACACACAAATGCAAACCTCGATTCACAGATAGCTCAATACACAAATGCAAACTTCGACCCACAGATGGTTCAACACACAAATACAAACCTCGATTCACAGATGGCTCAATACACAAATGCAAACATCGACCCACAGATGGTTCAACACACAAATACAAACCTCGATTCACAGATGGCTCAATACACAAATGCAAACATCGACCAACAGAGGGTTTTACACACAAATGCAAACCTCGATTCACAGATGGCTCAATACACAAATGCAAACCTCGATTCACAGATGGCTCAATACACAAATGCAAACCTCGATTCACAGATGGCTCAATACACAAATGCAAACCTCGATTCACAGATAGCTCAATACACAAATGCAAACATCGACCCACAGATGATTCAACACACAAATACAAACCTCGATTCACAGATGGCTCAATACACAAATGCAAACATCGACCAACAGATGGTTCAACACACAAATGCAAACCTCGATTCATAGATAGCTCAATACACAAATGCAAACATCGACCCACACATGGTTCAACACACAAATACAAACCTCGATTCACAGATGGCTCAATACACAAATGCAAACCTCGATTCACAGATAGCTCAATACACAAATGCAAACATCGACCCACAGATGGTTCAACACACAAATACAAACCTCGATTCACAGATGGCTCAATACACAAATGCAAACATCGACCAACAGAGGGTTCTACACACAAATGCAAACCTCGATTCACAGATAGCTCAATACACAAATGCAAACCTCGACCCACAGATGGTTCAACACACAAATACAAACCTCGATTCACAGATGGCTCAATACACAATGCAAACATCGACCAACACAGGGTTCTACACACAAATGCAAACCTCGATTCACAGATAGCTCAATACACAAATGCAAACTTCGACCCACAGATGGTTCAACACACAAATGCAAACCTCGATTCACAGATGGCTCAATACACAAATGCAAACTTCGACCCACAGATGGTTCAACACACAAATGCAAACCTCGATTCACAGATGGCTCAATACACAAATGCAAACTTCGACCCACAGATGGTTCAACACACAAATACAAACCTCGATTCATAGATAGCTCAATACACAAATGCAAACATCGACCCACAGATGGTTCAACACACAAATAAAAACCTCGATTCACAGATGGCTCAATACACAAATGCAAACCTCGATTCACAGATAGCTCAATACACAAATGCAAACATCGACCCACAGATGGTTCAACACACAAATACAAACCTCGATTCACAGATGGCTCAATACACAAATGCAAACATCGACCAACAGAGTGTTCTACACACAAATGCAAACCTCGATTCACACATAGCTCAATACACAAATGCAAACATCGACCCACAGATGGTTCAACACACAAATACAAACCTCGATTCACAGATGGCTCAATACACAATGCAAACATCGACCAACAGAGGGTTCTACACACAAATGCAAACCTCGATTCACAGATAGCTCAATACACAAATGCAAACTTCGACCCACAGATGGTTCAACACACAAATGCAAACCTCGATTCACAGATGGCTCAATACACAAATGCAAACTTCGACCCACAGATGGTTCAACACACAAATGCAAACCTCGATTCACAGATGGCTCAATACACAAATGCAAACTTCGACCCACAGATGGTTCAACACACAAATGCAAACCTCGATTCACAGATGGCTCAATACACAAATGCAAACTTCGACCCACAGATAGCTCAATACACAAATACAGGCTTAGACTCACAGATGACTCGTCTAGGACATTCTCTGCGATACAAGACTTGTAATTCAATTTATTTGTCTCCTTGATTGTTCTACCAGAAGTACAGTTTTATTAACTATTCATATAACTCTGATTTTACATAATACATATCTGTAATCATTACATTTTAACTGCTATTATAATTAATTATTCACATTTTGTATTTATGATAGTACAGTACGACACCCAACTAATACAACACATGAAACTCTGAATAACATTTACAATTCTTTTATATAATCCAACATAAAAAAAGCTTCTATCTATGCCTGACCTATTCACAATGTTTTAGTAATTAATGCCGAACAGTCTTCGTTTTATCTGCGTTCCATGCTACATAGTGATCTTCTGTAGTGATGGTCTTATCAGTAAGTGACTTGGCGGTGGACTTTTGTATACAAAATATGATTTAGATATGTCTCTTATATAAAACAGCCTATAAAACATAATCACTACAGCTAAAATAAACACAGTTCAAATGTTGCATAGCCCCTGCAGTTCTCGTTTTATATGCTCTTCCCGGGACGGGCCGTGGCAGTTCTCGTCATTTTTAACACCATAAATCATATAGTTTGCATACCTTTAATTTTCACGGACACTCAATCATTCCTCGCCGCGTGGCGAGGTTCGTCGTCTAGTGGTTGAATTCTTACTTTCTGCCGTGAACCACGCCGCTGCAACATAAAAGCTGCATGACCGACTAAGAACACTACACTCGTTTAAACTTTAACTTCTTTTTATTAAAGGCGTTAGTTATCTATGGGCTTGGAGATATTCACCAACGTCGAGAGAGAGAGAGAGCAAATTACTGCTTTCGTAATCACTAATCAATTAGGTCCTTAGCAATTCGTGGAGGGGGGGAAATAGATATTTTGCCTGTATTTTCTTAGGAAATCAATTCCCCTAATTATGTTGCAGACTACATCATGAAAATCACGTCTCATAGGCTTGCATCAAACCCCAGACTCCAAACTTTCAGTTTCTCACGAGGAAGGGGTGAGGCCAAGGATCCACACGTGCGACACTCATGCGCAAACCTTTCCTTCACTCATGTTTTCTGACCTCTTGACCCAGTGCTCGTCAATGTTCGCTCTGAAAGCACCTGTGAGCTCCAAGCGTGAGAACAGCACTATTCTGCATCCGACTGCACGGGTCCACCAACGATTTCCAACAGATACGTCCACCTCAAGATGCGTCCGTTCCCACAGGGCCATTATTCAACACAAACAGAAGAGGTATTGGCAATTTTCCACATCGTATCCAGGGCGTTCTCATGATTGAACAGCAGTAAAACAAAGACTGTTGGTCATTTAAGATTGAAACAGGGTGGATAATTCAGGAATAGAATGATTCTTATTAGAACCAAATATGATTGGATCGTGAATAGGATTGTGAATTTTGATGCGATTCCAGATGTGTCTTTTTTGATCATGCGTATTTTATTTACCTTATCTCCAGGAGTTTACAGACAAGGTCGGGTGTGGGTTTTGATGAAAGTATTTCTGTGAAACGAATTGGATTCGAACCCGGCACACGCAGGTTCTCGATCTGCGTCGTTAACCAATCAACCCCCACTTTCGGTCACCCGTATAGCATGCGTGTATTTAACAAAATTCTTCTGAGGTTAGAAAGCAACGTACTGTTATTTTATCCAACATAGAACCGTTTAAAACGCTTTTCATGTATAAAATAGAAGACAAACATCCAAGTTGTGCGAGGTTTGTATTTCGCAATATTGTTTTCCAAGTCAGTTTATACCGTTTTAGAAAGAATGAACCTTTAATACTATAATTCTTATATAAATAACTCTAAGTAGTTCTTTATGAGCAACTTTGCTTGAAACTTCTAACAGCTTAGAAAGATCCTGATTGCTCCCTTTTATGGTGTCGCTAATTTTTCCATTCGAATGATTGTTATCCATCTCCGTTCGTCATCTAGAACCAATTGCTGACATCTCGACGTCTGAATGTTACCGAGTATCCCCGACCCGTTAATTCACCATAAATGCGTTCGTAATATAATCAGGTTATTAGAGCTTACAGAAAATAAAATGATTTCTTTATTCTCGGCATATGTACGTGTTGTGTAACTTCGCAATTACGGTATTCTATAAACAAATACGTTTGTTTTATTGTTGCATTCACATTGATTAAAACTCTTTCATATATTATAACTTAGATGAATTGTGTGATTTATGCTTCCAGTTTTTCATCTAAAAATTAAATGTCTTTGAGAAACCAATAGAATTTATTTTTTTTACCTTTCTACTGAAACATGCGAGATTTGTATGATTCAATTTTCGCACAAAAACATTTAATATTCTTAACTATTCTAACACATTTTAATGCATGCATTTGTACGATGCTCTGGCTCGACATTGGAAGTAACATGAATTAGAGTAATGAAAGAGCTTAGATTCAAAATACATAGACAATCATGTTGTGATAAATATGGCAAGCCTTTGCGCGACTAGTCACGCAGTATGCCTTTTTACAATGGTTGAAAGTAGTACTATTGATGTCAATAATAACATCTAGAGTAATATGTTAGAAAGAGACACACTTTTTAATATCAAAGAATAACATAGAGCGAATAATGTGTCTTTAATCGCTACATTACTGCCATATGCTGCCATACTTTACTTAGGGATGTTGGCAACCTTCTCGTGGTCCTTCCCGTAAGTACCCGATGTCTTTCAATAATAATGTCTAACTAGAAAAACATCTGAGAAACTAATGCCAACATCAGAATTATCTGATTCACACGAAAGAACAAGA
This sequence comes from Sepiola atlantica, assembly GCA_963556195.1. Taxonomy (NCBI): domain Eukaryota; kingdom Metazoa; phylum Mollusca; class Cephalopoda; order Sepiida; family Sepiolidae; genus Sepiola; species Sepiola atlantica. The sequence goes on along the minus strand of OY744528.1, from coordinate 111,859,135 downwards.
TACTACGTGTATTGTAATACGTTCATTATTTACGCTTTACAAGCGTTTTAAAGAGGCATACTATTACACCTTTTATCTGTTTAACCTCAATAAAGGCTCGCAAAATTATATTTAATGTTAGACATCATTAGGGAAATACTGCATTCTAGCTTTAGAAAATTGAGTTTGCCTTGTTTGCTTAACGGCAATTCATCTATTTTTTATTATATACTGCTGATACACAATATTGTGTCTCAGCAGTATATAAGCTAAAACAGGTTGAATTGCCGTAAAACAAACAAGGCAAACTTTGCCGCTTACATTTTCTTCATTTTTATCAAACTTATGTTTTTTTAAATGCACCAAACATTGATTTTCTTTTTACATTTCCCTTTGCAAAACTCAATCATGATCTACAAAGCTAAACACAAAAACAATATGTTTCCTTTACAAAAGAACGAATCCAACCACAATGAAAAAATAATTTAAGCTATAAAAAACATGAAGCATAAAAACTTACAAAAATGACCTGATTCGGCATTAAGTAACGCGAAAAAGGTTGATATTCCGTAAAACAAAACAGCAAAATCAAACATCATGAATAAATATTTGAAGATATAAATCACTTAAAGCATAAACACGTTTACCAAAAGGACATGATTTTGCATTACATAACCCGAAAAGCGTTGATATGCCCTAAAACAAATCAACTAAACAAAACTAAACTACTTATTTTTATCTAAATTATTCTCATTTTAATCAAAATAAATGCCATTTTTTTGTTTGAATTATCCTTATTATTATTATTATTATTATTATTATTATTATTATTATTATTATTATTATTATTATTGTTAGTATTACTATTTCTTTCTCTTCTTCTCCTTCTTTTTATTATTATTATTATTAGTATTATTATTATTATTGTTGTTATTATTACTATTTCTTTCTCTTCTTCTCCTTCTTTTTATTATAATTATTATTATTATTATTATTATTATTATTATTATTAGTTACTATTCATTGGTGTTTAAGTGGTGTTGCTTGCAGTCTCAAGTATCCCCAGATTTTCATTTGTCTTCGACAGTTTCGATTACGTTTGCATATCGTTTTACCTTACATCAACAATTGTTTTCCATTAATTTATAACTTGTAACAACCATTAGGCTCTCTGGAAATTAAGTGACAAGACTTCTTCCTGAATATTCAGTGCTCTCCACAACCATCTAGTGCAAGTCTTTCTGTCTATCCTGCTTACCCCATGAAGTTAATTTTTAACTTGATTAGCCGAGGTCTGTAACATAGTATGTGAATTTCTATTGGCCTGGGGCCTAATATTATGTGGTTTCTATTAGATTCAGTTGCCCTGAGCGTATTATTATTTTATTATTTGTACTCACTAGCAGTTCTCACACAGATCATCGTCAGTTATTGCTCACCGACAACAACCAGTGGTATTTCCTGGAGTCTGAGTGACAACACGCTTCCCCAGCTATCCAGTATTCTTCACCTCTTTTCGATAACGATGCGGTATCGTAACAGCCTCTTACCATTGATTTCTCGCTGGTAAAGGCAATTTGTCTTCTCTGGGAGTTGGATGGCAATAAGACTCTCCAAGGTCCCAGCATTCTCTGCACTTTTCCAGTCGAGGTCTGGTTTGTGCTGTCCCTCCTCGGTATTCTCATCCTCCTCAACCCTCTACACATATTTTGACTGGTGTCTAGGCCGGGACCATTTAATAAAATGTTAATTAATTTAAAAACGAACATTTTTTTTTTAAATTTAATTTTTATTTTATAAATTTTTTTTTTAATTTTTAAATTTTTAATTCTTTTTTGGGGGGCGGGAGGGCGAGACAGGGGGAAGCTTATAGTGTTTCTTGAAATTTCTGTTCCTAGGTTCATTTTTGTGTAGTGATAGCTGAGGCCGGTGTAATTTATTGGGGTGGGGGATTATGAAGTGAGGTTTCTTACAGTTTCTGTTCCTTGGTTCGTGTTTTGGTGTTCTTTGTGTGGTTTTGTTTCCTCCCTGTTGTAAATTCCTTGTGTTCTTGCTTATGCGTGTTGGTTTCCGCATTCGAGGATGTTTCTTGAGATTGCAGCTGTTTTGATAATTGCCGTCCTTTGTATGGTTTCGATGGTCCCTTTGATTCCAATTTCTCCCAGGCGTTTCTCCAGGTTTTGGGGATTGTTCCTAGTGATAGTTATTATTATTATTATTATTATTATTATTATTATTATTATTATTATTATTATTATTATTATTATTATTATTATTATTATTGTAGTTGTTACTATCCTTATTATGAAAATATTATAATTATTATTATTACTATTGTTATTATTATTATTATTATTATTATTATTATTATTATTATTATTATTATTATTATTATTATTATTATTATTATTATTATTATTTTTGTTATTATTATTATTGTTGTTCTTATTATTGTTGTTGTTATCATCATTATTTTTGTTATTATCATTATTTTTGTTATTATTATTATTATTGTTTTTAGTGTTATATTATAGAGGGGCCCCATATCTTTGGAAACGATTACGTTAGCTAGTATGGATCATGGCTGGTGACAGTGGAGACAATAAACGCGGGTTAAGCTGACATGCACTGTAGAGGATTGTTATGAGTGTATCAATTTTGTCAAGCCATAACAAAGTTACAAATTCGGCGCCGACACAAGGAATGTCAAGTCAGAGAAGGTCAGATATTATACGATTGTGAATGTCGTGTTTGATTGGTCGACGCGAGACATGTGTCTGTTGCGTCATTTGTTCTTTTCGAAAACTGTAGTTTTTTAGGAGAGAATGCTTTGGAAGTGAGAGCGACAAGTTCACGATGTAGCCTCTCGTCGTATGGTCTAGACCTCGAATGAGATCCGACATATATCCCCGTGCACCGGCCCCACCCCACACTGAAGAAGTATGAATGAGACGAATGGATTGGAACTCCTCCACAATCAATACATCGAATAAAAGAATCGAATCTCTCTCTGAAAAAAAAAACTGACCGAGTTTTGTCTCCTGCCTGAAAATGAAGTTTGTCCACAGAACAAAGACCACCAGAATCGATCACGGCAAGAGCCGCGATTGAACCCACGGCACAGATAGCGACGAGGACCAGTAGACGAAGAAAAATGTATGTTAACTTTTTGTGTATAATTGAACATTTTTGGGTCCTTATTTGAAAAACTGAAAAGAAAATGTGTGACAGTTGGGACATAATGAAAGGTGTACAATGTTAAAAAGAAAAATGTTTAAAAAGAAAAGTGTAGAAAGAAAAGATGTTTTAACGAGAAAATTTTTTAAAAAGAAATAGGTTTAAAAAGTAAAGTGCTAATAAGAAAAGGTTTTAAAAAGGCTTAACGAGGAGTGTTTAAAAAGAAATGTGTTTAAAAAAAAGTGTTTGATGATTATGAAAATGTGTAATGTTGAGACGTTAAAAACTGTTCATTATTCATACATGTTTAAAAAGTTATTAAGAACTTTGTATCGATTTCATCTATGTAAGATGTGGAGCGACTCAATGGTAAAATTAGTGTCTCCAGCCATTTACTGACCCTCATAATGTAGGCTGTAGTGTGTCTATTTTAGATGATTCGTGTAAATTATGATTTATCGAGACACTAGAGATTTTAAAGTGTTAAGTTAAAAAACATATACATTTTAACACATTTGGTCACTCCTAAAAAAGTGTTATAGTTCCTTATTATAAGGACTACTTGAACTATTCCACTCATCATAAATACTGGGAGCGCATGCTTCTCAGTGTTGGAAAGAGACCAGTAGTTGTACGTCAGTCTTGACCGCCAGTATACTGGCAGTCAAGACGGACGTACAACCACTAATGTTCTCTGTTGTATGATACTTTTTTATATACTTGTTTTCTCTAAAATCTGAGTTCGTGTTTTCCTTTAAGACCCTCTACAGCCCCGCAACAACTAATCGTAAGCGTCTTTTTTGATAGGGTCATCATATATTGGGGCAACTGTGGGTGAAATGTTATACAGAAAGATATTTCTTCACATTACATTTACATTTCTGCATGTTGGTACGGTCGGGAAAACAGAAAACAGAGAGGGAATTCCAAAGGAAAGCACTCAAAGGAAATAAGCTATTAGAGTGGTAAATATTCCGGCATCTGAAAAATTCTGGAGTGACGAGTAGGATGTGGCTATTAATCGGGTAGGTTACGGGTATTTATGTTGAGCGGGTACAAGTGCAGTTTGTTTATCGCAGCACATTCCATGAAAGTACTTGTAAAGCAAGAACAGGGATGTAACACTGACGTCATGCAACATTGGATGAAGCGAGGCAAACAGTGCTGGATGTATTAGGTTATGTATTTTTTTTGCACATTGTCTTAGAGAGAAGGTCTGGTGGTAGGTGCATCACCTTAGATGTCACAGCTATACTTCTTGAACTTCAAAAAGTACATTTCTATAAATCGAAAACCTATAATACATTTTAGTTTAGTAAAACACTCTATGGCAATTTTATGCTTGAAGCAAATATAAAAGAAATACGAGCGGCCCAGTATAATATTAGTAGTCTGACTAACTTAATTGTTAATTAGAAACCAAATAATAAATTGATGTACATTGAGGTGAATTTATATTATTAAGATCAGTTGTATATACACGCAATAAGGAACAACCAATTTCAAGTGACAGTTAGATGTACACTGTGGGTTGGAGGTAAAGGTTAGGCAAATTGTCAATAGACAATAAGCTAATGTGATTTTGCAGAGCATCTATCAAGTTCCATTTTTATAGATTCTCTAAACAGACAGAGTTTTCCTCTGGTGTTTATTAATTTTGACAAAGGGGAGTTCATTTTCCTGAAATATTAAATAAATGATTGTTAATAATCATCCGGACAACACAACACACAGTTAACACCACCTTGCTGTTATGTAAGAATTAAAAAAAAAATAGTAAGTCTCATTTCGAATTCGATTTATTATTTTTGTTCCTTCCAGCTTACATCCTACCCGGGGCTTTGCACTGCCTACATCCTTTTAAAAACATACTTCTACTATTTCAAGCAATGAGTCAAGCTAACTACCATTCTCTCTTTCCCTCTCCCTCTCCCTCTTTCTCTCTCTCTCTCTCTCTCTTTCTCTGTCTATATATATATATATATATATATATATATATATATATATATATATATTGTACTGTTTCCACTGTCTACCAAATGAAGAAAGGATAGCCTAAAGCAATCACATTAGGCAACTGTGTCGCTCGCGTCGGTGATATGATTGGTCACTTTGTGGGCATTTTCCCAACCTTTATTTCTACTTTGTTAATCTTTTGTCTGTTTACTTTTTTTTGTAATTCCTCATATCGCGTTGGATTGCTTTCCTGGCATTTTATTTGTTTTAATTCGTTTCGTTAAACTAATTTCTGTCCCCGTCATTTGCCGCCATCGGTCGAATGACGGAGCACGCGGTCAGTGGTCGCGCCATTTTTTATTTATTTTTTTGTTGATTTTTATTTTTTTGACAGGCTCTCTCGGCAATTACCAAATGCAACAAATGGGATTTTCTTGAATTCACTATATTCATGATGAACGTTTTTTCTTAATATTTTTTTTCGCATTTTTTACATTTTTCCGTTTTGATTTCCCATTTATTTTCCTCTTTTATATCTCCTATTTTTATATTTTATTGCGGGGTTAAGTTTTAATTATTCTCATTCATTCTCTCTAATGTATTACTTTTTAATCATCGACTTTTTATTTTATTTTTTTCTGTCGAAATTCTACTTTTTTTTCGTTATTTCTTCTTGATTTATTTATTTATTTTTCTATTTGTTCTTTCCTTATCTTTATTTCTATTTTCACCATTTTTCCTCTTTTGATTCCCTTTTCGTAATTCCTTCATTTATGTGTTTATTTCTTTTCTTTATCTGTCTTTCTATTTTTTAAATTTCTTCTTTCCTCGTGACCCCTGGTCTGTTTTCGTTCATTATTTATTTATCTCTATATTTGCCCTACCATATATTTGTCTTTCTTTCTTCTACATGTGTTTCTTTTATTCTTCTTTATTTCTTCCTCTTCTGTTTTTCATGTATTTATTCCTCTTGTTCGGACAGCGGAATCGTTTTGTGTGTCTTTCTTTATTCTTTTTATTTTTTATGCTAACAATGTTATATAAACTATTAATACTATCGATAAATTTCCATCTCTAACTAATATTCAATCCCAGTAGCACACTGGCGTATACAGACATTCACTTTACCTGATATGTTACATTTCCCTTACAATTCTTCAGGAGTTGTAGCACTACTACTACTACTACAACTACTACTACTACTACTACTACTAGAAAACAACACTCGTCACAAAATAAAATGTATTATCAACAGGTTATGAATCGTTCTATTTTCTTAATAATTATAGTGGTTCTTAAAACATTATCTACCAAATAAAAAACAAATTAAGGGGTGGGATACGAACGTAGCATAAACCTATTTTATTGAACCACATCATCCACGCGTACATTAAAAAATACTGGTGTACTTCCCGATAAGTACATTTCACAAATAACACAAATAATATATTTAGAATAGTCAAATGTAAGGCGTCGTTCAAAGATATAATTGCTTATTTGCGATTTTTACGACCCAACGAGGTAGGCAATGCCCCTCTATTGATATATCTACGTGACCGATTCCCAACCTACAATTGATTTCATGCTATCTGATACAAATAATTGTTTTGATAATTTAACTGAGTTCTTCTGGGAGCAATATGTTAACATCTGAAATAAACGGATATCTCACTAAATGCATCTACGGTAGAAAGACATACTTATATTCCAAGTAAAGTCAAACCGCGAGGATGGCGGAAATGCATATATAAATGTAACGTAGACCTACTTTTTTCTCAAGATTTCACTTGCTACTTGCTAATATCTTTCATTCCCAAAGCGAAAATCGGCACTTACTTGGTTTTTGTCGGCCGGTAGATCATCTCATCAGTTCAGACTTAATTTTGAGAAAGTTACATCACAAAGGCATACTGAAAACAGAAAAATGTTCTTAATTATATTGGTGTATATATCACTTTGCTTTCTCACATATCTATCATTTTCTAGCGGTTCCGCTAACGCAGTACCCATGAAGCATAAAATATGCGTCCGCTATGCTTGCCCAAACCAAAAGTATAGCTTTTTTTTAATTGTTCATAAACTAGTCGTATTTTACATTTTTTTCATTCTGAAATTCCAAAATTAACACTAATGTAATGCTTATGATATTTTTCAAAATCTGCCAAACTTTTTAATTGAATATATGTGGAAACAGATACACCTAGTATTATTATTATTATTATTATTATTATTATTATTATTATTATTATTGGTCCCCCGATTTTATAAATCGAAGGACCTATGTTTTGAGGCATTTCCGTCCGTCCGTCCGTCCGTCCGTCCGTCCGTCCGGATTTTTCTCCGCAACCATCCATTGAATTTCTCTGAAATTTTGCATGAAGTTGTAACTTTTGTCAGGTTAGAAAGTGACATTCTCCGATTTTTGAAAGAAAATCTGGTTAGCCCCCCCCCCCCAGAGGGTTAAAAGGCCCCAAAATGGCAAAAAATAACATTTTTTTGCCCCATAACTTTTCATCCATCCATTCAATTTCTCTAAAACCTGGCCAAAATATGGAGGCTATTGTTCCTAATAGAAATTAAGTATCGCTGACATTGGAAAAAATCTGGTTCGCGCCCCCAGGGGGTCAAAAGCCTCCAATATGGAAAAAAATGACCCTTTTCTCCCATAACGTTTTATCCATTCATTCAATTTTTCTGAAACTTGGCCAAAATGTAGAGGCAATTGGTCTAGATATAAAACGAGCATCCTTGACCTCAGAAAAATTCTGGTTCGTGCCCCCAGGGGGTACACTCGGGGTAAAAAATGCCCCAAATTGCCCAAATTCATTGCATTTTACACTCACCACATCGAGTCACATACAGACGGGGTCCACGCATGCGCGGCTTGTTATTATTATTATTATTATTATTATTATTATTATTATTATTATTATTATTATTATTATTATTATTATTATTGCTTTTTCTACCTTCCCCAATTATATTATTATTACACAGTAGACATCCTACAGCACAGACAGACAAAGCAATCTCTGTGAACGGCTATATGGCTCCACAACGATGTGAGCGTTTCTTGCCCTAATCACACTATCAGACTCAATCAGAGAGAATCCTAACCGCACGTCAATTACGGAGAAATTACGTTGAATTACCAGTCTGCTTCAGATCGATCATCAAAGACAACAACATCTCAGCCTGCACAGTACTTAGATGGTTGACCGCTCGTGAATAACCAGTGTACTAAGTTTCAAAATGAAAATGGCTGTAAAATTACTTACTAAGACCTATTGAAAGCTGTATGGTTGCTACTTTCACAGGCCGTGGCTCAGATTTTAGAATGGACTACACTTTCGAGCCTTGATATGCCAGCAAGTTTCTAATAAAAACAAGTTGATATCTTTTTACATTCTATGTGCGATTGTTTATCCTTTACAACTGAATCAGCCGCACCTGCATAACACATATGTTCACAGAAGCAGATACACAGACTATACGCACACACAAACACATAACGATCTGTGTCACAAAAGGACTTGATTATTTATTAATCTGATCGTATCTCTAATGAATACACCGTTTTTTGTTGTTGTAATTTAACGAAGTACTCTTTTTGAACTTTAACCTTTACCTAACTTGATATATTAAATGGACAGCTCTTCAGTGGACGGTTAGATTTCCATATTAATATTCAATGGCGCTTGAGTAAAACCGAATTCTCGTGGACGGATAGTCGACCGGTTTAGATTCGCTGTGTCACACTGGGACTTATCTGACCTAAACCTGGCCGGGTACAAGTCTATTTATATGTTAGTACTTTTTAATGTATTATTAAATTCAGTTCCTCAAATATATCATTGAATTGCCATTTATTTGCGATTTAACATATTTTATAGTCACTAGTAGAAAAGAATAGAACGGAATACAGTCAATCAGCGCAATATCGATGAAAATACTGTTTATTAGTTACGTGTATGTATTCCAATCAAGACATACTGCAACTGAGACGTAAGAGGCTACTGTGATTAAGAGCCGGATCTATACGTGTATACTAATTGGGGAATTGTGAAGCAATATGTTTTCTAACATTATATATACATTGCTGCATATTGGTAGAGTTGGAGAAATAGAGAGTAGGAAGACAATTCCAAAGGCAAGCAGTACGAATCAAGACCCTCTTATAATAGAACGTTTTCCAACATCTAGGATCTCTACGTAAAAGGGTTGGAATATTGTTGCTAGTCCAGTTTTGTAAATTCCAAATTTTCTTGATTGTTTTTTAGGTAAAAGTGAGGGTTGATTATTACTTAGATCAAATACAGTACGCTAACAATACGGAACTCATTCTTGTCTCTCCTAGGAAGACTGAAAAACGTTCTGTCCCAACAGTGGCAGATTTTACTTTGCGTTCTATCAACAGCCGTTTACCATTGATTTCTCGCTGATGTCGACCGTTAGATTTCTATGGAATGTGTATGATATAACCTCCCCAAGACTCCAGTAGAGGTATGGGTGGCACTCTCTCTCTCTCTCCCCTTAGTCTTACCGTTTTCGTTGACCCTATACGTCCAAAGGTTGTGGTATTAAGCGATGCTGGTGCTACAATATATTTTGGTGGGGATGCCATATTATTGGATATTTTGCTCTTTCAGTAACTTATGATTTCTCTAATGTTGTTTCTATGTTTTCTCCTATTTCAATTTCAACTTACCTTTGGTTAGTAGTCGTTACCTGGTTATGTAGGTTGGTTTCCGAACTCGAAGATTTTTTAAAACATTCTTGCTGTTTTTTATCGTTATCACACGGTGTACGTTGTTACCTCTCCCATTAATTTCCATTTCATTTTACCAGTTTTATCGCAACTGTTTCGAGCGATCCTAAACTTATTAGTATTACAGTAATTGTGTTCATGTTCCGTATTCCTTTCATGTCTCTGACAAGTTACATTACTGTTATTACTTTGTTACTTACTCGGACTTTTCTAACAAATCCTTATCAGTCATTCTTCACTGGCAATATCAAGTTGTGTTTCTTATGTCTGAATGACATGTTTCACAACATTCTCAGAACCTTCTGTCTCTTTTGATATCCATTGTAAATTATTATGCGTTATCGCACCAGCTGTTCATCATTGATTTTTCACTGCCAACGAGCGTTGGTTTTCTTCGAAATTTGAGTTCAAATTACCTTCCCAAAGATTCTACTACACTGCACACTCTTCTGGCAGAGATCTGGTGAGTTGTCTCCTTCATGGTCTTTCCATTTTCCTTAAACCTTCACGATTTTAGTTTGTGGTATTAACCGATGTTGGTATCACCATTATTTTTATGAAAGGGGAAATTAACATATTATTGTACTCGAAATATTTTTAGTTTATTTCTCGTTTTTCTTCTGCTTATTTTTTGTCTCTTTCTCCCTCTCCGTCTTCTTCTATGTATTTCCTCTATTTATCATTCTAAATACTGTTGTTATAATGTTATTATTGTTGTGTCTATTATTATTATTATTATTATTATTATTATTATTATTATTATTATTATTATTATTATTATTATTATTATTATTATTATTATTATTATTATTATTTATTTATTTGTTGCTGGCTTTGAATATTATAATTACAAAATGCGATTTTTCTTTTTGTCCTTTTTCCATTTCTTTTTGCACCACTTATTCTGATTGTTTTGGCAGCCACAATGGCGGCGGTATTGTTGAGTGTGATAGCGTTATAGGATCCGTAGTAAATGCTTTCTATCTGTCTATTCTTGCTTCATTTCCAAAATAATAAGGAAACAAAAACGAAAAAATGGAAGCAGCAAATAGGGTGGGCAGACATTTTAGAAATTAAAAAGGCGGACGATAGAGACATAGAGAGAGAGAGAGAGAGAAAGAGAGAGAGAGAGAGAGAGAGAAGAGGGAGTAGAGTGAAAAATAGAGTCTGTAGAATTTAGCGGTAGGCGAAGAACATAATGAATGCCCCTCCAGGATTAACCCTAATTAGCAAAATCTGTCAGATGAAATAGCGCACTTGCAGTATAAAATATAACGTCATGTCAGTAATAATGCAATCGATATCCATAATAATAATAATAAATATAATAATAATAATAATAATAATAATAATAATAATAATAAAATAATAATAGTAATGCTAGTAGTAATAGTAATAGTAATAATAAAATAATAGTAATAATTGTAGTAATAATAATAGCAATAATGATAATAAAATAGTAATAATAATATAACCAATATTAATAATAACATTAATAATAATAATAATAATAATAATATTAATAATAATAATAGTAACAATAATAGTAGCAATAATAATAGTAGCAATAATAATAATAATAATAATAATAATAATAATAATAATAATAATAATAATAATAATAATAATAATAATAATAATAATAATAATAACAATAATTATAAAGTAACGCATCACGAGAATTGTCGAAAACACCGAAACGTTACTGGGATTACTAAATATGTTGTTTTTTAAAGTTCTTTTTCCACATATTCGATGTTGCGTCTTTTCTTTTACGAGGTCTGGTGTGGCAGTGTTTTCTATATGATGTATGCGGGGTTAGGAGTGCATTTTTCTTAATGTAGCGTGAGTGTTCAATCGCTTATATCTTTTAACGAGAACATACTAATACATAACATATTTTACTTTTAATGTATCTTAATTCTTACGGGTGAGTATGTGTGCGTTAATAGTTCTTTTTTAATTTCTTTCTTTCTGTCTGTTCGTTCGACAAGCGACCAGTCTGTCCGTTGAAATTAAAAAAAAATAATTAACGTTGTTTTCTGTTTTCTTCTTCATCGCTGGGTTGCTGCTGATATTCCTTTTTCCCTTTCACGCCGTGATCGTCTCCGTGATTTTTTCTTTGTTTCCTTTTCCATGGCCGCGTTGATTTCTTTTCCCGCTCTATTTTGTGACGTCACCGTCTAATCAGTATGTCTCGTGAGCAATCCTTTTCTTATCAGTAAGAACAAACTCCCAATACCTTTTATCAAAAGGTTGCATTTTTTAAAATGTATTGTCTCTGGATATAAGGCACGTAAGAAAGAGGGATGTTATATCTTAACTAACGTCTATCTTATACACTTGTTATAACAGTTAGTTTCATCCTAACTCACTAGAGACCAAATACGGGGTTTGACGAACCAGGTGTTGCTTTTCGCTTTCGGTCTCATACCGACTTAACTTAGTTCCGATCTTCAGAGCATAGTTTTATACGTCTGCCTTCAGAACTCTACAACTGTCGTTTCCCGACAGCAACAAAATCAAGTGACGTCATTGTTTACTCGATTTGCCTGTATTGTCTCTAACTGTTACTAACCCCAATAATAATACTACAAGTAATAATGACAATGATAGTAATAATAATAGTAATAACTATTATACTAACACTAATAATAATAATAATAATAATAATAATAATAATAATAATAATAATAATAATAATAATAATAATAATAATAATAATAATAATAATAGTGTTGTTTACCTTAAGTTCAGCTATCCGTAACTAACTTGTGAGAAAACAGATAAATTATCCAAAATCTGTGTCGACCCGACCTGCACTGAACGATAGCGGTTCCAACCTCAGTCCCAATTCGTACTAGCTGAATTAATCCTCTTAGACATTTATAATAATACTACAAGTAATAATGGCAATGATAGTAATACTAATAGTAATAACTATTATACTAAAACTACTACTACTACTACTACTACTACTACTACTACTACTACTAATAATAATAATAATAATAGTATCGTTAATAAGGTACTCTGGACCATTCATAGGCTGGACTAAAGTAGAACCTAGACACCTTGACCAGAATACTAGAAAATTAATGAACGTGCACAATTCCCTACACCCAAAAGACGATACGGACAGACTCTACATGCAAAGAAACGAAGAGGGAAGAGGACTGGTAAGCATAGAAGATTGTGTGGAATACTAAAAAAAGAGCTGGGGAAATATATAACTCGAAACACGGAAATCCTTATTACCGCAGAAAGAGACACTTTTTAATGAGCAACTCGGGAAGCACCGGCAACGAAAACGACAGGAAAAGAAAAGTGGGGAAAAAACAACTACATGGACGCATCAGAAGACTGTACAGAGAAAAAAAAAACTAACGAAAATTGCTGAACATGGCTAAAAAAAGTACACTTGAACAGAGAAACATAATCTTTACTGATGGCTGCGCATTACAATGCAATTAGGACACACTACAGTAAAGCTAAAATAGATAAACCCCAGGAAAACATGAAAGGCAGACTGTGTGGACAAAGAGACGAACCATTAAATCATATAAGAAATGGATGTAGAAAACTAGCTAAAAAAGAATACAAAAACAGACATGATTGGGTGACGAAAGCAGTACACCAGGAACTGTGCAACATATTTAATTTCGAATATGCAGACAAATGGTACAAACATAAACCAGCAATAGTACTGGAAAACGAATAACACAAACTCATCTAGGATATGGATATACAAACAAACAAACTAATACAAGCAAGGAGACGGGATGTTATAATAATCAGCAAGACGGAAAAGTCTTGCAAAATCGTAGACTTCGCCGTTCCAGCAGACACAGAGTGAATATCAAAGAAACGGAAAAAACGAAGCAAATACACGAAACTAGGCAGCGAACTGAAAGAAATATAGAGCATGAAGTAAGTCAATATAATATCAATAATCGTAGAAGCACTAGGAACAATCCCAAAAAACCTGGGAAAAAGACTGGGATAAATTGGAATCAAAGGGATCATTGAAACTATACAAAGGACGGCAATGATCAAAACAGTTGCACTCTTAAGAAAAATCCTCGAATGCGGTAACCAACCCGCATAAGCTACGAAAGGTTAAATGGGATCTATAACAGGAAGTAAACAAAACTACAGAAAGAACACCGCATCACAAAGGAACAGAAACATCACTTTATGACGCCCCCAATACATTAGATAGGCATCAGCTGACACTACACAAAAATGAACCAATGAACAGAAATAACAAGAAACACCATAAGCTCCACCCCCAGAAAAAATGGTACCAGCCTAGGCTGATACCACACAAAATATTTTCATAGGGTCAAGGTGGATGAGAAGACCGAGGAGGGGCAGCACAAATTAGACCTCCACTGGAAGTGCAGAGAGTGGTGCGACCTTGGGGAGGCCTATTACCACCTAAATGACAGAGAAGACAAATGGTCCTCACCAGCGAGAAATCAATAGTAAACAGCTGTTGCGATACTGCAAGGTTATTTGCGGTGACTACCGAAAAGAGGTGGAGAACACTGGAAATCTGGGGAGACTTGTTGTCACGCTGACTCCAGGGATTATCATCAGTTGTCGGTGAGCAATCACTGATGCCTTGTGTGAGAATTCCTACTTAGTACAAATAATAATAATAATAATAATAATAATAATAATAATAATAATAATAATAATAATAATGATAATAATAATAATGAAACACAACCAAATAGCCACATATAATAAATGCAAAACTAAAAAAGAACACCACCACATTTAACAAAATTTTGTTTTAGCATAGTTCACCCCAAGCAAGGCAGACCGCCACTGTAGACGTAAAGGGCTACTGGAGGAAAAAAGAGAGAAGTTTGGGTGGTCAACCTTAATTGGGATCTGCGCAACGAGATGTCGTTTTACATCAGTTTTACATTTCTGCATGTCAGTACCGTCGGGAAAACAGGGGGCAGGGAGAGAGTTCAGAGGCCAGCAGCACGAGGAAAGATGCTATTTGAGTAGAAAGCTCTCCGGCATCTGGGGACCTCTACAGTGAATGGATGGGATTTAGTTGATTGTCGAGTTGGTCTAGTGAATTTACGTCGAGGGGGCACTAGAGTAGCTTATTCAACGAAGCATAATCCATTGAAGTATTTGTAAAACAAGCACAAGGATGCTATATTGAACCGATGGGATAGGGACTGGGGCTTGGTTGCCAGTGAGGGACCTATTAGGTTGGCGACACGTTTTGGGGCCTTGTCAAGGAGGGGGAGACTAGTAAATGATGCACCAGCCCAGATGTGGCAACAATACTCCATGCATGGGTGGATGGTGGCTTTGTAGAGATACAGGATAATGTCAGGTGTGAGGAGTTTACTAGCACGGAAGAGTGATCCCACCTTCTTTGCGGCAGCCTAGGCAATATCTTCAATGTATTGGTTCCAATTCATGTTAACTTTGAATGTTAGGTGGAGGAGTTTGAATGATGAACTCCCAGGTAGGGTCTTATTTGCCATGACAATTGGTGGTTGGAGAGGCTTCTTGTTGTTATGGAAGAACAGGAGCTTTGTCTTTGCGGCATTAAAAGTTACCAACGATTTTTGACCCCAATCCACTACTGCCTGAAAGTTATTTTCTAATATCTCAGCCATTGCCTCGGATATAAACTCAAAGGCAATGAAACTGCCAAAGTGATGGCACTAGGTTCGGCTGATACCACGCGAAATAATAGCAACACTGGAAAAGTGCGGAGAGTACTGGAACTTTGGACATGTTTATTATCACCCGGATCCTAGAGAAGACTAATGGTCGCTACAAGCGAGAACTCCATAATACGCGGATGTTATTAGGTACACTCATATGAAACGTGTATTTAAAGAGGTGGAGAGTACTGGAAATCTTGGGAGACTTGTTGTCACTTAAGCTCCATTTATGGTTATTACCAGTTAGCAGTCACTGATGATTACCTGTGTTACAACCTTTAGTAAGTGCTGATATAATAATAATAATAATAATAATAATATTATCATTATTAACAATAATAATAATAATAATAATGCTATTATTATTAACAATAATAATAATAATAATAATAATAATAATAATAATAATAATAATAATAATAATAATAATAATAATAATAATAATAATAATAATAATAATAATAATAATAATAATAATAGCTTTCCAGGGATCGAAGGGAATATGAAACATCAAAATCACTGTAATAACAACAATGCTATATAGCACTAGGTACAGTTCTGAAAAAAAAACACATAGACAAATAGGAAATTAGAATAAAGTAGTTGAGTTTTCTCATACTAAGCACGACACTGGTGCAACTAGTCGTAATACAAACAAAACATTATCGCATCACCAGATACAACCGATATAACATGACTACTAGCCATACCCACGAACTCTACGCAATGACCAATTGTTCTACCACTAACACTGACCTATACCACTGCACATGTTGTGAATACAAACCTACAGTACCAAATTAAATATCTTCTATTAAGGAAACACTACAAGACAGTTACACTTACGTGTCTAGGAACATATAAACGCCCGTGTATCCTCTTTCTACAAACATACCACCCTATGCAATACTGCACAGTGCGCCATCTGCATCTCTATCATTGCCTATGTCAGAAAAAAATAGGGGACCGAAAATACGTAATCGATACTTATCTTTAGGTGTAACTCCCCTATCAATAACATCAAGAAATATTAATCTAATAATTTCACTAACTTACCAACTCTTATATTCAACAACCCCTTGTATTCCAATTTCACTTTTCGCCTCCCACATTTAATAAGTACATGCTGAACTTTTACACTGACCCACTTCCTACTACCACACACATTCCTACAATATACATCATACAGAGTCGATACATCTTCACATCATTTACTTGTTTCATATTTATTATACTTAATTGTGATCTATCTCATTAACCTGACTTGTTTTTCAATGAGACTCTATTTAATTTAACAACTATTCTCCGTATTTCTTCTGTCACAGAAGAATAAACTACGTAAGGACACCCTATCGGATTATGATTATATTTTCTTCCTATTGCATAATTTCAGTAATTTCTTCCCCATTCCCTGTCGTATTTATTAATCAATTAGTCACTCCACATCTATATATTAATACGATACCGTGTGTGTTCGTGTGTCACGCTTCCGGCAAAAGCTCTGCGCAAGCGTGCCGCACCCTAATTTTGAAAAACATTCAACTAGCCTGCGTTTAGGAACATTTACATGTGTTTTCCTCTGGCACAATTGTTAGCGAGGTAGTATTTTTTACTTCGGCCCGACTGGTTTATAGTTCGATCCCAACCAACCTCTAAGATTTTTATTCTACCTTTCGAGGGGAAGGGGAAGAAATAATACATTTTTTTTATCACCTGCTTAAAAACTACTTTTTTGTGTTGCTTAAAACAACAAACTATTTTTTTGTTTTTATGTTGGCGTTTTTAATGGCATTGTCTATTTAATTACGTTGACTGCTTAAAAAGTAGGGTATCAGCCAGTATTATTTTTTTATTTTTTTATTTTTTTGAACGGATGGCATATCAACCTTTTTAGTAGATATGCGCAGTGTCCATCGTACACGAGTTACTATTTTAAACAATTATTTCACTCTTATCCAGAAGGGTGGGGGGCCTCATAATAAAGCAAGCGTAACTTACTAACAAATAGAGGGTGCTTTGTTACATTAGGACCCGTATTGAAAACATCATTTTGTGTAATTTACACGGGTTCCGCTAGTAAATATTTATTTCAACATACAACTTGTTACAAGAGGAGTAACTACCCGCTAACAGCGGAAACCCTTATTTTAATGTACTCGTATAATCCTCATTCCCTTATTTACGTAATTAGTTAATTAACCCCCCACATTTAAATACATATACACAATTTTCAAAAAATAATTACAAAATATATACATATGTGTTTGATATTAAATAAAATATTCCAATTCAAAATAGTATTGCTTTTAAGTGTATGCTATGTGAAGTACAATACTGTATGGACTTTTATCGACTGAATCTAAAGAATTAATTACAACCACTGTCCCATAACCCACAGTCTGAAATGATATTAAATTTATCTTAAGTTTAAATAATTCAAAGATTTTCAATCTGATATCATACGATTTTATTAAGTCTCACTCAGAGTTATTTCCCTTGCAACTTCATGGTTTTACAGTTGAAATTAACATTTAAATCAGCTTGATCAACTTCGATTAAATTAGATACAGACTATAAATGTATTTTAATTAGTAACAGATTTTATTAATTCTATAATTAAATTCAAGAACACCTACAAATAATATTGTCACTGGAATATACAATAATCAAAAGAAACTGTAATAAAAATATTAAAAAACAAGATTTTTTGAAAATAATCGATATAGAAACAAATAAAATAAGTAAATACAATTATATTATCACAAACGAACAGTTGATTATTGACCATATAATACCCATTTAATTTATTCATATGACACAATTATTTTGGGTGCTTCACGTGCGGTTTATGTAAACAATGCTGACAACAACATGCGTGTGGATGATGAAGGTAAACATCAACAGCAACGCGAGGGATAATTTACAAAATTTATTAAACAATATGTCAAGAAAATCATAACGGTTACATTTATTTTAAAGTTAATCAAACCTCGCACTTACTGAAATAGCCGCTGATCTATTAATGTAATGAAACAATACAATGACTTGTATCACAACTAGTAATTCAACAAGACAGCCTTCATATATTAACTCTTTTATATAAACCAAAACGGGTTTCTTTTGTTAAATATGTTGAATAGAATTGAGGGCGTTATTTGGGTTTGTGCGGCAGTATACCCCTTAAACAAAAGTGGCGTTTCGTCATTTTCTCACTGTTCTCAATTGAAAATGGAAAACGCAGAGTCAATATTATGCCTTCAGCATAATGATACGCATATGCATCTCGCTTAAACAACCTCCGCGTCCATTAGACTCTCAACCCAAATTCGCCCGAAGGAAACAACGCCCGAAACCTTTGTAGCTCCGTAAATGATAATATAAGTAAAATAAAAGGATCACGCGTATTGCATAAATGGTTGAAGACAGTGAAGTCGGTGGAATGGAATTTTAATGTACGTTCTTTGCTTTCGGGTCTGTTGCTTGAGGTTGCCATGACATCGAATCGCATGTGCGTTAGAGGAATTGCCAAGCGTCGATGGTATGAGTGGAGGGGGGTAAGCATTGCGTTAGGTAAACTTTCCAAACATGGAAACTAGAAAGGGAACAGCCTTGAAATAACAATCAGGGCCAGGCGGTAATGACAAACACGTAAATAGACACACAAATATTTAAATGTATGCCTATCCTTATATACAGAGATCATATATATATATATATATATATATATATATATATATATATATACATATATATATGAGAAGATAAATAGGCACAAATAGATATACCTCCTTATATAATGGCACCTTTTGTATTGTAGACTTATGTTCTAACACGCACATATACAGTATATATATATATATATATATATATATATATATATATATATATATATATATATATATATATATATATCCAAAAGTAAGGTAAAAGATTTAGAAGTTTCAAATAAGTGTTGAAAATCTTTTAAAAGAAATTATATATTAGAAATTTAAAATTTAGTGTTATATTTGTATGTAGGCGTGTATGTGTGTGTGTATGCATGTATATATGTATATATATAAATATATATATATATATATATATATACATAGTATGTGTTTGTGTAAATGTATGTGTGTATCTGTTGGTATACATTGTTATAAGGGAGATGATTTATTACTATTTTACAAAAGCTATTCCTTTTCTGTAAGAAAAAAATTAATTTAATTTAAATTTAAAAAAGAATCGTTAGGATATTACACTTTGAATTTTAATAACATTTTACTAAGATCATAACAACAGTAAATAGTTTCAGAGTAAGTGGATGATGATAATATTAAAGATGAATAAAACAAGAATAACGGGATTTGTTTCGTATACTGCATTTACTTCGTGCTACACATGATTTGGCTAGGTTATAAATCAAAATATGTTTAGCCGTTGAACACAATTTGAAAAAAAAAGTTAAGAAAGAGGAAAAAATATTCAGAAAAGCAAAGAAGTAAATATTATTAGATTGTAATAATATAGCAATAGTATATATATATATATATATATATATATATATATATATATATATATATATATATATATAAACAGTAAATAAATACTATTAGAAACGAAAACTTATTGAGCACCGCTCTTGGAACTTATCACTACTTCACCCCTCTCTCTCTCTCTCTCTCTCTCTCTCTCTCTATATATATATATATATATATATATATAAATATACATATGTATATATTTATTTATCTATATCTATATCTATATAAATAAATATATATATATATATATATATATATATATATTTATAAATATATAAGACTTCATCAGTAGAGTCTAATATAAAATATTCAGAAAAAATAAATAAATAAGTAATTAAAATAAAATAAAAAAAAACAATCAGTTATAGTTGTATTACAATTGCTGCGGATATTAATATTTACGTTATATGCAATATTGCCATTCTACGCGTGTTTTTGAGATCTGAAACACCCACTATTTGACAAAGAGGTCTTCCTCGAAACATATTAGTGAACACAGTCACGCACATTACCTAACAGTGTTGAAGTCTTGCCTAATCAAGTAAGAGTAGCTATATATAAAAAATATAGAGGATTTAAAAAAAATATTAAAGAATAAAATAAAATCACTTGTATTACTTTTCAACGTCGACATATTTCCATTTCTTGCATTGTGATAACCTTCTAATACTCCTCTCCCTTTCTCCCTCCCTCTCTCTCGCTCTCTCCCTCTCTCTCTCTCTCTCTCTCTCTCTCTCTCTCTATATATATATATATATATATATATATATATATATATATATATATATAAGCGTTTCATTATACAGTATGCAACAAACTCCGACACTTTACAAAAAGAAACAAAAAATGCTATTAAAACAAATGTTGTATATCCCCAGAATCGACATTTCATTTGGCAGCAGTAACAGTTACATAGCAGATTATTTTTTAATGTAACCGCTACCATCGTAAACAACTATCTAAAGGCGGGCGCGAAATTATTTACAGTCCTCTGCGATGGCAGTATTCAGAGGGTCGCCCGTGTTGTTGGAATGCTTATTGGTCTTGGCCTTGATCCTACTCCAGAAATTCTTCATTTGTATAGCTATGCGCGCTATCTGATAACAAATAATGTCCATTCTATATAAATATAAACGAATGTATTTATTACTATTAATTGCATATTATAATTCTAAGTAGAATACTTAAATTTCGAAAAAAATACTATGTCGTCTTCATGAAATGTTGAAAGCAGTCGTCAGAATTAGTTAATATTCGCTTATTATTATGGTAACTTTAATATAAGTGTAATCCAACCAGCCAACACTTACATATATAGTCATCCGCACAACATAAACACACACATTATTTATATTAACCAGAAATATTTACAGAAAATTTTACAGGAATTGTTTTAGGTCCATAGCTGGAGAGAGAAAATATAATATAAGCCCTAGTCAGGCAATTTTTAGTAATTGAGTTGTGTGTGTATATCTATATATGTGAGCGAACGCCCCCAAGAGAAAAAGAATTACGCCGTTTTGGATTATTGCCACAGCAACTCTTACTGTGCGTAAATTCTAGCAACGTAGTCGTGTTTTTTTACGCGCTAGCAGCAATTAAACATGTTTATCTTACTTTTCGATTCATTTCTTGACTCGTAAAGTAATTAGTCTTGTGTTGGGATCGAAGTGGAGTACTATTTCTGTCCTCGCTCAGAGAAATGTTTGTGTTTGTTCCCAACCCTTTTAGTGCCTGATAATTATTCAAACAATAAATCAACAGTTAAATTGTCCAGAATAGGGTCCCACATTAATTTCTATTGGGGAGGTAGTGTAACTTTTCGATTTATTTATTAGAATGTATAGACTGCATATTGTTCAAGAAATATATTCTGATGTTGATCCATGACCTTACGTCTGAGTTCAAAGTGTAGTATTGTTTTCTTGATAGATTAGGGGGAGCACTATCTATATTTGTTGCAGTTTCTTAAAAAAACGTCACAATTAAATGACAATTCTGATCATAACTAATAATTTTAATGAAACATTACTTCAGTAATACAATGAAATCTGCCAAAATGGATTTCCGTTTCTTAGAAAATAAATAAGACATTTTAGTGAGTTATTTCATGAAATTAACTTTTACTTAGAAAAATATTTTATTTATACAAAAATAATTTACTTATTAATCTACATCACCTATACTGCTTTTCCGTTTCTCAGACAAGCGGTCAGCAGTTTTAATTAATTACTTCGTGAAATTCTATTTCACGTCTTTTAATTCTTTTGCTATTCTTCATATATTATTAAAACGACATTAACTTAAATCCCGGGCAACACCAGTTTGTGATAGCTAGTTCTTAATGATACTTTACATTTATATTTAAATTGTATTTGTAAATCAAATTTAGTAAATATATTTTTTCATTTAATTATTATAATGGCTCTACTAATGCGCCGTTTTAAAAGCATCTAGTCCAATGTGTAATCGGCTAGAACCTAATCTTATTACTCTTTTCATTGCGAAAACTGTGGGACTCGTCCAAGCATTATAATCCGTTATATTACAAGCTTCAATGTTTTTTTTTTCTAAGTGGCCTAGTTTTTTTCGAATTATTTCTCGTGATGCAAAGCATACCCCCGTTTTTTAATGTCAAATCGGTTGTGCCTCATGATTTAATTTGAATTTTTATTTTTTATTTTGAACACATTGTTGAAACATCAGAAGAAATATTGGCGCAATTTGATTTACGTTTCTTTTTTTTTGTAATTTCCTACATTGACTGAAGCTGTTTTTACGCTTTACAAAACTTATTTATTAGGAAATTTCATGGATCAACAGACTGCATGCAGCTTCTTCCGAATAGAATTGTAGATCGAACCCTAACGGCTCCTCTCAGTTGAAATCGTTTGCATGACATTCGTATAAAAAATATTATTTGCCAGTAATACATTGCCCATATTTTAAAGTTTGTAGCTATCACACTGAAATTGTTTATCTCCCTCCCACGGCGGGAATATGTAACACAAGGTTGGAAAGTAAGATGTTAAAACCAGCGCCCTAGAGAAAGAATACTCTGGCCGAATCCAAAGTGCCTGGACAGCCTCGTGAGAAGGTAAATCCTTGGACGGTCGATGTCCTAGATTTGACCAGAAGCATACCTCAGACCTTCATCGAATAAGCCATTATAAAAATGACAGCCACTGCCGGTCTGATTTTGGTATGAATTCTAAACCCGAAGGGTTGCGATATTCACATCAATGCATTTGTTATCATCAAGTACGATCCCGTGTATAATCAAAATTCAACAGATCTGTCTTCCATTTACACATTTACAAATTTTAATATTTAATTGAAGTAAATGTTTTTTCATGCTTTTATAGTGATAACCGCTTTTTTAACTTTCCTTTTTTTTAAATGTTTCTCTTTTATACTTTGAGAAGTAAGGGCCATTCTTGCAAAAGTTGTTATACCCCTTATTTTTAACTGAACATTTTCGATACGTGTATTCGTCTGTATCCATGTAAAACGATTAATTTTCAAAGAACACTTTTCCCTCTTATCCTTTTCTGACTAAGTACATATGTTAACTATTTCTTTCTTTCTGCAGTATTATGGTGTAGATGTTTAATCTTAAACATTTTTCAGCAATATTTGTAATGCCAGCTTCGAATCTTGTTCCAGATTACATAGCAGATGTCATCTGTTTTCGGCTTCTTTTGAACTTGGTGTTGGTCTTCGGAAAGATATGAGGCGTTTGATCATATCTAGAGGTAGATGAGCTTTAATTTCTGCGAAGAAGAAGAAGACACATTCCATAGAATATGTAAATGTAGTATCATTGTTTGTGTTTTTTGAAGGATTCAGGCAACGACAGTGTATGTCGAAAAGCGATCATCTTCACTATTTTTTACAGCTAAAATAAATCAGAAAAAATAGTTACTAGATATTTCGATTGCAAGTAATTTGAACAATTTCATTCATCAATGGATCAGAATTTACCAAGTAATGCTTAATTTATTTTCTCTGACTATGTCTATGTAGAATCACGTTCTATGAAGATTTCTCCTGATTTTCAAACGTATGCTGCAAATATGACCTTTTCTTCAAGTGTGTATCTAACTTCTCTAATTGAGTTTATTAAGGAATTCCAAGAACAATAATTATATTTACATCAGTCACTTCCGCTTGGAAAATTTGCTAACAGTTATAGAGTAGAGTAGAGTCTTCAGTCAGGTCGGATGCTTTACATCCAGTTTAGACTGCTCCTTTGTACCTCTTTTTTAGCCGACTGACACTGTGGATTTCTGTGGGTGTTCCATGGCTGTGAAGTTGTATTTTACAAGATGGGTTTCGATAAGGCGGTCAAACTTGGTTTAAAAGCGTTCACTGAAGAGGCTTTGACAACCTTTTCTGGCAATCCGTTCCACCAGGGAATCAGTCTATTACTAAAGAATTATAGTATTTTGCTTGTCTTAGTAGCATTTCTTGTTAGTCATAGATTATGTCCTCTTGTTTTAGAATCCCCCTGAATTTCTGATATGCATGTCGTAGTGTCATACAGACTATGGACATATTTATACACGTTGATGAGATCTCCCCTCAGTCTTCTGTACAACAGCGATAGAAGCTTCAGGGCTTTGAGCTTTTTCTCATATGAGAGGTTTGTAAAACATAATTCCTGTCGTGTAAGTTCTTCTTGATATTGTTGTTCTTGTGTGTTCATGTCTTGTCTACGCTATTTTTCTGTTGGTTTAAATATTCAAGAATGATCATATGAAGTTTTCCAATTTTTGGGGATTTTGTGATGGATCAAAACTGCTTCATTGGAAAGAAACAAGTTGTCATTATATAATTAACTGGTGAAATGTGTTCATAACTCTTCCGTGTGTATGGTAGTAAAACAAATAAAATAGTAGCGATGTGATTTCAATTAAGCTTAGCTGATTTCTTAGTCCCTATCGGTATCAATTAGCCAAGCTAATCTCATTTTATCTCTCAGTTTTCATATTGTCATTGCATATGCTTACCCATTTAGATTGTCAAGTCCGGCTAGACGCGCCTGCAGAAGGTAAGTGGTTACATGTGTCGGATGTTGTAGGGCTAACATCACACATAAGAACCGTAGTCAGAATAATGAAAATATTACAAAAAATGTTTACAAACGTAATATATATTTTTTCTATCTGCGCAAAAGACACAATCGCTGTCACAGTAGTGACAAAAGTTCAGGTTCAAATCCTAGGTTTAGTGCGTTCGCTGGTCTATACAAACTGATGATTCTTTTAAAGTCAAAACAGGGTTATGCAAGTGAATGCATGTATATATATATATATATATATATATATATATATATATATACATATATATATATATATATATATATATAAATATATATATACATATATATATACATGATTATTTTTATTTATACACACATGTGCAACATCTTCTAAATAAGCATGTCGATGTCATCGATCAACGGCTGTTCTAAATTGAGATCTCTTCAGGTGGAAATAATCTACGATCGTTAACTCAAATCATATTTGGTAAGTATTAAATTGGAGAGAAAAAAAACGAACGAGAAAAGGAAATTTAAAATGGGGGCAGTCATGTGGTTAGATTTGAGACCGTTGAAAATCAAATATAATATTAAATGAAATAAAATAACATTCAATTAAATTAAATAAAACTAAAAAATCAACTCGTTGAGGATAGACGAATGAAAAGAGAGAGGGTGATGGGGGTAGGGAGAGAGGGGGCAAACACCCTCTTTCTTCTTTGCTTTTACTATTCTCAACGAGTTTATTTCTAATTCTTATTTCATTTTATTTTATATTTTATAAGAAATGGCGTACGAGTTTAATGACCACCACTTTACTTTATCCTAATTCTTTAGATTTTCACCTCTGGGGCCATTTGAAATTATTTCATTTATTAAACCGCAGCCCATTGTAAAGGGATCTTCATGATTGAATAAGAGAAGGATGCATGGCAATAGTAAACACGCCAGAAATGTATTAGGGTATTCGAAGCGCTGTTGTGAAACATATATGACTTTAGAGTGTACACATTTCGGTAGAAATCTCTAGCAAGTGTTAGATGTTTACAATAAATAATGCTTATTACTATTCGTTTGAATAAGTTATGTCCTGGAGACCAAGCGTACACGAGCTTATATATATATATATATATATATATATATATATATATATATATATATATATATATATATATATATATATATATATATAATAAATATATATATGTATAATAATATATGTATGTGTATAATAAATATATATATAATAAATATATATATAATAAATATATATATATTATATATATATATATATATAATAAATATATATATACGTATAATAAATATATATATATAATATATATATATATATATAATAAATACATATATATATATAATAAATAAATAAATATATATATAATAAATATATAATAAATATATATATATACATAATAAATATATATATATATATATATATAATAAATATATATATATATTTAATTAATATATATGTATATGATAAATATATATATATATAAAACATATATATATATATATATTAAATACATTTACATATATAATAAATAAATATATATATATATATTTATTATATAATAAATATATATATAATACATATATATATATATATATGATAAATATATATATATAATAAATATATATATATATATGATAAATATATATATATATATATATAAATATATATATATATATAATAAATATATATATGTATATATAATGTATATATATAATATATATATAATGTATACATATATAATAAATAAATATATATATAATATATATATATATATAAATATATATATATATATATAATATATATATATATATATAATAAATATATATATATGCATTGTTCTATTATTAGTACATATATTGCATTATTCTGAAGTAATGTTATTAATAAATATATATATATATATATATATACATATATTTATAGGAAAAGTTCCATCATAAACACATATAATATTATTATACAGTTATGTTATTAAGTCAAAAAAAACTTTGTAGATAAGGTATACATATATAAATATATATATTTTGTTATATATATAAATATAGTCATCCACATACAGCCTGGTTCGCTGTTTCACAGCTCATCAGTGCGGCTAGACCGGTTAGTACTTCAAGCCGAGATTGAAACTCGACCGTCGAGCTGACGGACGGCGCATCTAGCCCCAACGCTATTATACGACACTGACTGAATGTAAGATATATCTCAATGTAAACATTTCAATTGCCGTTGGTCGAATTAGTTTTACCTAATGAGCTATGCATTAAAGCTAATGGCAGTTTACGATATTCTTACAAATTAAGCTCTCTATATATATATTTATATATGTATATATATATATATATATACACATGCTTATCTATGTATACATAAAAACAGTATATTATCAAATGTATAATTAATATCAGTATAATGCTGTTTTCAAAATGATGCAAGGAAATGTTTAGCGCAATCGACTGTAAGACAATAGAATAACAGAATGACTTGTATCTAAAAATATTTAACACAATTCGAGCTGCCGTACTCAAATATATACATTATTTAATTAAAAATGAAACAAGTATGAAATGGCCAGCCAATAAAAGCCGACAATCAGTATAAAAATGGCATTTATTATTGATTAAATAAAACATACATATGTGTGTTAGTAATGGGACTTGGCTAATTTATACGTTTATTGTGCTTTGATAAAAAAGCAAATAAAATCAATTATTTGCTAGTTTATGCGGGTAATCAAACAAATCGCATGCATAAAGCCAATATAACAGCAAATATATACATTATCCAATCAGAAAATGTCTAAGAAAACAGAAATGTGTACGCAGAGCAACGCATCTTTTTTTGTATGAAAATATATAGAAGTGAACTTTCAATTGCAAGATTGAAATACAAACATGCTAATAACGCTTCTAAAGAACTATGTGTCTTACGCACTATATTCTCGGTGTATGTGGTTGACAGTGGTAGTCAATCAAATTATTAGAGTGGCAACTCGCCTGGCTTCCTGTATGTATGAGCACTTTAAAACATATTGAGCATGCTTTAATATTAACAACGTAGAACACGAGCAAAGCTACAATTAAGTCTTTAACAACATAGACCAATGTACGGTAGAAATCACTAAATACGTATTTATGTATGTGGCTTTTGTAACCATAGATATCGAGCACACATGTAGGGGAAACATAATTTACTTTAAATATGCATTATATAGTATGTATCTCTGGATTTAGTTTTCTCTTGAAGAAAATAACAGTTTCCATGTAGTGTTATGTATTAATTGTTTGTAAAATAGATTCAAGGGTAGACGTAGCGTGGTATATATATATATATATATATATATATATATATATATAACATTTATAAATAAATATTGATTATTTTACCTATATATATCGACGTTTCATGCTCACCTAATCTTCAGTGCAGGAAGAAAATTTCCGACGGTCGGCGGGCGCGAACTCTGATCACAAATCGCCACTGATTTTCAGTCAATAGCGTTTCTCATTGGCCACCATTAGATTAGCTTGCAGTTAAGGAGGAATGTAACTTTGTAAATGCCAAGTCAGCGGATATTTTACAACAAGCAGCGAATATTGATCAACAACAACAAACTGTGTTGGATCTCGCAATGAAGCTAGTAGTACTGCTGGTTATTAAACTCACTCATATATATATACATATATATATACAGGGTTATTCATAAGTCACTTCACTTAGCTATTTAAAATGTCATTTACAATTGAAGAGCGAATTTTTATTGTTATTCATATGGCCAAATTTGATGAATCTCCTACACTTGTTGAAAGGCAATGGAAACGTGATGTGAACAGAAAGCCTCATTCGCACAACACCATAATCAATCAAATATGCTACAAAGAGTCGTAAATTCCTTGCAAATAAAAATGGAGTTATGCATGCAGAACGGAGGCGGAAATTTTGAAAATTTGCTGTTATTTTTACTCCCATAAATGAATTTGTTTAATAAACTTTCTGTTTTGTATTACCGTTATTTTTAACTTTAGAAGTTATAAAATAAATAGCTAATTCACTTATGAATCACCCTGTATATATATATATATATATATATATATATATATATATATATATATATATATATATATATATATATATATATATATATATATATATATATATATATATATATATAGTTTTTTCGTTATTGTTTTGCTTTAAGCGCCGTTGAACGAATAAACACGCATTCATTTACATATCGCTACCTTAACGGTGATAGGGATATTTTCCCTATTTAAATGAATTTTACTGCATTCTACCCCCTCCCCCATTTCTTGGGAGGTATATTATTATTTGATGTTTTATTTCGTTTTATAATTGATATTTATTTTTACACACGTAAAAGTGATATGTGTACGTGTTTCATAGTATACTAATCGTCAGCACGGCCCAACTTTAGCAAAGGCTCGACATCACCACCACGATGCCCGTGGCTTAGTAATTTACCTCTGGTCCAGAGGCCCTGTCAAATTTTAGGTGATATATTTTGCCCCTTACATCTAAGTTTGTTGGTATCGTTTTCTTAAGTGCCGTTTAGAAAATGAACACTTATTCAATTACATATCGCTTCCTTAGCAATGGTAGGGATATTTTCCCAATTTAAATCCATTTTACTGAATTCTGTCGCCCTTTCTTTTCGGTTGGCGTATATTATTATTTTGACTTCGAGCCTCTGTCAAAGTCGAGCCGTGTTCACGATTTGTACAACTATGAAACGCGTCCACGGATTACGTTTATGTGTGCAAAAATAAATAAATATATAAATATATATTGTCTCGGAAGTTTTTCAACCATTAAAACTATAAGGAAAAAAACACTACAACAACTTTTGTCCCAAGTCTTTCGGTAGAAAATTACTTTTCTTGTAAGTCAATTTACTTTTTACAGTCACTATATGAGTTTGCTTCCAAGAATTTACGCTAGTCTTAACATAATTTAAGGGGTCATCAGTTGTTTACCATGTAAAAGTGTTTCGTGAATTAACAAATGAAATAGTATTTAATCTCATGGATGCCCAGCAGAGTTTATCAGCTCCCACTTTCCTTAATAGATCCATATAGTAGACAATAATGATGAGATAAAAAAAAACTACAAGACATTTTTCAAAATAATTCTGTACCTACATTAACCCCTTAGCTTACTGTTAATTACAATATTCCGTTTTTAGATGTTCTCATTGACTCTAACTATGATGCATTCATCACTTCTCCCTATAAAAACCTACTTCTATTAATATATGCATTCTAAGTTATTATTGCGAATGCCCATATCGATATGAAATTGCAATGATTAAAAATATATTAAACCGTGCAAAGCTAATCTCTTCAAAAAAATATTCCTTAGCGAATTAAAAAAACGTTTAGCAAGTCCTAAGTAATAATCAATTTCCCAATTATATTGTAGACGAATAAATAAAATTAATGATTAGAAAATTAGACAATACTAATAAAAATCAGCTCAATAATTCCCACTACATAGATCTATTCTAGTGTAACCAAATGCATCCGAACTTTAAATTGGATGAACAAGTTTTAAAAATATAATACATCGTTACATATTCCCCATCAACTTTGCTAATAGAATAGGATTCATCATTTATTACAAACAACTGAAAACATCGAACCATGTAGTTAAAACTAACATTTCTCAGATCCAAAATACATTAGGAAGAATCAATGTAATTTATCAGTTTCATTGCCCCATTGAAGAATGTATCTCCGACAATAACAACAAAACTAATTCTTACGTCGGTTTCACTAGCACAGCAATTTCCTTAAGATTAACCTTACATCTCTCTGACACCTGCCCCATTTGCCAACACCTAAACAAACATGTCTGCCCCTTCCCAATATAGACACATACTAGTTAACAATACTAAAATAATACACCACGATACCAACACTAACAGATTAAAAATTCCTAAAGCCCTCTGCATAAAAACTAAACACCCCACAATCAATAACTTGAATTACGAAACTAATCACAGTATTTTAAGGTGTCTAGATTAGTAATAAACGTTACCAAATTATTAGCCATTAAGCAATTACACGTTTGAATCTTGAACGCGCTCAGAACGTAATCAAGATTATTTGACGAATCAAATCGAAAGTACTCACAAAGCAGGAAAGAACATGGCACAAAGAATACATGGAACTTACAGCAATTTGACCGAAACACAAAATGGACCATTCGGAAAATTGAAAAGATAAAAATAAAGTTTTATCCATCTAAATCACTCTGTGTCATTTAATAATGTTTGCCTATATATATATATATATATATATATATATATATATATATATATATATATATATATATATATATCATGATTTTTTGGGGAGTACCACATTGTATTTTCTTTTTCTTGATTAACTTTTAATCATGAACGATAGATTTAGTCTTCCCATCATGCTTGCGATTACATATATATATATATATATATATATAAGCTTCATTTATATTGAACACTATTTATAGGACCGGTTGGAATTCTTTGGATGTTTATCTTGTGGAGTTTTACCTTACCTGTATATATATATATATATATATATATATATATATATATATATATATATATATATATATATATATAAACAGCTCTGCTTGGTATTGAGCACTTTGTATAAGCCCGGTTCCAATAATGTTGATTCCTAGCTTGGGAATGTTTGCTTTGCCTGGCTTATATATATATATATATATATATATATATATATATATATATATTGTTACACCGGCCGTTCTTACACAGGAGAAACTACACCGGTTGTCACTATAAATAGTGCGAGTCACCAGAGACACTGAAGACAAAGCACAGTCTTGTAACTGTCTAGCCAAGAGCTAGTCACTTTCTTACTTTGTTAATACACTTGTTAAACCAACCCTCGACTTGACTTCCTTTATTTATTATTTACTAAGGAACAACTTCACAACATATATATATATATATATATATATATATATATATAAATTATTTCATATAGACAATATAAGCACATTGTGTATATCAGTTCTAAGAATTCAAACACAAGGACTATTTAGCTTACGTTACACACACACACACACATATATATATATACATATGTATATATATACATATATACATATATATGTATATATACATATATATATATATATACATATATATATGTATATATATACATATATATGTATATATGTATATATATACATATGTATA
Source organism: Sepiola atlantica (assembly GCA_963556195.1). Lineage (NCBI taxonomy): Eukaryota > Metazoa > Mollusca > Cephalopoda > Sepiida > Sepiolidae > Sepiola > Sepiola atlantica. Next base: position 111,826,721 of record OY744528.1, on the reverse strand, counting down.
TATATATATATGTGTGTGTGTGTGTGTGTGTAACGTAAGCTAAATAGTCCTTGTGTTTGAATTCTTAGAACTGATATACACAATGTGCTTATATTGTCTATATGAAATAATTTATATATATATATATATATATATATATATATATATATATATATATTAATAATGGAGTTTATGTATCTGTCTGTCTGTCTGTCTGTCTGAAGCCGAAACTCCAGTATGACTATTTTACTGAAACTAATCTTTTTGAAATTCTTTATATACTGTCATTAAAAGTTGTACAGACACCAGATGGATTTTCCTATTTACATAAGTCATTCCTTTAAACCTTCAATTAAATTAATATTTACAAATATACACTTATAACTGCTATTATCAAATTTACATATGTATTTACAATATTTTCCGATAAGGGTATATTAATAAAAATTATTCATACAATTAATTAAAGCCATTTTCTTGATAACCGGCGTGTTTTCTAAACCTTTTCAATGG
>OY744528.1:111798729-111821229 GCA_963556195.1 Sepiola atlantica | reverse complement strand
TCTAATTTCGGTTTAGCTATCAAAAGTTGAAAATAAACGTACGTTGAAAAAGCTTGCGGATGGCTATGAATGAAAATACATTTTGTTTAACAACAGTGCCTCAACAGAGATTATAATTATATATATATATATATATATATATAATTTATTTTGATACTGTATGTTACATATTTCAGAAATGTACCGCAGTTTCATCCAAAACGGCAGATTTAGACATTTCAGCTTGCCGATGATTCCACTGGGTACAGAGATTTACTAAAGATGTCTAAATATGCCGTTTCGGATGAACCCGCGGTACATTGCTGAAATATGTAATATACAGTATCTAACTAAATTATATTAGCTCTCTTATATGATCGAGCACTTTCTTTGATTTCTTTTCATATACAACCTGACACACACACACTCTCTCTCTCTCTCTCTCTCTCTCTCTATATATATATATATATATATATATATATATATAGAGAGAGAGAGAGAGCGAGAGAGAGAGAAAGAGAAAAGGAAGGAAAGAGAGATATTATGCTTGTCAACCTATACAAGTATTGTGATGTTATACTGTAGGGCATACGTAACAAAAATGTCAATTACAGAGGATGTAACACCTCTATATGTTTATTAAATCGATTGTAAATTTCTTTAGAAGTATGATATATATATATAACTACATATCTGTGTGTATACATATATATATATATATATATATATATATATATATATATATATCATTCTATGCATAATAGGAAATGTTATAGAACTCCTGCCGCCGTTTTTAACAAAATATGGAATTATGAAAATCAGTAGAGAAATATACTTATATATATATATATATATATATATATATATATATATATATATATATATATATATATATAACCCCAGTGATTAAAGTCGGCAATCTTCATCACACACACATATATATATATATATATATATATATATATATATATATATATATATATATATTAATGTTTAATAAAATATGATTTACTTGTCTCTCGCATACAATCTATTCAATACTAGCGTAATTCAAGGTCACACTACTAGAAACCAAAAAATAAGAATATAATAATCACTAACACTTTGATCATTGCAAACATAACTGGGAACGGCGTTTACCAATCTAGATGCAGTATATATATATATATATATATATATATATATATATATATATATATATATATATATATAAACAATCTAGATGCACTATATATATATATATATATATATATATATATATATATATATAAACAATCTAACAATTATAGAATAGCCTTAACATCGGAAGTAAGGTAGGACATGTCTTCCACAATTAAATTCTAAAATAAATAAATAAACAACACATGAAAAACATAAATTTTCAACAATCAGAATATAAACAAGAAATACATTTTTAAAAATTAATAAAAACTATATATACACACACACGGAAATACATGACATATTTAATTAGACCTTGTTTTTGTCTATCGCCAAAATGACCGAGCCAAACAGCAACGTAGCTATAATAAAGCGACACCCCCCTGAAGACGATACGGACATCGACAGCGCTTGTCATGACTGAAAAAAAAACTCTCGGATTCGTAGTCAAATAATAATAAAAATACAAAATTTTATCGTCTAAATCAGATACGGCAGCATGTCATTATTTATGCAAGCTTAATTCAAGACCACAGAGCTTTCTTTTTTCACAATCTTTCGTGTCACCCTTTCGACGCGGCGAGCAATTCTGCGGTTCTCAGGTGTAAATCGGTGGAGAATTGCACCTAGCGTTGTGTCGTTGGCCATTCCTCAAGGGCTTTCTGTCTCTCAATCGTCTTCAGGAGGCTGCATCTTATCGTTACAAAGAGCCGTTATTTTTAGTTTAATTATTTATTATATATCTATTAATTTATATATGTATATATATATTAATCTTTTATTAATCGTTTATGTATATACATACATATATAAATATATATATATACATATATATATATATATATATATATATATATGTATATTGATTCACATATACTATCAGTGCTCTTTTTACTTTACAGTCTCTTTAAAAGATTCAGCTCAATGATTGTCAATTAGTGATATCATAGCAAATATAAGTCAGTTAATATTATATTCCAATAACCATGGTTTTATTTTATTATTTTTATTTTTTCACATTTCCAAAAAAAACATAACATTTCTTTGAGATATATTTTTTACGGTTCGTTTCATTTATTTTGTTCCAAACAACGTTTTCATGTAAATATCGTATCTGCAACATTACAACATCACCAGAAAAAAATCACAAAGAGTAAACAGTTTTTGGATTAAAGTGTCTTGAGAAAAACCTACACTATACAGTGGTTCATTTTTGGGTGAAACCAAACAAAAACCAAAGAAAAAGAGCAAACTCCCACGTAGAGGAACCCACTAAAACGACATTTTGAATGTATCGTTTAAAGCTAGTACATCCTAAAAATTGTGCGGACATTCATACATTTTTTATTCAGTAACATTTCTTAAAATAGTTAATAAGTTTTATAATTTATTTATAAAAATTCTAATTCACTTGAGGGTAATTTTTTTACTTACTAAATTTACATCAATTAGCCTTCAGATGTCTATTTAGGTACTTTGGATACGAAACTCTTTTAAGTTCAATAGTTTAGAGCAAGTTTCATAGACTCAGCCATCAATTCAAATAACTATTAAGATTGTCATACTTCCGTGTTATGGTAGAAGATGTTTAGTACTTATTTATAAATCGTTTTAGTCAATACTAAGATAATCTTAATTACCCAGAATTCTTGACTTAAGTAGTAAGTTACTATTAAATGCGAAACTAAGGACAGGAATTTGTCATTCACAACGAAAATGTTTGCAGTTACCTAGACATGATTCAAAATACCGAAGGGAGCTATTAAATATTTATTCATTTTATTTTACTTTTTATAAGATGATGTTTAAATACCTCATTTTAAAGTATTATGAGGATTCAAAAGTACATTTTAGGATTTATACCTAAAGCAATTGTGATTACGTTTCATATTTAACTCGTATTTTCAGGTGAATACCGACAAGCACCAATGTCAATATTAGGTCCCACTTTAATTTATGCCTATATTCAATATTAGGTTGTGTGCATTCTTTTATTTATTAGTATGTGTATTAATATATATTTAAGAAGAGATTCGAACGCAAAACGCTACAAACGCCATTTAAAAAATCACGAATCTGTCCCTACAAAAAAGGGTTGCATTTCAACACTCGACGACACCCTAAAATCATTTGTTACATCATATGATACCAAATAGTTTCTTTTGATTTCTATAAAAATCAGCTTTCATTCGAAGTCTAGATGTAATATGTTCGTGTTTTTTATTGTTTAAGGTCTCAATTTAAACGAATTGGATCTATCGCGCTCCGCGTCCGAACCCCCACACATACATACACACATACACTCATATATATATATATATATATATATATATATATATATATATATATATATATATATATATATACACATACACATGCACACACAATACATATATATACACACACATATATACAGACATTTTATTTATTTATTTATTTATTTAATTTTATTTATTTATTTAGTTTTTATTTAGTTTTTTTTCCGTTGAACATTTATTTGGCATCATTTTTTAAATGATTATTACATCACTAGGACTTACCCGTTCTAAAAAAATATCTTATTTACTAGTTACTATTTCTTCACTTATTAGTACAGATGAAAACTAAAATGAAAAACATTTATGCTGATGCCTTCATGATCTGACCCTCTTACCATGTCATTATAGGCTAGGTTTAAGCTTAGCCGCTTCGGTCATTTTAGTTATGAGTTATGTGTTCTATATTTACATGTTTTGTATTGGGGTATTCGTACTCTGTCATTGGGTTTATGATTTCTATTGCCAAGATAGTCTTATAATAATTTCTATACCTTAGATACTTTCATATTCATGTTGATGAAAGGGTTACTGCCACAGGTATTTTATATGGGTATGTAACGGGATAAGATATATGCGGTTCTATGTAGACAGTTCTGAATCATTTCCTATCTTTTATTTCATACATTTTCTTTAGACATAACTATATTGTAGGATTCCAGAATACAAAGGTTACATCTCTTAGAGTTTTTAGGTCAATATTTCCCTGTTCTACCTAGTTTAGACTATTTTAGCTGTATTGTATATGTTTACTGTTTAGTTCTCTTACATCTTTAGCTAAAGTTGTAGGGACCTTTTTTGAATTTGTATAAGGTTCTTTGAAAGAGTGTATATGGTTCCTAAATCTGTCCTTGAAACTACAGTCCGTCGACCGAATGTATGTTCTAATTATATTTTCCGCTATGACGTTAGACTTATACATTATATCTGAAGTTAAACCTTTTCCCTCTAAAGGGCACTTATTGACATTTCTACAGTTGCATTGGGAGCTGTTATTCTGATTCTGGACTGTACTAGTATCTAAGTTACTATTCTTTTTGGTTTTGTGTTATTTGAACTTGAAATAGTTGATGTTAAGTTTATCGATGTTGAAAAGGATAGCGTTACTGTATTTTTGTTCATAACTTTGCCTAATCTACTATCCCTAGGAAAATTTCTCTCGATAATTTGGTAAAATTGTCTAGGTATGTTAGTGAGAATGTTTAAGCCATAAGGAGGTTGAACCAGAGTGAATTTCTGCGTCTGTTTTTCTTATTAGTGATGTTTTCTACGGATTGTGGGTTTGTTGATCACCTAGTGTTAAGTGTAATATTAGGTGCAGTATCCCGTGTATTATTAATGGTTATTCTCCTATTGATTTTTCTGGAATTTACCATAGCCATGTTGTATGATATTATGTGAGGTGCATTCCTATGTGCCCTACAATTCTCATTGTGCTTCACCGAGCTTACTTTTATGTAGCTTATTTTCTCAGTATATCCAGATCTTGCTAATGCTTCATGATAATATTTTTTTTATTGAATAGTGACTCGTTAGATGATAGTTTTGATATTCTCTTAGAGACACTAGGGATTATGACTTTCTTGATAGGTCCCGGGTGGTTAGAATTAAAATCTGCATAATAGAGAGTTTGGTTGGGTTTATGATATGGTTCATATGTTCTATTGTTAAGCTCTAAGCTGATATCTAGGAAGTTAACTATCTCATGGTTTAAGTCTATTGTTACTTTAAGGTCACACTTTTAAAAAACGTTATGTATATCCTTTTCGTATTCTCTAACCTTCTATTGCCAGAGTTAACGAAGAATAGTGCGCCATCTCTGTATAAACCGCACCTTAATTCAGGATGTAAAGGCCTACCAAATCCGTTACCTGCGCAGAGCTGGGTCCCCATAGTAATGTCGAAGTTATTTTCCCTATCTTTTCTTGTCCATAGTTTGTTATTATACAGAATCAGAGTTCTTTTAGCTAGTTTTATAATGTCTATTTCTAGTCTAGTTATATTCGTTTCTATTCTAGCCATATCAAGAGCTTTGTCTAGAAGTGTGGGGGAAATTGATAGGGTAATACGCATCTATGTCAAACATAATAAACTTCCTGTTAATCCCTTGGGGGAGTTTGGAATACCAATTGATGACTTCGTCTGACGATGATCACAAATTGTGAGTTATCTTGGATTTAATGGTGGGTATGATTCTATCCAATATTCTTTTGTTAATTATTCCTATATCTTATATGCAAGGGGAGATTAATCTGATAGTGTAGTAATTATTGAACTCCTCCTTGTGATCCTTTAGCGTAAATCTGGGGCATTTAAGAGTATATATCTCTATGTTGTTATCAATATTGATTGAAGAGCATATTTCTAAGGCTTTAGAATTCATATCACTGAGGTCATTTACATTGGCTATTTTATAGTTTTTCTGTAGTTCTTTCATAATCTAATTATCATAAGTTTCAAAACTCATGCTATATCGGTTCATTGTTTTATCAGCTGGTACTATTAGGTTAGGGTCATTATTTATTATTCTAAAAGTTTGATTTATCTTGGTAAATGTAGGGTTTGAGTATTTACATCTCTTTTAAAATTTCAAGTTACCTATCATGTTGTACATGTCCTGCTCAACATTTTCCAGGTTGGTCTGTGCTGATGGACATTTACGCGTTTTGATGTTATAACATTTGATGTACGCTTTTCCGGAATCATCTGATAGCATATCATACTCTGGAGGATCCACCATGCGTGTATCCGGTTGGTTCGTTCTCTGTTCGCCTTCGTTTTGCGTTCAAATTTTCGTATATATATATATATTAATGAACATATTAATAAAGAATGCACACAACCTAATATAAAATATAGGCATACAATTAAAGTGGGACCTAATATTGACATTGGTCCTTGTCGGTATTGACCTGAAAATACGAGTTAAATATGAAACGTAATCCAATGACTTTATGTATAGCTCTTTAAAAGTACTTTTGAATCCTCATACTACTTTAAAATGAGGTATTAAAACATCATCTTATAAAAAGTAAAATAAAATAAATAAATAAATATTTAATAGCTCCCTTCGGTATTTTGAATCATGTCTAGATAACTGTAAATATTTTCGTTGTGAGTGACAAATTCTCCTCCTTAGTTTCGCATTTAATAGTAACTAACTACTTAAGTGAAGAATTCTGGGTAATTAAACTTATCTTACTATTGACTGACACGATTTATGAATAAGTACTAAATATCTTCCACAATAACACGGAAGTATAACAATCTTAATAGTTTCTTGCATGGATGGATGAGTCTATGAAACTAGCTCTAAACTATTGAACTTAAAGAGTTTCGTATCAAATTGACCTAAATATACATCTGAAGGTTAATTGATGTAACTTTAGTAAGTAAAAAATTACCCTCAAGTGAATTAGAATTTTTATAAATAAATTATAGAACTTATTAACTATTTTAAGAAATATTACTGAATTAAAAATGTATAAATGTCCGCACTATTTTTAAGATGTACTAGCTTTGAACGAAAAATTCAAAATTTCATTTCAGTAGGTTCCTCCACGTGTGAGTTTGCTTTTTTTCTTTGTTTTTTATTTGGTTTCACCCTAATATGAACCACTGTATAGTGTAGATATTTTTTAAGACACTTTAATCCAAAAACTTTTTACTCTTTGTGATATTTTTCTGATTATTTTGTAATGTTGCAGATACGATATTGACATAAAAACGTTGTTTGGCACAAGACAAATGAGACGGACCGTAAAAATATATCTTACATAAATGTTATGTTTTTTTGGAAATGTGAAAAAATAAAAATAATGAAATAAAACCATGTTTTTTGGAATATAATACGAACTGGCTTATATATATATATATATATATATATATATATATATATATATATATATATATATATATATATATACATCAATACAAAACTAAAAATGACAGATAGCAGTTTGCACCAAAGTAATCTTACACGCGTCTCTGATAAACATCTCGTCATACTTTAATAAAATGTCACCTATTATGTAAACGTCTTGTCTCTAAATATAAGAGTAACCATATACATATTTCCAACCCTCAGGTAAAAATCAAAGTTTAACATTTCAGATACGCACCAGCTTCGTTAAAACGATATCGATGAAATAAAAGCGTGTTATATGAAACATATGTCATCTAGATAATATAATTAAAATGCAAAATAAATATACAAATATTTATATCAAAAAAGAAAGCTACGCATGGCGTATTTTTATTTCCTTGGCTCAAACAGATTGAGAGCGTGAATTATGTTTCTTGCATTTACAAGACAGCCGACATTTTGGATCGGACCTGCCGCACAGACTTCTTTTATTAAAAGGTCTAAATTTATAACTAACTTCTTCACTTGTAAATAGAGAATATATGTTAATCGTTTATCTATACATAATGAGTATTATCCAATGTTTAGTCTCATATCACACTAACCGCCACTTTACATTGATACTAACATTTGTATTAAATAATTCTTTAAAGTTTGAATGTTTAATATTAAGCTTTATCGTTCGTTCTTACTTGATCTGAACTATATAATCATTTGTTTATATTGGTACACATTCTCTCTATATATTATGTGTATATATGTCAAGAAAAGTTCGAGTTAAAGAACTCGATGTATTGCTATGTATAAAGGAGATCAATATTTGAATGGTATTATGCTGGTTTCCAAAAGCTGGAAATGTGTCTATTGCTTTCAAAATTGACCCTCAGAGGCTCTTTTATTTAAATAAACAAATAAACTGTTTCTGTAAATCTAACGCGTATGCCTTGTGATTTCCATTCGTAACTAACTATCGCAGGAAATGATGAGGGTAACGGAACGAATTAAAAGTAAATATACGTATAAAATAAAATAAAAACAACAAAAACTTTCAAAATGCAAATACAATATCAAAGTAAATGCAAAGAGAAGTAGTTGTTTTCGGCCTAAAAATGCCACGAACGATTTGATATTCCGGAAATAGACATATGAACGCTGTCGAGTTATATAACAGGTATTGTATTATTTGGATTATTCGAACTATTGTTCTAGTTTCGGTGTCATTCTCACCATATTCCGGCCGATGTAATCTCCGACCTTCTTAAGATGTATCTTGTCGAAATCGGGAATATTTCTGTCGAATTCTGAGATTTTTACGGAATTTCGAATGGAATCATTAATTTTATCCATGAGGGTGGCTAGCTCTCGTTTCGTTTACTATACTTAGTGTCACCCGCACTGAGGATTGAACCTTCAACCTCTAGAAGACGGTCACTTAGAACTGCTTATTACTTTAGCATTTCATACGTTACTCCGAGTAGTTTGATTAATTTAAATGATACCCATTATCACTTCTCACCTTAAGGTTTATCTGTATGAAACACCATTTATCTAGAATCAACGTCTAGTATTTGTTTTGTGTTATCCTACTGCACTGCAAGATTATAATGTGACTCATTCATAATTACTATTCTTTAAGAAATGGATATCACTCACCAAAGACTGGTGTTGTGTTTCAACAATCTTCGTAGGAAGGCATTAAATTAATAACATACGTTTTTGTTTTCATAAGCAATCATATATTTTTCAGTATGGTGCCTGGAAATCATATTCGTAGACACAGCAATCAAAGGTTTCTGCCAAATTCTTAGATATTTCACATGTTTTTACTGTCACTTAATATGCCATGACTAAAAAATCTTTAACTTTTTAAATATATTCCCCGTCTTGGATATATATATATATATATATATATATATATATATATATATATATATATATATATATATATATATATATATATTTATATATATATATATTTATATATATATATTTATATATATATATATATTTATATATATATGTATATATATATATATATATTTATATATATATATATATATATATTTATATATGTATATATATATATATATATTTATATATATATATATATATATATTTATATATGTATATATATATTTATATATATATATATGTATATATATATATATGTATATATATATTTATATATTTATGTATATATATATATATATATATATATATATATATATATATATATATATATATATATATATATATGGAACTACCTTATTCACGTAACCGCGTGCTACACACAGAGGCATATTAAAATTAATCGTCGATAACATCAAGATAGATTTCAACTTGACTGCGAGAAATATTTCCCAATATAGAAGGATTAAACGAAATCAGAACAGAAAAAATATGCTTATACTTCTGACAAGTGTGTATATCACCGAAAGTACTCAAGTGTTTAAAGAAAATAAATCATTTATTTTAAAAAACATAAATAAATTGCGTTGTCCAGGTTTTCAAAATATTTATTTTAAAATACTCTTCTTCTTATATATATATATATATATATATATATATATATATATATATATATATATATATATATATATATATATATGTATAATGAAATATGAAACTTATATACTAACGTAATAGAAAATGAAAGAAGGAAAACCAAAAATATTTTTCATGTATTCATTCATCAACATTACAAGACTTCCAAAGGGTGATTGTCCTGAAGAAATTGTAAACTATACAAATATTTGACATAGCAGCAGTAAGAGAAGTAAAGCTCAAAAGGTCTCGTGTGACAAGCTACATTATGAACTACAAATAGATGTGATCAGTAAGAGAAGTTGAGTTTACTGTGAAAAGTGTAGGGGAACGGTAGCTTTCGGAGTAATTAACACCATTAGCGAAGAAAAATGAGCGTGCGTGATGTAAACCCATTTGTCGATTAGTAAAAGATAAATTATGTGCTCAAAACGATGGTAGCAGTGGGAGAAATTATTGCAAATTATTGTGTTATTTCAATGGGCAGGTAAGAGAAGATGCTTATTCATGAGGGAAGTGCCCGATATATGAGATGTTTTCTTAATGTTTTTATGAAAATATTGATAGGACTTTTTTCGTTGCATTAACTAGGTTATATGTGAAGTATTCAATGAATTAGTCATGTATTTGAATTCATCGTCTAAATAGTGTTGTATACAGATTCTGAAAGAACATAGGAAAAAGTCTGTCTTAATGTCTTTGTTGTGTTGTTAATTAAAATGTATATTCGTTTTATGAGTTGATTTGCGATGCATTTTGAATGCTTAATTATAGGGTGATTTTATGGCAAATGTGTCTTAAATAGTATCGAGTTATTTCACTTTGCTTCATAAGTAAACTTTTGGAGGGTTCGATGTGTTAATTTGTGTTTGGGATTTTCAATTTGCGGTTCTTGGGTTAGCAAAATAATAATGTCGTCAATATCTCTAAAGTATTCTGTGTTTTGATATAATCTAAAATTGAAATATAATACTCTAGGTATTCTTAGAATAGACCTGCTCGCACTCCACTCAGATGGTTGCCCATAGTAACTCGTATATTTGCTTGTAGTAGAATATATATATATATATATATATATATATATATATATATATATATATATATATATATATATATATATATATATATATAAAGATAGATGGACGAAGAGTGATGAACATGCACGCATGTCCAAATGTATATCAAACTTCGATTGTTCAATGCAAGGTATATTCTGTAATAAAATTGTTTATTATTCTTTCCTTAAGCCAAGGCTTTTCAAAGATCGAGATCTTATCATCAGAGGAATGATACAGATAGATAAGTTGGCAATAGAAAAGCCAAAATTCAACATTTGAAAAAATATTTAAAAAAATGATGGGTGAAAAAAGTTCGTGTAAAAATGTTTTATTTTATTTACTGCTTGTGAAATAAAAAAAACATGGAACATGAAGAAATGAAAACTATATCAGTAATTAAAATATAGTAAGTCAGAACTGAAGTAAGTTGTGTTTAAAAAGTAAATTATACACATTGTTTATAATGGAAAGAAAAAATAAGATTAGTTAATATAGATAAAAAATATATTAAAATCAACAAGAAATAAAAATAAACAAATGTAAATTCGTAGCATATAAATATAAAATAAAGTAATATAGAAATAAAAGCAATACAAAACGAAAAAAATAAATGAACCGAAATATAACGCTGAGAACAATATTTGGATAAATAATTTAAGCGGTTCTTTACATTATTTATTCAAAGCATGAATAAAAGAAAGTTTACGGTGAATGCCTTAGCAACAAAGAAGGAATAAAAACAGGAACATCATGAGAAAACAGTATGAGAAAAGACATTAAAGTATATCAACATCAAGGAACATAATAAAAACGCTGAAAAGATTAAAAATAACTAAACATATATTTTATTTAATTTAATATAAGGAAAATGCGATCTTTTGAAAGGGCCCAAATATGTATTTCACCAATTATGAAAGTACTAGAGCAACAGCTAGTATAATATTATAATAGACAGGCGACAGAAGCAATGAACACAAAATGTGAATGAAATAAATAAAACAAAGCTTATAAAAATATAAACAAATATGAACGGGGTAATAAAAAAAAACATAAATTGGTTAATAAATATAGCAAAATCAAAAGAAAATAAACTCAAAGACAGAAGAATGAGAAAGAAATACACAAAACATTGCAATAAAAATTTAATAAAGAATAAAACAAAAATGTGTAGGAAAGATAAATAAAACATGAACAACACTAGAATAAAGAATAATTAAAAAATACATCAAAGCATCAATAAAAGATAAATTAGAGAAAAAAAATAAGTACAATAAAAAAGAAGTATATTGATTAAATAAAATTGACGACAAAAAAACACATTTTATAATGCCCCAAAACAAATAATTAGAAGTAACAAACAATATAATTAAAATATGAAACAATGACAAAATAAAGATGAGACAGATATAGGGAAAAAACAAAAAAGTAGAAATGTACAAAATAAAGAAGAATGAAAATACATAATTTGAATAGAAGATGAAAGAGAAATAGAATTAAACACAAGAACAGTGTTTGGAAAGAATTTTTAAGGCATGAATAATAGCATAAAAAGGGGCAATATGAATAAAAATAATTAATGAAAAGAAGATAATTCGAAAATAATAAAAATGTTATTCTGAATGATTGAAACGCTTTACACAGCGTAATTCCGTTTATTATAATGTTAAAAAGAAAACCTCGGCTTCTAACTTATCTAGATATAAGAAGGTACAGTTTATTGAAATTAAACATAAGCATGGTTCAGAAACGATTAACATGTTTGCTGGCATTTTAATCGTTTCTGAACCATCTAATAAAGAAAATACAAATAAGCGTTCGATCAAAAATAAATGAACAAATGATTAACAGAAATCAAATTATAATGTAAATTACCACTCTCAAAACCTATAACACTGAAAGTATGTTTAACGGCATGTCAACCGTTTTGGTTTATTTTAACGCTAACTGCAATTAATATAAGACGGATTAATTTCAAAGCTGTCATGAAACGCATGTTGCTATTTTAACTAGATTTCAGAGGATTTATTAATTCATTCTCCAATTGTATTACAGTGTAAATGAAGCAATAAAACTGATTACATCTGAACACGGCAGCAGATTTAGTTAGCCGTTCCGATATCTGTCCCACTGTGTCTTTCTTCGTACATAACAAAAGTAGAATGAAGAAAAAACCACGTACGAAGCAGACATCTAAGAGTTCAAATTAAATTAAACCAGTAAAAACGTAAAATAGACATAGTGTCAATGGATAGAACATATCAGAAAAAGAAACAGAAACGGTTATTACATTCAATATTACAATGTCGAACTTATGTGTGGCAGATCGACAACATTATATTTCAAAAGTCAGCGTGATAGACAAAATATAATTTTTATTTATCTTCCTCCCACAAGGTAAGATGTGACACAATGTCGGGAAAGTGGGATTTGAAAAGCCAGCACCAGAGAAGGTAAGCACTCTGGCCAATAACAATTGTCTAGGCAGCCCCATCGGCATTCCCCGGTAAGGGCGCCTCAGGCAGTAAGTAATAAACCTACTCCTCCCCAAAGATGGGAGGCAAAACCTGGGAGTGTGTACCTCCTAGAACTGCACAGGACACACCCATAGACCGGCGTCATCAAGACCCGAAGGCCAAGACGATACCGGTCTATAGGGTGTAGTATCCATCGGAAGAGATACTACACTTTGATCTTGGACACAATATAAAGTTATTTCAAATATAACCCTGTTACAGAACACACAATTATTTTGTCAAAAGAAACTGTGGACAACAGAAAAAAATTGTACTTGAACCTAAGTTTGGCAGACTAACGATAATAATGCTAAACCTAAGCTAAGAAAGATCAACGAAAATGTGATACTTGATCGACCGACGGAAATTCTATTCCTAACTTAATTGTGACAAACAAACGACAGTCTTATTTCAAACATATACGTGACAGACAGACAGTCGAAATTCATATTCCTAACTTTAACCTGTACGGATTAACGAAAATGCTATTTTAAACTCAAGCTTGACAGACCGCCACAAAAAAAGTAATTTTCAAAGCGGCTAGCAATGAAAATATTATTTCAAATGGGACTCTCATCGACTGATAGACTAAGCTCCTCATAACGATGTGGAAGCGCATCTAAATAAAATAGATGAAACATGATAGAAAAATGATATGATAGAAAAATGGAATTGAAAATGGAGACATATTGAAAGAGTCTTGATATCGCTAAGGAATCAAGAGATACTGTAAACTGATAGATGTGAGAGACCCGTTAGGTCGCAGTGACATTTTAATCGGCATACATCACTTATTTATAAGAGGATATGCACTTGCAATCACATTCATAAGACAAATAGTGGATCTAGAGGGAAAATAGAAGCGATCGAAGAGCTAAAGTATTACCAGAATTTAGAAACAAATAAAACAAAACATACCACTGTTGAAATATTAATTATTAAAAATAATAAGCAATTAGAACGCCATACAATACATTTTAGTTTTATATAAAAATACCCTTTTTCTTTCTTTTAGTCCTCATCTTATTTTTTTTTTGGTGTTAACAATGCTTTCTAACCAAGGACAACACATTTTATTATTACAATTTGCACCGCCATGTGCCGTCCCAAAAAAAAAGACTCTCATTCGTTCACCGACATCGAACTGATAACACCAAAAAAAAAAACAAGATGAGGACTCAAAGAAAAAAAAAGGTATTTTTATATATCTTTATTTGAAATTCAGTAATTCTGATGATGAAGTATATCTTCGAAAATTAAATTGAAAAAAAAAAGTTAATAAAACTAAAATGCATTGTATGGCGTTCTAATTGCTTATTATTTTTAATAATTAATATTTCCATATAAACAATGCTTTCTAACGAAGGACAACACCTTTTATTATACCACTATTGATTTAAAGTCTGTTTCCCATAATATTTGTGATCGACAGTTTTCATTACAAAAAAAAACACCTATATAAATCTACTACAGTAACGGAATATACAAACATTTGTCTGTGTTGTTAAAGAATAATCTTTTATGTCTAATCGATTCTAATATTTCAATATTAATCTTATATTTTACCTTTAGTTATTTTAAAGAGTAATGGAATACGAATTGCCTCTCACACTCAGAAATGCTCTATCACTTAATACAAAATGCAAAACATTTAATGAAAGCCAAATACGCAGATTCATCAGAAAATAATGTGATTTCGAAATTCACATGGATTCCGCAACCGACTTAAACATTACATATTAATGGTCCGTTTATATTCTAAATCTTATTTAAAAACGACACATCTAGTAAAACAAGAATACGATTAAGTAAAGACGATCAAATTCACACAAAAATCGTTCGTTCGATCACTTTATATAAATTACACCGTAACTCTAAAAGAAATGTCATTAATGCAAGTAAAATACTATTTATAATTTTGAATGATTATTGCGTTACACACCTTTTAAAAATCGTTAAGCATATATAACTAATATCTGTTAATCCGACATTACTTCTCAGCTTTTTTATTGCTAATCGATTTCTTTTGACAAATTGTAAATACATTTTATTGGGCAGTTTGGTGTGAACCATTACTACCTTCACAATTCAGTTCTAATTTCTAAATAATTATACTATTACACGTTATGGACGGCTACAAAGTTTGTATTGTTTTACAGTTCTTGTAATGATGATAATAAAGTCATTGACCCATTTAATTTTTAAATGCACCACAAACGTGTAATACTATTTCGATCTGAGGCCGTTTTTGCAATATAAGATGTTCAACTTCATTAGAATACTCTTTTTATTTTATTTTAGATAAGGATTGATGATTTGTAATAGGATTATTATGAGTACATTTTTTCATCTTGAATGTGGCGTAATGAATATACGTGATAATTAATAATTACTTCAAAGTGATTGAGGATGAAGGTGTAATACTCAGTACTGGCCACCCTAGGAAATCAATTACAAATTAATGAAAACTATTTTCGGGTTATGACTTACAGAACAAAAACAATCTCTTCCGGGCATTGAATAAAGGGTTTCTGTTCAAAATTTCGTACAAACTTTTGAGTTCGACAAATGCTTAAATAGCACTGTGCCATCAAACTAACCCACTGGGCTTGCGAATTCTCCAGGATATATATATCCAATCCAGATCATAACGTATACAACACGAAGTTAAACAGTAGGAAGAATGCAGTCTTCGTTAAATGACTTGTGCACTATTGACACACGTATACTACGTCTGTAATATGGCTAGGCATTACTCGTTGAACCAAATGTCTAGGCTTTCACAGCGCTCTAAAAACCTTGGAACTTTTGACTTTGAAAATATTGAGTTTTTCATGTAATCCCTCCCTTGTAATCTGGCTTTGTACAGCTCTCAACGAACAGTGTGTGTATAAACAGGTTCTGTATTACATAACATCAGAACAACATCGGTACCGTCGGTTTCAAATCTTTACAAAAGAGGCCTATAATTTATTTTATTTTACTGGTCTATCTTCAGCCTTTTTAGAGAGTCAATATATAATGAAAGAGTCGTTCAACTAGTACAATATACTAGCGGGACTACGTTTAAATTCCACGGTGTTTTTTTTATCATAAGCTCGTAAGTTAACTGCGAATAATATAATTTCTTTTTAAAATAATAAATATATGTCAGGATGAAATCAATTCTGAAAAATTAGTATTTCTTTTTGCTAAATAATAATTGTAATTTTTAGATTAATAGTCTTTAAATAAATAAATCAAATACGTCTCTTCTTTACCTATTTATTTTAAAATTAGAGATAATTAAATTATTTTAACACAATAGACATTTCCTGCTTTCTTAACGTTTACATAATTTTTATCTAAATATTCTTTCAAATCAATAAAACAGATGCTACATTTTTAATGCATTTATTCAAAGCTGTACTTCGTCGTATGGTCGACATATTTCGAGTTTGGAACAATTTCTATTTAAATGTATAAAGACGATATTTTTACCTCATCAGCAAGATATGAATAACCAATAACCGTTTTATTTATCTTCCTCCCACAAGGTAAGATATGACACAAAGTCGGGAAAGTGGGATTTAGAAAAGCCAGCGCCCGAAAAGGTGAGCACTCTGGCCTACAAAAAATGCTTGGGCAGCCCCGTCGGCATTCCCCTGTATGGGCACCTCAGGCAGTAAGCGATAAACTTACTCCACCCCAAAGAGGGGACGCAAGTCCTAGGAGTGTGCACCTCCTAGAACTGCACAGGACAAACCCACAGACCGGAGGAATCAATACCCGAAGCCCAAGACGATACCGGTCTATAGGGTGTAGTATCCATCGATACAGATACAACACTTTGATCTTTGCAACCAATAACCGTATTTGCTGATCGGAGAAGCTTATTCCGGTAAATGTGTGTGAGAAATTATGGCATACGTATGAAAACGGGATGTTTTAGCGTATTATTACATCGATTTGCTCATGTAGACGGACACTTAACTGTTCATTTATCATTACTAACACATTATGTTGAGGAAGACTTCCATCTTACTCTCCTATGTAAGTACCAATATATTATTGTCTTCTATGTGGATGACGTCATGTATAGTGACTTATATATCTTCGAGGTAGACAAAACACCTGCGTGTTTGACAGAATGTTATATTCCGATGTTGTAAATGGCGTAGAAACACACGCAATATATACGTAGTGCTGTTTCGTATGTATCTTTAAACATGTCATAGCCGTTTTATTTTTGTTTAAAACCCAGTAAGACTGAAGGTAAGAATTTGTGTCTGCTGTTCGCTTTCTGGCACACAAGCATTTTGCATGATTAAAACTGTTTCCTTTTTGTGTAACTCATCCTAACATTGGTTAAGATATGATCTACATGAAATGTTTAAATGCAAAACGCGATAAACGGCATTTTTAAAATCACGAAACTGTCCCTAAAAAAGTGTTGCGTTTCAACACTTTGACGACACCCCAAAACTATGTGTTACATAATATACTACCGATATAATCACTTTTTGATTTCAATAAAAATCAGCTTTTATTTGAAGTCTAGATTTTATATATTCGTGTTTTTTTTGTTGAAGGTCTCAATTTAAACGAATTGGATTTATCGCGTTTTGCGTTCTAACTCTTCACCTGCTAAAGTTTAGCTTTCTGTATTAGCTGAACCAATCAGAATAAGTCATTGTTTTTTTAACTTACACTGATCTCTTTTTATATATTACACACTTACGTCCATCTCTTTTATTTATGTCGTTTTTTTTACCAAATTATCATTTTTTAAATAGCATTTTATAAGTCAAATTAAATGTTTACGGTATCGTTTTGTCATTGAGTTTGAAAGAAAATTCTGATAAGAATATAATTAATTTCATTAAAGTAACATCATTTTAATTTCAATTTCGAAAATTCTTCCATTTTAATACTTTTTACATTTTCTATCATTACATGCATGCTAAGAAGTTTAAAGACTCAAATATTTCTATTTAAATGCTTCCAGATTCCTTTTAATTTCTGAAAAGTCACATCGAATTGTTTTTCTATTTTGATAACTATAAAGGAACACTATTATCTGTTTTTTTATGTCGTTTGAGTTCAAGTTACAGTTATTTAAATAGAATTTGAAAAGTCAAATTCATTTGTCCCCGTATTGTTTGGTTAATCAGTTTGAACTAACTTGTTATAAAAATCTAATTACATTTATTCAGATAAGACGTGATGAAAAAGTTACAGGCAGAAATTACTTTCTATATAAATGCTTTTACTTTCTGAAGAGTCACGTAGAGAATTTTCCTATTTTGATAACTATAAGAAAATATTAAAAAACCCTGATCACGCTAATTAAAACAACTTTTAGTGGATTTAATTTCGTAATAAAACACATTTTATAGGATTTTCGAAAATTTCTTGTTGGTACTTTACATTACTAGAATTGTGATTTCACTAAATAACCGATGGTTATGAGCTCTTTCATTAATATTGAAATATGAATAATATTACTAAGTATGGGTGGGGGGGGGGGTAAATATAACATATCACTACATAAATTTAAGGACCGTAGTTGTTGGACGTAACACCGTCCCAATCCAGTTACATTTTCTAAACAATAATTTCCCACCGAGATAAAACTTCATTACAACAAATTCTGGTTCGTAGTTTCTGGCGCGGGGTCATGTGGTTAAAGCCTTTCAAGTAGTTTTACATATAACTTTTTAAAATAAGCACTCATCTTTAAACAATAATATTTTTTCAAATCATTTTTTTAGCGTAGTAATTAAATAAATGTTATTTCTTTTCAGTGAAGTAACACCAACTTTGGCGTCAAGAAAGAAGATGGAAGACGTATAGTCGACGTCTTATCTGTCTAGATCTGTTGGAGAGAAACAAAAGCTGCCTCTATTTTTATTTTTATTTGATTTTACATACACGCGTCTGAATGTGATGACTAATATAAGCTGTGATTTTTATGCTTGTAGCCTGTATTAAAAATCAGTCTGTTATTGTCTTTATTTCTTTGTATATTCACTAGTCTACCACATTACCCACACAAAAGCCACATAGTTATTCCTGCTTGGTGTGCGACTAGTCTAGTGTCATACACAGTGAAACACTATACGTTAAACTGTGTTGATTTAGTACACATACGACAAAACCACTACAATGTTGGTATTATGAAGGAACTATTTCAATACATCAGAGTGGAAATGATGATGTACTTTTCGAAAAATTATGTGTTTATACCACATCATCAAATATCTATAAGTTCAATAAACTAAACTTCCCTGAAAAAAATAATCAATTGCCGACTCAAGAAATATGCACATATAAAATAAATGCATCCAAATCTGTTAACAAATTAAACATATTATGAACCTCAAGTATAAACATTGTTTTACAAATATGAATGGAATCGGAATTAAATAACACAAAAGGGTTGATATGTCGTAAAACAAAGCAAAACAAAACTAACGAATTGCCGACACTGATCGTACAGTTTGATTCATACATTACGTATTATTTTCACGTATTATTTATACTGTGTGATCCTTATCCACCTCGATATCATGTGAACATCCGATATGTGAAGTACGACTCAAGGCCACTCAGTATCTTATAGTTCCATGCCTTGAAATTCATTTCAACATACTAAATTAAATGGCAGGAAAAATAAAAAAAAACAATGCCGAAAAATAAAAGTAAGTCAGAGTAATGTCAGCGGCATCTTAACTCTGATCTTACAAATAGATAACAGAAACTAAAATTGGATGTGTCAGCATTGGAATGTTTGATTGGCATCAGCATCAAAGAGTTTTTTGTCAGCTTCTTGGAATTGGATGAGGGGTCTTTAATTTCACTTGATTTCGATGATGGATTACCCGAGATGTTCCAGCGACTATCGGTGATGAGAGAAATTGCCGCCCCCTCTTTTTACGACCAAGCACAAAAAGAAACACACAACGAGGATTGATATTGGTAAGATACGTCCAATCAATTTGCTCGTTTAGTAATGCTATAACAAGCTTATATGTGACGGACGAAATTTATATGTGGCGGATGAATGAAACTGCTATTTGAAACTCATATGTGACGGATCAACGAAACTGTTATTTCAAATGTATATGTGACAGATGGATTAAACTGCTATTTGAAACTTATATGTGACGGATCAACGAAACTGTTATTTGAAATTTATATGTGACGGATGAATGAAACTGCATATTGGAAACTCATATGTGACGGATCAACGAAACTGTTATTTCAAATGTATATGTGACAGATGAATTAAACTGCTATTTGAAACTTATATGTGACGGATCAACGAAACTGTTATTTGAAATTTATATGTGACAGATGAATTAAACTGCTATTTGAAACTTATATGTGATGGATCAACGAAACTGTTATTTGAAATTTATATGTGACGGATGAATGAAACTGCATATTGGAAACTCATATGTGACGGATCAACGAAACTGTTATTTCAAATGTATATGTGACAGATGAATTAAACTGCTATTTGAAACTTATATGTGACGGATCAACGAAACTGTTATTTGAAATTCATATGAGACGGATGCATGGAACTATTTGACACTTATATGTGACGGACTAACGAAAATATCATTTTAAATGTATATGTGACGAATAGATGAAACTGCTATTTTAAACTTCTATGTGACGGAACAATGCATCTGTTATTTAAAATGTATATGTGAGGATGAATAAAACTGCTATTTAAATCTCATATGTGACGGATCAACAAAACTGTGATTTGAAATTTATATGTGACACATTAATTAAACTGTTATGTTATACTAATATGTGACGTATCAACGAAACTGTTATTTGAAATGTATATGTGACGGATGAATGATACTATTTGAAATTTATATGTGACGGACTAATGAAAATGTAATTTTTCATTTATATGTGACGGATAGTTAAAACTCCTATTTGAAACGTATATGTGCCGGACAAATGCATCTGTTATTTGAAATTTATATGTGACGGATGAATGATACTATTTGAAATTTATATGTGACGGACTAATGAAAATGTAATTTGTAATTTATATGTGACGGATAGATAAAACTCCTATTTGAAACGTATATGTGACGGACAAATGCATCTGTTATTTGGATTTTATATGTGAGGGATGAATAAAACTGCTATTCGAAGTTCATATGTGACGGATCAACAAAACTGTTATTTGAAATGTATATGTGATGGATGAATGAACCTATTTGGAATTTATATGTGACGAACCAATGAAACTGTTATTTGAAACTTATATGTGACGGACCAACAAAACTGCTATCTAACATTTATATGTGACGGATGAATACAACTCCGACAGAACTGCAATTTCCACCTTATATGTGACGGACCGACGAAACTTTTATTTCAGGATTACACATGACGGATCGGAACACCTGATAGTTCCAACATACACGTGGCAGACGACTTAACTGGCATTTCTTAAATTACAATCGACGGATGAATGAAACTGCTATTTAAAACTTAAACGTGACAGCCCGACGAAACTGCCATTTAAAACTTAAACGCAACACCTGCTATTTCAAAGTAAAGCAGATAAGAAACACACAACTGATCTTTAAAAATTAAGCGAGACAGATTAGCAACAATGGTATTTCACGCTTAAGCGACCAACATACACGGTTACAGAGATGCTCGCGCGAAACTAGAATCAGTAATGTAATTAAACAAACTAGTAAGTAATAAACCATTATTTAAACGAGAATATTCATAAGTTCATAGTAAATAATGGATGTGTTTATTCTACTTGTGTCCTATCATACATGTCACGTATAACATTTGTAAAAATAGGAAAAATACTGTAACACCGATTAATTTAGTTAAACTAGAATCAGTAATGTAATTAAACAAACTAGTAAGTAATAAACCATTAGTTAAACGAGAATATTCATAAGTTCATAGTAAATAATGGATGTGTTTATTCTACGTGTGCCCTATCATACATGTCACGTATAACATTTGTAAAAATAGGAAAACTATTGTAACACCGATTAATTTAGTTAAACTTTATATTATTTAAT
>OY744528.1:111768729-111796229 GCA_963556195.1 Sepiola atlantica | reverse complement strand
TAGATATTTGTTTTTACTTCCTTTGTTTTCTTTTATAAAATGTATTTATAAAAAAATGTTTTGAAAAATATATAAAAAAGTAGTTTCGTATAACGCGGTATAGTTGAAATATGTTTGATTTATACTTATTTCTCACTATATATATTTTTTTTTATTTAACGATCTATTTACCAATATATGGGAGAGTAAATAAGATTTTATCCAGTATTTATATTCACCCATGAAACATGTTCTTTATTACTTTCTTTAATAAAAAAAATGTGTTCTACTAATACATATAATTCATATAATACAGGACCGGCGGCACAGTTATAAAAGTGTGTGGTGGGGGGTTCCTAAAAAGTTGGGGGGCCGTTTAAACACATGCATATATAACTTCATTATTGATGACCGTAAAGTGGGGGGGGGGCAAGTCAAAAAGTGTGTGTGAGGGGGGGGGGGGGGCTTGCGCCCCCTCTGCCCCCCCTGGTGCCGCCGTCCATGTAATACATAATAAGAATGCCTTTTTTCTCTCAAGGGTGTATTACTGAGCGAAAGGAAAGTGTTTATAATATTTATTTTAACACATTTTGTACAAAAAAACATTTTTCTTTACTAATAATCGGAAAATATATCGTAATTGTGTTTCCGCCTGTGAAGTAAGTTTTGTACTGTATTATTTTCGTTAACGTTGCATGTAATAGTCAAAGATTTGTACGGTGATAACCTGCGTACGAACATGAAATGCCTTAGCGCATTATTATACATGTTTATATTAGTTTGTAATCTTTTATGATTCATTTTAATATATTCTCTTCTTACCAAATTTTCTAAACAATGTTTGTAAAAATTAAGAAATAAATCGATAAGAAATGAAAGATAAACATTTAAGTAAATACGCTTCACATAAAAGCTGGTTCAGAATTAATTCTGATGTGTAGATAAAAGACCCTTTTCTCTTTCGAAGTAGCTAATCTCAAATCAGTTTGTGTTGCGTCATGCAGATTGATCTCATTGAAAAAGAATTCCTGCTGTTATGTCACGCTTAATTTTGGAATAGTATTTTCGAGCACGCACATGTAATAGCCGTATCTGAAGAATAGTCCTTCTTCTTCGTGTACTTTCTAATGTCATTCCATTTTCTTATTTTCTGGTTTTGCCATTTTTCTTTACTTGACTTGTGCCCCTTTCTCTTTCATTTCCTCGCCACACTCTTAGCAAGAGTGATCCCCCAAAGTTGATGCCATCTTTTGAACGCAACGATTTCCGACAAGCCCCTGCCTGCGTTCAAGTTTTCTGCATTGATCTTCGACTTTAAATATTTCTTATGAATCATATAATGAATTGTGGGCATGGATGTGAAAGGGGGCGCAATAGTTGTGTTTGAAGCAAGGAAAGGGAGATTTTGGCTGACAAGCTGGATTCCGAGAAATACAAAGAAGACGCTCATAGAAGACAGTTCAAGAGCATTGCGTTCAAATACACTCCGTTGCTCAGTTGCAACCTTGTTTCAGTCACCCCACTTATCCTTCATATTTCCTTTTCTCTTTAATTGAATCGCAACATATTTGCCTGCCTTTTCCTGTTTTTGTTTTCTTTCTCTTTGCAGTTCATCTTCTTCTGCTTCTTCTTCTTCTTCTTTTCCTTTTTAAGTGTTATTTTCTTCGTCTTTTATCATGACATAATAACACTAACTCGATGGTTGTACAACTTGTATTGCGTAAGTCTTCGTCTGAAGTTCTGACTTCAATTCATAGCAAATTCAGCAAACTAATTTAAGAAGTATATTGTAAGAATTTCACAAAGCTTAAACAATTTATTGCGAACAGTGTACCACTAAAACCAAATAAAGGCTGCATTAAAATTTCATAACGGTTTCCTAGTACAACACTAGACGCATGAATACGGACGCATGAGTGAAATCCTGCGGAAACGTTGATATTATTCACATATATTGTCTAGAAGAAATACAAGAATGGGGAACAGGGGACACAGTCAGATGCTTTACAAGAAACAGGCACGTTTGAACCTGAAAAAATATTCATTCATCCATCGCCGTGTTGATTTGTGGAATAGATTGACATCAAGTATAATTGAAGCCGAAACTGTAAATATATTTGAGAAGTGGTTGGATAAGTTCTGGATTGACCAAGAAATCAAATTCAACTATAAGGCTGCTGTCGTCACTGGACGCATACAGAGATGAAGACAAGGAGCTGTTGCCATAGGACGACTCATGTCCTTCTACCAGAATTCATCTATGTTTCTATTAAAAACCACTTCACTTATCGTAAATAATAATGAAAATTTATAATCATGAAAATACTAATAATTATTGTTTTTTTTATAGAGAGCATTTTGTAAATCCCCGTGTACGAATAAATAATGTTTTCACATGAGAGGTGTGCACGTTTAATTAGTAATTGACAAAGTCCTTAAAATTGGAAAGTAATATTTAGTAGGGAAAAGTAAAACTTAACCTTAAATGTTTTTTGGTTCAAACCATACACATTCGTAAAAAGCACCTATTTAATATAATATTCCACGAAGATGTGTCAACCTGCAACGTGTATCACAGCTACAACACACCTGTTGGAAAATGTGAGTAGGTATTATTATGATGTTGCATCAGCACACCCGCTAAATAGTTAATCAGTATCTCCGATAGTAACATGTTTTTACAAACCAATACAAAAAATTACAAAATTAACGGTTGACATATGCATTTTTGCACAAGATTTTAATGCATCAAAACTTCTTGCCACAGTTCCGAGAAACATGTTATTCAATTCCATTCCAGGCAGCTGCAGATTCGATCGACGACGCTATATTGTCTTGTGCGCGGTAGAATTCTCTAATTTCTGACACGCCCTTGTCTGTAAATAGCAGTCGACTGACTGTTTACTTTAAGTTCTGCTTTTGTTGAGGTGTACCAATTCATGCAAATACTACACTTAAAGTAACAGACATGCGCGAACGAAATAAAAGTGTATAATGTTCAATACAACGTTTATTTTTAAGAAAATCAGAATTTTAAAAAATGTAATCATGCATTTAGTTTTCTCCAAAAAAATACTGTAAAAAAAATTTATTTCTTTAAAAAAAAAGAAAATATCATTTTTTTTCAATAAAACAGACGGTTTCTGATGAATATATTTTTTAATAAAATAAAACAATTGAAAATATTTGCAAGCGTACTAAGCAAAGATAATACACACACGCACATGAATGTATAATACACTCTATAATAAAGAACCAATGTATAATTTCTGTATATATCTATATGAATATATCTATATACACGTGTGTGTATCTCCATCTGGTCACGCAAATGTTAGCGAGTAAAATACGTAACCTTTTCCAGTCCCTTGACGAACCTATTTCAAGTGCTCAAGGGAAATAAATAGATAGTCAGACAACTACCCCAGACTTATTCCCCCTGTTTTAAGTTAATACGGAAAATAAATCCTGTACTCGATTATAAAAATGTCTAAGCTAGTGTTTTACTTTTTTATGTCATCAGAAACGATAATAATTGTATATGAAAAATTAAATTGCTGATTTAATTCTATTACTGTTTATGGATATTCTTGTAATACATCAACATAAATATCAGTTGTGACCACTGGTGAAGCATAATTAATTTTATTTTGCGTCATTAATAACAAGGGATATACACAAACATATATTTTCATATTGATATAAACACACAACACCACTACAACATACACATATGTGTATGGTCCATAAGCATCATGTTCAACTTCTGACACATCTGTGTATATCTTTCACGAATACTCCTGAGTAAATGATGATTATTTTGCATTCTCTTAAAGCAACGGGTAGTATAGTAGGCTAGACGAACGTTCAAGTCGTCGTATAGGATGTAGTCTAACTTTATCAAACTGAGATGACCCTAGATCATATCTGATTCTGGAAACATTGTTTTCGGTCGACTTGCAAATTGAGTAATGTGATGTCCGCTGAAGTTAATCTCCGTTAGAGGTTGTGCAATACTTTACTCACTATAAACGTTAATAGCGACAGCCAACCTCTAGAGGACACCACTTTTTTAGGGAGAGAATGAGGCCAACAAACACTATTTTTGCAACTAGCTCATAACACCACGTTACCATGTAATTTTAATAGTTTACATTTTATAATATTCAATTTTAGGAATGATTCAAAATGATATATGCATCATTGATTTGGTCTAAGGATGCGTGAGTAAAGTGCTATTTATTGAAATAAATTTAGGTAAATTCGTAGTCTTAAAATATTTTGAGAAACACTCGTCTTCTGATCGCGAAAAATAAAACGCCAGAATTACACTTTCCTATCGCTGCTTATCGAAACACTATTTTTCGTCGTCTTGCCGCTTTAGTAAAGTAATGTCCTATGAACGGATTGTGCTACTATCTCCTCACTGTACATCGCTTATCGCGCATACAGAAGGTATCGCATTTGAAGAAATAGAATAAAACCAACACAAACTACTATTTGAACCAGTTGACAACACTATATTACTTTCTTATTATTATATTATACAATTTTGGCGGTCGGGCAAAAGGATTGACAAATTATCGCCTGGGTACAAATCTATATAAGTAAAGTGATACTTATTGAATTAAATCTGTGTAAGCCTTTAGTCTTAACATTACTCGTCGTTTCTCGGGAATGATCGATATCCCCTGTGTTCTCCTGCTCAAATCCCCAGAACCCTTATTAAGGTGTATGTTCTTATTTATTAATTTCTATAATATTTAAGTTATATATCACATCAAACTAAGTAAACAATTATATTTACCTTTTCTGAATGTGTGGCATGCATATTAGTTTCGGATGGGAATTGGTTGATGAATTTGCCATAATTTGCATTTATTTCCAAAGTACCTAATTCGGACTATTGAAAGGATCTACCAAACGATATCTAGACATGAGTTGTCTTTATATTCACCAATACTTGCCTGCAAGAGAAGATGCTGCCTAGATATATATTTCAGTCCTGTCTTGAGGCACTAACTGGTCTAGCCGCACTGATGAGCTGTGAAACAGCGAAACAGCCTGCATGTGGATGACTATATATATATATATATATATATATATATATGACCTTCTTCCAGTACATCCTGCTGAACTGTTTATATAGAATTCTGAGATTTTCCCGGAATTCGAACGGAACCTGTTATTAAAACAACGGTACTTTAGTTTCATAATATATATATATATATATATATATATATATAAAAATAAAAATATATATATATGTATCCGATACTCTTCCGGTACATCCTGCTGGACTGTTTATATAGAATTCTGAAAACGGAACCTGTTATTAAAACAACGAGACTTGCTTGCTCTCATTTCGTCACTAATGACCAGGTGGAAGTTTTAAGTTATTTATACTTTTAGTTTTAGTATCGCCTGTTCTGTGTATTAAACTTTAAACGTCTAGATAACTGTCACTTAGAAATAATTATTACTCAGCACTTATCCGTTGCGCAACAGGTTTTTGCGCACATAAACACCCAGACGTTTAACAGGACGCACCTTACGCGACATCGAACGAAACGTTGTGAGAATAAGATTTAACATGAGAACAGTTGCCAGAATGATCCAAATAATCTAAATTATTAATCCCCATCTAATGAATTCCGAAACATATATCGTTATCTCGGTCTATTTTCTAAACCATGGGACAAAGTCGTGAAGAGATATGCAAACAAACGGGGAGTTCGAATTTAAACATAGCTATTAGATGATCATTATGACAATGAATGGGAAAGGCACACTATAGAGCAGCGATTCACACCATACACGGCATGATTAAGATTACACACAACCTCTCGTTTGATGAGTGAAATTTGAAAATTGGGGAAAGTTGAACCTGGTCGGTAAAAGATGGTTTACTATTTGATAATTTCACGCGCTGTGTGTGAAAGAATGGTGACACCATACTGCGTCTTCTTCCCTGTCCGGGATATAATACGTCTGGGGGTTGGTTGTGCATTTAATATTCCTTAGAAACATCCCAATTTAAGAAAAAAAACAGCTCAATCCGCCTTGTGTGAATGCCACGACATATACCAGCATACACTGAAATGATTAATACGCTAAGTGCATGCTCTTTATTACGTTTATATACTTTAATTCAAACAAAACGAAGCACATTGCCACTGACACTTAAGAGACTGCTGTAGTTTTAAGGCCAGATTCATAGGAACATCCTAAGTGAAGACTTGCGCAGCGAGATGTTTGTTCACATGATATTTAAATGTTTGCCTTTTCGGTACAGTATTAGAAACAGGGAGCAGGGAGAAAATACCAAGGGTTAGCAGTTTGAGGAAATAACCTACAATAATAAGAAGGCCCTCCGGCATCCGGGGACATTCACAGTGAATGTATGCGATTTAGCTGATTTCCGTGTATTTACGTTGAGGGAGCATCATTGGAGTAAGTTTGTCGGAACACATTCTATTGAAATACTTGTAAACAAATCACATGAATACAACATTGCAGCGATCGGAAAGAGGTTGGAGCTGGTGGATAGTGTTGGACTTATTATATTACATACTATTTTTAGACGCTGTCTAACAGTGGCAGACAAGTTGATGCTGCACTAGCCCATATGTGACGACAATATTCTATGAAATCGCGGATGGTGGCCTTGCAGATATATGGGATACTTGCAAGCGTGAGAAGAGAGAGCCTTGACAGTATTTTCTATGTACTTTTTTGTAATTCATTTTTTCTAGTAATAGTATGCCAATGAGAATGTTGAACTCTCGGATAGGGTGTTATTTGCCATGACAACAGTTAGTTGGACATTTTTATTGTAGTTGTTAAAGGGATTGACCTTTGTCTTAGTAGCCTTACATGTTACCATCCATTTATGTCTCCATTCAACTACAGACATGAAGTCATTTCACAAGGATTCAGCCATTGCCTTAGATATGTGTGCGCCTGTTGTTTTATCGAGATGTCGCGACTAAAGAGTGGTGTACTTAACTAGTATATCCATATTCTATACAATTTCGTAAGGGACGTTGTTTTTTAAAATCAACTACAATAAAGGTCCAAGGATCGATCTATGGCGTATACCCGCATCAATGTGATGTTCTATATATATATATGCCCACCGAAGACAACCTGTATCTTTCTTTCAGATAGGAACGATATAATTATATTAAATATTCGTCCAGATATAGCATACGTTTATGTGATGTTTTAAATACATGAACCAATATGAACAATTATATATTAGCTTCCAATAAAGAAGCCATATTATGTAGGCGCGCAAATATTAACAATTTTTGGGCTTTCAAATCTGCCAACAATGCCACATAAAAGAACTTCCTAGAGATTTTTCTGCATGACATTGTCACAAGAATCAGCACGATATTTTCGGTATTATTTGTTTGTGTGCGCAATCAAAATGATGACTATTGTTGAAATCACTGAACACACCTTAAGTAGACGAGCCACGTTTAAATTTATTATATTTCTGTCAGCAGTATTTCTCCTAATTACAAAACATGTTGACGCGCATATTGCTCGTCTGCCTGTACGTGTTTGTATTTGTGCTTGATTGGCATATTTTTACATGCTTATATAAGACCTACCTGTAATGCGTCGGGTGTCAACCACGGGTAAGATTTATGTTACTGTATTTCATTCGAACATTGATAAAACCTGACATATCTTTCAATATATGGTTCTTGCTTACTAAAGAATAATAAGTCTATTTACTTGCATATAATCCTCCGATTCATTATTGTTTTTTTCATCATCATCATCTTCCCCCTCCCCCTCATTATCATCACCATCGTCGTCGTCCTTTATTGTTATCATACTTTTTTGTTATTATACTTTTTTGTTATCATACTTTTTTGTTATCATACTTTTTTGTTATTATACTGCTTTCTTATCGTACTTTTTTGTTATTATACTTTTTTGTTATCATACTTTTTTGTTATTATACTGCTTTCTTATCGTACTTTTTTGTAATTATACTTTTTTGTTATCATACTTTTTTTGTTATTATACTGCTTTCTTATCATACTTTTTTGTTATTATACTTTTTTGTTATCATACTTTTTTATTATTATACTGCTTTCTTATCATACTTTTTTGTTATTATACTTTTTTGTTATCATACTTTTTTGTTATTATACTGCTTTCTTATCATACTTTTTTGTTATTATACTTTTTTGTTATCATACTTTTTTGTTATTATACTGCTTTCTTATCATACTTTTTTGTTATTATACTTTTTTGTTATCATACTTTTTTGTTATTATACTGCTTTCTTATCATACTTTTTTGTTATTATACTTTTTTGTTATCATACTTTTTTGTTATTATACTGCTTTCTTATCGTACTCTTTTGTTATTATACTTTTTTGTTATCATACTTTTTTGTTATTATACTGCTTTCTTATCATACTTTTTTGTTATTATACTTTTTTGTTATCATACTTTTTTGTTATTATACTGCTTTCTTATCATACTTTTTTGTTATTATACTTTTTTGTTATCATACTTTTTTGTTATTATACTGCTTTCTTATCATACTCTTTTGTTATTATACTTTTTTGTTATCATACTCTATTGTTATCATACTTTTTTGTTATAATTATTATAAGTTTTTGTTATTATTATTATACTTTTTGTTATTATTATCATTATTATACTTTTTTTTGTTATTATTGTATAAAGGACGGACACTTTATATTTTGTCATTTAATTTACATACGTGTTTTTGTGTGCATATACGCGCATGCAAATTAAATGACGACGCTTTTTCCCGTAATGTTCACAGAAGCTTTAAGCAATATCAGAGAGTGATTAAAATTTTTTTAAATAACAAATATATAAATATATATAATTAAAAAAATAAAACATAAGTCAAAAATAAATACAACATTGAGATAAAAACAATCATACACATAATATAGAATCTAGAATCACACTAAACGATGGGTTAACTATGAAATAGTCGATAACTATTAATTGCCAGCATAAAACACATGACTCAACATTGGCTGAGGAGGGAAACCGATATTGACGATGCTCATCAACAACTATATTCGAACTGTAGAAGTTCAAATAAAAAGTCTATGTTGGTAAAGAAAGTAAGTTTTGCTAACAAATGTCATACGTGATCGTGCTGGAGTGGACATGTAGACAGCGTCGCATATTAAATCTAGAAGCAATATCTGTTTTCGCGATACTTCCACATCAACACATTGATCGAAGCCGGTATAAGTGGCTCTTACATATATAAGTCAGTCTGGACAATGTATGTTGCTTTTTCAATCCACTTGTGTATGTTTTCAGCTTTCCAAAGGAAATAATTCATTCACTATATATACTTACTTTTTGCTGGTACGATATTATTGGAGTATTTCTCGACTTCTGATCAACATACTTGAAATCTAACGTTCATCTTATATGTTTTTAAAATAGGTCGATGTTTCCATGGAAATAGAAATGATAAATGATGATTGGTTCTGGTACATAAATATATTCACCGATGGAATTTGCGATAGGAAAATAGCATACATCGAAAAACAGTAGATTGATGTATTATTCCGAATATGCATTGAAGGAATAGATAATGCCTTACTATTACTGTTTTATATCTATTGATAGTTGCAACCATTTATACCAGTTTCGGTAAACCTTCTGTTGCTACATTACAATAAAATGTGAGAAGATTAGGTTTGATTTTCTTACAATCTAATTAAGAAAAAAATATCGTGTCGGATTTTCGGTGTTTATCATTGCTTTCAATTAATCAGATACATCAATATTTGTTTGTGAGAAGTACTTTTTACTTTTTTCCCCGGACCATGTTCCATTGCAATAAAACATATATTTCGCTTGAGTTTCATTCAAATAAAACTTGTACCCACTCGGAACTATGTTAATATGGACAATATTTCGCCAATCACATTCTATCGTCAGCTCCTTACGTCCTTATTAATACATCAACATTTTGTTATCCCATTTTAAACAATTACATGTCTTAAATATTTCTCATATAATATATTCAGGTCAAGATTTATAATATATGTTAAATATTTAAATTGTTTTGCTGCAATCATAATTCATTTTAAATCCAGTGCAGTTGGTAGGTACTTTTTCCTTAGTTCCCTCAAAATGTTATTAAATAAAAACTATATTTACATGAGCTTTTAACCATTACATTTTATTATTTTACGTTTCATTTGTTCAACTATAAAACAAATAAAATGCGCAGTTATACACGTATACTTTGATTGATTTAATTGATTAAATTATGTTTTACATAAACAAAATAAAAAACGCAGGATTTTCTTTGGAAAAATTAGTCTGTTTGCACAGCTGGTATATGACTTTCATTTTTCCATGTTTATTAAGAAAGAGCAGGTGTGCGCTTCTCATTGTCACGGATAAAAACATACTTTGAATCTAAGCTTAAATTTCGTACTAATCGGAATACACCAGATTCAATTTATTAGGTAACTGTTCAGACATTTGTATTATTTGTATCATTCTGACTACTGCGTTTATCTTGGATATTATTCTCACAACGTTTCAGCCGATGTAACTTCCGATCTTCTTTAGGTTCGTCTTGTGGAACACGGGCATCTGTATTCCGAACTCGGTAGCCTGTACGAAATTTTGGACGGAACCCTTTTTATCCATGGGAGTAGGTTGCTCGCGATCCGTCAGTCATGGCAGGGTAAACAAGTATGTGTTGTATGTGTTCTTAGGATGGAATCTTCAACTTCGAGGGCCTATGTGGGAAGTAATAACTAGTTCTAAGTGATAGTCTTCTAGAGGTTGAAGGTTCAATACTCGGTACGGGCTATACTAAGAATTCAATAACTAATTATTTAAGACTGATGAAACGTGAACAAGCTATCACGCGGATTAAATAAAGGGTTCAGTTCGACATTCCTTAGAGATTTCCGAATTTGACAAGTCACATTTGAAGAAAAGCAGAGGTTACATCGGTGGAAACCTTGTGAACATCAAATTAAAGATAGGAACAGGAGTTCAAATAATGCAAATTATCAATCCTCATCTAAAAATGCCGGAACATAAAGTCACACATTTTACTAAATATACATTGATATTCATTTACATGACTTAAATATTACTTTTTTTTTTACTATGAATCAATTATTTCATTTGACATCTTACACCAATATAATACTTTTAAACACATTTAGAAATAATTCGGCAATTATTTATCTTTGCTAAATATTTTATTAAAAGACTTAGTTGCATCGCAATCATCAAGAATGTTAAGGTATGTTTATCATACATTCAAAATTGTATTAATAAAGACAATATTAAGGTAAATACTCCGGGCAGTGGCGTGTATAGACAGCTAGTATTAAACATGATAATATTTAAAACAAAAACTATTATAATTTAATATATTTCTAAATTAGTTATTTAGTTTACGGAGGCGCTTATAGACATACCATAGAGAACGCACACATCTTCATGAATAAAAACAAAACAAACACAATCCGCAGTAACTAACGTAAAGAAAGTAAGCATGTAATATTTGGCAGCGATCAATGGTAGTCTTGTAAAGACATACTCGTGGTCCATGGAATTAGTCAGCCCATGTCTTTCATTTTTCCGCATTCTAAACTCGATAACTTGTCACAAATCATAAAATAAATTTATATCATATGGAACAAGTGGCATGAAGACCTATCCTCCGATGTTGGTAACCGATTTCTTGGAACATAAATTAATTTACAATAAATGTCCAACTTAAACTCGTTTTTATTTCTCAGCAAGAATCTAGAAGATGATGATGAAGAAGAGAACAGAAAGAAGAGAAAAAGGGGGAATAAGAAAAATAAACGCAAACTGAATCAGATAATAATTATTCATTCGAATAAAAACACACATGTAACTTCTAAAATAAAGTTACGTTAATAAATTCGACATTAGAAACATTATGCAGACCACACTGTAGCGGAGTACATATATCAGCCCTAAAAGCGGCAGCATCTATCCTTAAGCGAGCCCTCAGATATAAATTTCACTAATAGGGAAATCAAGTGTTAGCCTCAAGAGAGGAGCCCCTTGATCTTTTTAGATAAACTGAATTAAAATGATAAAAAATAGAAATAACAGAAAGTAGTATTACCTACTAGACATACTCCTCGTGTGTGTTTGATCTCTCTGTACAAGAGTTTGTCAGAACAACTTGACATGAGGATACTAAACCCTACATGTACACCCTGATCAACTATTCAAAATAACATAGTATTCGAAGCCAATATAAGATCCTTCGTCACGGCTATACACGAGTAATATGGCACATACCCCTAGTAATGTTTCCTCAAGTAACATCACTTAGCTTGATACTCCACCAGACTAGATAAATTATTGCCTTAGAATCCGGTAATACCAAGAACCCAAACGAAAGATACACTATAGCATAGCTTACTGGGCAATTGAGTAGAGGACAATTATTATTCTTTACTTCTTTACTAACTCAACGTTTGACAGATAACAGAAAACTTTCATAGAATATTCGAATATGGCTGCCTCTCATATAAAGATCAGGTGTTAGGCCTAAGAAGAGACCCCTTTATTTCTAAACATTCGAATGAAGTAAAATAATACAAAAAAGAGAACAGGTATATATATATATATATATATATATATATATATATATATATATATATATATATGCAGACATTGCTCAAATTAACAGAATTCGACTGTTTAATTATACATTTGTTTAGTTTTTACATTTTCCTGGTGGTCTTTTTAGTATTAAGATATAAAATGAATGTTTCAAACGTATAACGAACGTTTTCGATTATTCGTCGAATTATCCTCAGGTGTCAAAAGCAAATGAACAAAAAAGCGGGAGAAAGAACATACTTTTTTTAAAAAACGGTGGAAAAACACCTCAAAAACTTTTTCCAGGAAGTCGTTGACGATTTAATTACCTCAACGCTGGAAGACATCACAGAACAAAATCGCATTACGCCAAGTAGAGGTTAATGTTTATACAAAAACATTCCGATATCATTAACTAGTGGTGCCCGTCCCGTATTCAGGTTGTTAGAAGTGCCGACTATAATCTAGATGGAAGTAATTTTGATCCCTGGATTCGGATGAGTGATATTCTATCCACACTGACTAGACGTGATACAGCAAAACTTTCTGCCTTCGGATAACTATATAGATAAAGAGATAGAAAGAGAAGGAGAGATAGAGAGAGTGTGAGAAAGAGAGAGAATCTGGTCGAAAATCTTTTACGAGCTTGCTAGTCGAACTTAGTATTAGTATTAAAAACATATTCGTTAACTGACCTAATAATCAAGAATGAGCGTAAAAAGGAGAATCTAATTTTGAGGGAGATGTCATTTAGCTGAGTGTGTTAATCTACACATTTACCAAAGTTTGTTGTTAAAATTTTGGAATTATTTCAGTAAACTACTTTTTTATAATTAACGGCCTCACATCCCAATGAATTGCTACCCGGAAGGCGGGTAGGTTTTGCTAGTATATATATATATATGAAGCAAGTTAAAGGAATACTGATAAAAGGAACAAACCACCAATATTCTTTCAATAGTGCTTAATACAAGGTAGAGCTTTATAAAAAAAAAAACTTTATATAAACATTAAAACAGTCTACATACATTTATTTAGGTTTCTACGCTGAAGCGTATATCAAGATTGCTGGAAATAATTTTGAAATTGTCCGAAAGAAATTTAGAAAATTTTCTCATCAAGAGCAGTAAAAAAGGTCGCTCTTCCTAAGGTTATAATTGATGTAGATACATTTTGAGCATGTCAAAAATATGATGTTTTTAAAATTTTATTTTTATTTTCCCAAATGGCTCGCATAATTAAAGTCGCATCTCCTTTTACAATATTTACATTCATAACCGATATTAATTGGCATGAATACTTACATAATTACGTAATGTCTGTGTTGATGTATTTTTTCATGCGCGTGACTGGCATATCTTATTTTGATTTTCACAGTATTGTGTATGGAAAGGTGTTATTTAGAGGTACGGTTTATAAATATGTTAAATATAGATGTGAACTAATGTATTGTTATCAGTTTAGCGTAATAATAAGCATTCATTTGATAGGTTTTATAAACGCCAGTTGCAATTGAAGTGAGTAAATACATCTGTTGTGAGTTACACAATTTGAGAAAAAAAAGGAACATTTTATCTATTTTTTCATGACTGCCTGTTATTACAGCAGTCGGTTTTGCGTACGTAGATGTAATATTCTAATATACGAGTATCGTTTTTGGTGGAAATGTGTACGTGTATGCGTCTGTGCTACTATAATTTTTTTCCATAAATAGTGTGTGTATTTAATATAAAATATACGGTGACATGTTTGTGTAGTTGGGTTTCAGTTTGAACTACGTCGTGTAGTGCATACTAAGGAGGTAGTTATTCGTATGTGTTTATTTTCGGGTATGCCATGACTAGTGTGTATGGATGCACTTAATAATTGTGCGTGTATGTGAAGAGCTAGGCATGGCATGTTTTCGCCTGTAGTATGTGATTTTTCTAAGTGGTGATGAATGTATGCGTTTACTTGACGGTGTGTCATGACTGAATTACTGAACATATATTATGTTTATGCATCTATGTGAGAGACGCAGGTAGTATTCTAATACGCTAATATTCTAGGGTGGAGAGATTTCAATAATGCAAGTCAATATTCGTAAAATAAAATAAACAGTATAGAGATGCTCAACATGTTTCTATCCACACCCCAGCAGTTATAACTTCACGAAAAGCGACCTGGTTAACCCTCCTAATGGGTGAACGTCTGAGTTACTTTCGGACAATTTGATTATACTTTTGTGAACTTCTCATTGTATGCGCTTGAGCATAGAAATATAAACTAATTTGTATAAAATCCTTAATGTTTATATGAAGCTTATATATATATATATATATATATATATATATATATATATATATATATATATATATAAATATATAATTTCATGTATCCACATAAACTGTTATGAGGAGATATAATTATTTATGTCTCAATTTTCAGTATTAACTTCAACAGTGCTCGATACGTGAGTAGAGCAAGTTAGTCAGTTATGAAAATATATTTATGACAATTAAGCTACACCGACGCTTCCGCGTTTAATCCCCGGAGGGAATGGTCAGGCTAAAATGCATTTCAGTCTGTCGATTCACTCCGGGGATGAAACATGGAACACTCTGTGTGGCTTAATTTCCATGAATTTATTTTCATAACTTACTATATATATATATATATATATATATATATATTACTTATATACTTCACAAAACAACTGATGACGATGATTGAAAGCTTTTTACGTTAATCAGATGTTGATGTGAGATACATATTTTGTCTGTTTAATATGAGAACATACCCGTAGCGAATTTTCATTGTTGTTACCTTTTCACTTTAATTACATAACAATCAGACATTAGTCACTTTGCTATTCTAAAATTTGTTGTGGTGTGAATAAATTCAAGTAATTTAAAAAAATGTTTGAATATATATATATAGATAGATAGAGATAGAAAAAATAAGATTGATAAATATGCGACGATTGTCCAAATTTATTTCAAATTTCAATTGTTCAATGCAAGGTGTATTCAGTAATAAACTAGTGTTTATTATTCTTTCCTTAAGCCAAGGCTTTTCAAAGATCGAAATCTTATCATCAGAGGAGAAATACAGATGGATAAGTTGGTTTTCGAAGAAACCAAAGTTCAAATATTTGAAAAATATGAAGATTATTATTAAAAGAATTTTTGTTAAAAAAACGTAGTAAATGAAAAGAAAAGTTCCGTGAAAAAGATATGCAAATTGTCCGGGTGGTACATTTCCGTTTAAAAGAAGTCCGATGAATTGTAGAAGAGCAGTTTGGAGAAAGTGCTCAATTTGTATATTGGGTGTTATATATATATATATATATAAGCAAACATTGTTAGGTAAACAGAATTCGTCTGTTTAATTATACTTTTTTATTTTTTCAATTATTCTTAAAGTCTATTTTATATTAAAATTTAAAAAAAAAAATGTTCCCTAGGTTTTACGAATGTTTTCGAATCTTCATCGAATCAAATTAACAATAAAGCTGGATATATATATATATATATATATATATATATATATATACATATATATATATATATACATATATATATATATATATATATATATATATATATATATATATATATATATTCTTTCCCTGCCCTATCTTTTTTGATGATTTTTAACTTAAGTGTGTTGCTTTCCCTACTTTTCATCCCCTCTCTCTGCCTATGATATTTCATTTTTGGCTGGTGAATATTTCTTTTTACCGTCATTTCAAATATGTAGCTGTTTTGTTAGCATTCTGAAGAGACGAGGACGTCGAAATAATTTATAATGCCGGCAGTTACAATGTGTATGTGAATTTTTTCTTTCTATAATACTCCCTCTCTCTTTCTCTCTTTCACTCTCTCTATATGTATACATTTATATATATATATATATATATATATATATATATATATATATATATATATATATATATATAAGAAAACGTATAATATTTCTTCAGAAAACTAATTAAGTAAAAGTACTCGTCTAGAAATTGCAACTACTTACTATACAACATTTAGAGCTTCTTGGATGTGTAACTATTTTGTCACATGAAAATAAGTTATGATATTCAGGTAGGTCGTAAAATAGGTCAATACGAATTTCTGAAGGCTTCCACATTTGCATAATCAAATCTAACATATTCGTCGCTTAACGAAAACATTTAATATTTTGTGAATGTATCTAAAATATTGGCTATTGCTAATGTCTTTA
Source organism: Sepiola atlantica (assembly GCA_963556195.1). Classification (NCBI taxonomy): domain Eukaryota; kingdom Metazoa; phylum Mollusca; class Cephalopoda; order Sepiida; family Sepiolidae; genus Sepiola; species Sepiola atlantica. The sequence goes on along the minus strand of OY744528.1, from coordinate 111,779,384 downwards.
TCATAAGAGTGACAAATAAGTACATTTCTTATATGTATGCAAATAAAACGCTTAACATAGATATCAATATTACTAGCATTTAATTAATAATTTCGTCACTTAAAAATGATCAGGTAAATTAGTAATCTTATTTACTATGATGGACGTAAATTTTCTTCTATGTATAATTAATGAATGCATGTTGATATACGTATTTTTCTAAGATGTTGAGTTCAACGAAGATTGCCGTTGAGGCTGTGTTACATCTAATATATAAAGTAGAGACGTTTTTTCCCCTGTACCTTCTCGGAGAATAGGAAAATAACCACATGCATCACGGGCTACTGAACTCACAATTACATTGCACTTATTCACTCGAGCGTGTTTTTGTATATCTGTTATTCTTCTTTCCAAACAAACACTGAATATTACATTCGGCCCGGCCGCCACGACTCTCCGAAATACCAACTCCATGTAGGTGGTAGTAAAAACTTTTCTCCCTAACAATTCTGTACTGTGACTACACTCATCGACACCGGGTACTAATAAACACAGTATAATTTTCATAAAGCACCCATTGTTATTTCGTATTTGTCTGCCATTATTTTACTACATAATATTAAGCAATACGCAAAAAATTAACAACCACTCCCTTACACTACGATGATTATTCGCGAATAACAGATTAAGTTTTATCTAATTCTACCTTCTACATTTAAATTCATTCCGGAATTAAGCGAATGAAATTAACGAACACACTTCCTGCAACATTTAATGATTCACCATGGCGGATAACATTTCTTGATCGAATCGACTTCCTATTTAATTCAATAAGCACCAAGATACTGGTAGACGCGGATACATTTACATTTTCTAAATCATACACCTTAAACACGCATATTATCGAAAAATTGCCCAAATGAATTTACTTCATCAAACAATGACCTACACCGTGTCATTTTTTAACTTTCCATTAGGTCGGCAGAATCTAAATGTTAATATAACACGCATGTCAATAAACAAACATAGCGTTATTAGCTTATTTTCACATGTATTTTAAAAGTGTAACGGTGGCGCTTCGGGTAAGAACGGTAGGGTACTTAGCGACGGTTTCAGCGTTCGATCCCGTTCAACTCTGCCACTTTTTTCTTTTCTTTTTAAATTTAAAACATTCGCCAACACGGTATAGGGGGTGGGGGTGTAGAAAGAACTATAGGCCGTTTTTTTTTTTAAATTCGACGTCATGCAACAGATACTAATTTCTCCCGTGCAACGCCGGGCGACGGGTTCGCTAGTATCATATATAACAAAACGGTTTTGCCCGATGCTTTACCATTGTCTCTTAGAGAGTTTGGGTGTCATCTATAATAATCTGTGTTTTATAGCAACACGTGCCACCCACATGCGATACATCATAGCTGCTGTATGACTACTACACCTCATAAAACACCTGTGTAAACCCACAAAACATATTATAATATAGACACAACACACGTTTTTACGGTTCATAGATTTATTGACATTTCAAGTCTCTGGCTAGAGATACTGCAGAACCATACATTCCACAATTTCATCGGACACAGCAGTTCGTCTAAATCTTCACGTTAAAATGCTATATTTTTATATTGTCTACGTAGGAAAACAAATAAATACGTGCTAATAGCAATGTATGCTTTTTTAAAAAAAGAAAACAACTTTGGCTAATTAAATTGATTTATTTATGTCTCAAGCTAAACAGATAAGGATCAATATATATTACACTTAAAGACATGTACGTCTTATTTAAAGTTCTATTTTGAAAAAATATCATTACTTTAATTAAGCATTCCAGGGAAATGTAGAAATGTCTTGTGCTGGACGTTCAATTCTTCTGTTTATTGCAGAACTTCTGTCGAAGTCTAAATGTATTAATTTCTTTTGTATATTATTATGGTACGTATAAGGCACCGCACTCAATGAGCGTGCATTGTTAATATAATAATGTCTGGGTTGCTGATGAAGAACGTACGAGGTTTTGAAACATTTTACTTCCAGAGAAGCCAACGAATAAGTGATAGAAAGTGTTCCATGGTCATACGCAATTTCTCAATATACGACTTCAAATCGAACACGTAAACCCACGGATGTTGTCGGCATTATTTTGTATACTTATTTGGAAAAAAATGATTTAAATTGTAGCAATATATTCCAGGTAGTATTAAGGGATTTGAGGTTTCATGCATATATGAATATTGGAAATGTGTTTGTATTTTGATTTAAATATCCATATATATATATATATATATATATATATATATATATATATATATATATATATATATATATCTCGTCTTATTAAAAATAACTACAGCATGATAAGATACTCACACATGCAGACGCGTACGTATGTGAGTTTATGTGTTCACGTAGACATAGGACTGAAAATGATCGCTTTGAAAATAATTTTGTTGGTGAAGACTTGAATAATAAGAGTGATGTCATTTATTTTCTATGTCAGTTTTCAAGTTGATTCTAAAACGTTGGTCAATCACAAAATAAAGCATCCGATATAAACAGAAATATCGAAAAAAATATCTAATTTCCTTCTTATATATTTTCGACAAATGTAAACAAACTTAATTTTATCTGTTGCTTTTCCGCTATTACATAAGATGTCAATATTATTATTATGCAATTAATTCTTAATGTCCGCATCAGGTTTTTTATATATCGTATATCAATATGTATATAACACAATGTATCCCTGTATGTGTGTGTGTGTTTATGTGTTGTCTATAGATAACAACTGTGAGAGAATCTACAGACAATTTAAAAGGGTATTATGATGTAAAGTACACCGTAGAAAATGGTGGGAGTATTCGCTAATCGCTAAGTGCCCCCCCCCCCCCCTGAAATGGGATATCAATTAGATCTCGTCGGTGTCGCGTTTTGTAATGTAATTATGTAATACTTTAAAACGAAAACTTATATCAGGAAGGGGCAAACAACTCAGAAAGGGGAGCATCCTTAATTTTATTTTGGTTGCGTAAATAGCACTCTGGAGGTCAACTAATTCCATTTTTTTCACTCTTCACTTAAAAAAAGCGAAAGCAATAAATGTATAAGTAACGAATAACATTTGGTAATTTGTATATATAGTAATCCAAAAGTGCTCAACATCCAAGATAGAGCAGATTAGTTTAAACGCAGAATTTCCCGGGTGAAGGAACTGCCCAGTCTTTTGCCAACCCAACGTTGCCCTGGAGTCATAATCGTAGTAGTTCATACTACTGATAGTTGATGAGCATTGGCTTATAAAACCGCTTTACAATTTACGATTTACACACACTGCTTGATGTCTTCAAAGTTATAATGTAATACTAATTTAATAAAAGAGTTATTCGGACTACTGTTCTCATTTAGAGTTCTATTATCACAACATTTCGGGCGCTATAAGATCCGGCCTACGTATTATGTATATTTTAAAACTCGGTAATATTTCTGTCGAACTCGGGAATATGGACGGAAATTTGAACGGAACCCTTTATTTAATCAGCGGGGGTAGTATGCTCTCGTTCCGTCAGCCATTTGGGAGAAGTTTTAAGTATTTAATTGATTTACATATTGTTGTTAATTATTTGTCCACACAGTAAGGTTTTTTTCTCATTATAGGATGGTTAAATATAATAGTTTTGTTTTACTTTTACACAATAAAAAGACGTTTAAAATCATTAACTAAGAGCGAGTAATAATATTAAAATAAATAGTTAAACGGACTTCTTCTGGTGTAATTACCCGAAAAAAGTCATTATGTGGGTAATGTAAACAAGATATCTGAAGGAACCTTCCTCCAAAGAAAGATACGATCAGATGCTGGAGGATTACAGACTGTCAGCCACATGTATTTGAGGAATATGGATCGTCGAAACTCTGGAAAATCTGGACAATCAAGCAAATCAGTCTTCGCATCAACTAGGTGTCTTCATGTACGAAAATCAGTAAGTACTGCAATCCTTCACACAATAACTTCGATGAATGTTCCACTTAAAAAGCCTCCTCTTAAACCAAGATGAACAAAATTGAGAATAGAATGGGCAATGTAATATATGAAGTGGAATATAAGTACGGTTCTTTTAAGTAATACGACCCTGGCAACGGTCGGTGGCTGGGGGGAAAATGGGTTTATTCCGGGGTTGTAGACGATAACTAAAGGGTAGCGGAGTCCTATAATTGACGGGTATCATTGGAGATATACTTGTTAGTCTGATAAGAGTACACGAAGGAGTAAAAATTACTGGTGTTGCCTATTGCACTCTCTTGATGACATACATCTAAGTTTCGTAAGATACATTTTTATGCCAGACAATGCTCCTTCTCGCCCATTCATATAACACTCAATTATTCTTACTATTATTTTTAATCAAAGGTACAAAGTTGATAATCTGCGCTCCATGTTCCCCAATAGAACACTTTTAGTCCATCATCAAACGAGATGTTTATGCTAATGCACGTCATGTGTTTGTCTAAAACAGACTCATGGGAAGCTGTCAATATTCCGGCAGGGGCAGTGACACCATAGCTATTAAAACATTGACTGATTCCGTAAATACAATACTTGTTTGGTTCATTGTAGTTATGTAGGTAAATAGGTATTTGTCTATTATATGTATTGATCTGTTTATTATATATTAAATTATTTCAATTAATTGTTATTTGAAATGTCATTTATTTTTATTTTATTCATTTATTTTTTAATTAAAGTAATAAACGTTTAGTTTGAGTGTACTAATTGAAGAACTTTTACTATTGGTCGGTAAACATTCAATGTTTAAAACAAATATTTTATTTCGCAAATCTAAACTATCAGTTCATGCCTATTTTTGTAGCAACACTTTTATAACAGAGTGCAAGTTTACATGTGAGACACTTTCGAAATTGAGTCTTGGGAATTTGAGAAATACCTGTTTTTCTCGTCGCAGCGTACATTTTATATTCGTATAAAAATAGATTTCAGTCCTATGTCTTTTTCAAGACTCATAATTTAAGAAAGCCCATCTAAAAACGTTAAGTGTATATAATCCTCATTTTCTACTGTTCATCCTCTGGTAACTACCAAACTCCACCTGGTCAATGTTTTGTTTTCTGTCTATTCACATTATTCAAATGTGTATTAACTCCCTATAGTTTATTAGATATCACTCTAGTGAAACGTAGACACTGGGGCGATTAAGTATCAGTGTGGAGAGTAGAAAGTGGACTTACGATTTAGTTTTGACAGCCACATCACTCTTGACATCTATTTTTCTTTTGTCGTAACATTCCATGACCGATTATTTGAACAAAGGGTGTAAAATTGGTGTTTGTATGGTCAGATGTGGTTTAGAGTTATTTTACTGTAGATATTTACGATCTTCTCATAGTACACATCATTATTAAAATGTTAATTTACGAAACTTCATTTACCCTTATCTTCTGGTGATTTTTTTAGCCGTGATATATGGGACACATTTGGAATAAAATCTCTCAGTGACCAATCCCTCCAAGAAACGCTTCTTTGCAATCTTAGACACAAACGTGTCGCTTTATTACGCGTTCTTCTGTAGTGTGTCGTTTTTGAGATGGGATTTTTGTTACAATAACATTAATAAAGCGTTACTGGTTCAAATTGTATTATATTAAAATAATCGAAACAAGCTATGAGCCCAACATATTCCTAATGCCTTTTTTCTAGATGTATGTTATTATGAAATACATCTATGACGTCATTCTAACAATAATAGTTTCAGTACTTTTGCAGATAGGGGCAAAGCTAACCTTAACCCTAACGCTAACTCTAATGCTATTCCACGTCGATTTTAGCTTGGGTCCTAATATGCATAAGTACCATAGTTACTTTGTTATAATCTACCCACCATTTAACGTCACTGATTCTGTGTCTCATAAATTCTTATTTAATTATTCCTAAAACTTCACTGAAAACAGTATTACAATGCCTAGTATTTATTTTCTCTTCATTCCTGTAGCAAAACGGTTTCCACATTTCCTCATTGGTTTAACTAAGCTAATACTGACTGCGATGGTTTTGTCGGGGAATGATTCATACGTGTTGGTTAATTTAAAAGTGAGCGCAAAAATAAAAAAAATAATTGGCAAAATGCGTTCAAGTATTTGAAAGATAATTATTTTCTGTGATGAGTTTGATTTGGTTTTATCTTGTTGGTTTTGTGTATTTTGAGATCGTTAAAATAGAATATCAAGTAGAAAAAGGAGCCTTTTACACACGATTTTTCTTTTTACTAAATCGATGTGTAAAGACCGGGAAAGATGCGCTTGATATTTAAGCTGTGTATCGAGAAGAAGCAGAGCTTCAAGGTATCGTCCATCGTTGTTTTTTGTGCTTCAGCAGTTGACATTTTTATTTCAAGGACTATAAGACAGAAGTCGTTCAATTGAGTTCGACGAAGAGCGATTGAATAAACTTCCTTACGAAAGCAACGTCACAATCAAGAAAATTGGCGCGGTTACTTTTACTATTAACTATCTATACCATAACGTCCCTTTCGTCTTCGAAAATGACTACGCAATACTGTTAATCTTTTACTTCCCGGCCATTTATTTCTTTATCCCCAACCTTTTTTGTTTTTTATTCTTCAATTTTTCAAAGTGAAATGGAACTAAGTAATATTTAATTGTTATAAATGCCATATTGCGACATTTTACTCTCTGACGAGAAAAGATTTATCTTTGAAAAATCATGGTTTAAGGATTAATGTAACTCCTTGCATCTGAACTTTCGATGTAATCAAATTTGTATATTGGGTGTCATATATATATATATATATATATATATATATATATATATATATATATATATATATATATATATATATATATATATATATATAAATATATGTATATATATATATATATAAATATATATATATATATATATATTATACATAAATATATATATATATATATTATACATAAATATATATATATACATATGTATATGTATATATATATTATACATAAATATATATATATATTTATATATATATACATATGTATATATATTATATATAGTATATATAAATATATATATATATATTATATATAGTATATATAAATATATATATATATATATATATATATGTATATACCTACAAATCTAATGCATTTGCGTTCTCTGAGAACTCATATATATATATATATATATATATATATATATATATACATATATATATATTATATGAGATGCTGATCTGTTTGAATAAATATATTTTAATATATAGCCACTGCTGAAGGTGCATTTCTAGCGGGCGTTTTAGCTAGAGAATGTCTAGCTAATTTAGCTAAATTATATCATGTGTATACGTCCATTTTCATAAGATTACTTAACAAAAAAAAGTTAGTAATTATGCATGGTTTAAGCGCTTCACATAATGCCCAGTGAAGCATTTATCTATATATTTGATTCCTATGAATATGGATTGAAATGTACGTATACTAGGATCACAAGCTTCCATTGCATAAGTAGACAATCAGAAAGACACACCCGATATTCCATCTTTCTGCTTATTTGTACTTGTTTTTAATCGCCATGGACTTTTTCTTATTAGACCCAAGCAATTGCGGCTAGAAATTGAGCAACGTTTCATTTACACCCCCGCAAACTTACATGAGAGTTTTACTTGTCTATCGGGCCTGAAACGAGGACACTATGCTAGTTATGTTGATAACTTATAGCATACATACTAGTAAAATACATGGTATGCCTTATAGATTATAGATTATATGAATTTTCTTAATTAGCTAATATGTTGATGCTTGTAACATCTTAAAAATGCATCTTTGTTACAATCTAGGTGAACTACATAACTGAATTATAAGAGTTGTAAACATACTATCACTCATCTTACTTGAAATCGATTCGTCATATTGAATGGCCTTGGGCCCATTATTGCCTTCTTGGTAAAGCAATTGACTCGCCGGAACTTCGATGGCTCTTCGTCATGTTTCCCAGTAACTCATCGTACACGCTGGTTTCTTCTTCTAGAGGCTCGAGAATATCACTCGCTCTTCGGAAAGGACGTGCCGCTCTGAGAAAAAGAATATATATATATATATATATATATATATATATATATATATATATAAAGAGAGACTGAGAGAGAGAGAGAGGGGGAGAGAGAAAGAGAGAGAGAGAAAGAAAGAAGGAGTTGAGGTAAAGGAATGGCGCATGGGTGTAAGGAAAGAGTGGTCGAGATTACATGCATGTTTAGCCCGCGGAGACGTGACCCATTGAATTGGGTATGTCAGAGAAGTCGGTTAGTAACTCTTCGACAAGTCAATTAACCTTGCCTAACCACCAGCACGAGTAGATGACGATGGGTTACGATGGGTTGATAGAAATGGCTGGAACAGAGAGAGAGAGAGCGAGAGAAAGAGAGAGAGAGAGAGAGAAGGTAAGAGAGAAAAGGAGGAAGAAGGCAATAGAGTAAATATATGGAGAGAAGGCGTACAGAAAGAGGGATGAATCTCCGGAATATACATAATTAAAGATAAGAAAGAAAAGTCGGTATAGAAAAAATAGTGAACACATAAAGATAATCTCCATTTTATATATAGACTAGACCACCCGTGACCCGTTGGGTCAGTTTGTTATATTAGCTATTGAATTCATGTATGAGCGTGACACTTGTGGCATAAAGAAAATAGTTTTTTTTTACATAACAGAAGCATTTCTATGAAAGTATATTAAAATGAAAAAAGAATATAGATTTCTATGAGTCGTTCTGTTTATTATAATTGTTTTTTTTTTTAAATTACAGTTACTGAATTATAAGTGGTTGGTTAGGGCGATTTGAGAAAGGAAGGGGGTACAGCCGTGGCCACCGAGAGACAGCAGGCTTTCTCGCGTACGTAACGAAAACAGACGGAGTAGGAGTGGTGAAATCTATGAGAGGGAAAGTGGGAGGTGGTTTCGTTCACCGACCGCTCGTATGGCTGATATTAATAATGAGTGTTGTTTTTTTGTTTGTTTGTTTTTGTTTTTTGAAAGGGAGGTGTTTTTTGAAACTGCGACAGACTTTACGAAGTCTTCCCGTTGAATGTTTTTAGCCGTGAAGAAAACAAAAAAACTATTTGATGAAATTAAATGAAATTGTTTATATTAAAAGACTAAAACAAACATTGCTAAAACTCTCAGTATTATAAGGTCAGGATCAAGGACAATGAAGCAGTCCTGGGAAAAGAGTGGCGCCCTCCCCTACATCTTGGGTTAGTTGATAATGTAAAGAGATCCTCTACTGTAATCGGGCAATTTAGCCTTTTATAAAGTCTGAAATTAGCGACCACCTCACCTAAAATAAGCGAACGCCATTTTTGTTTGACGAATTTGACAATATAACTAAATAAATATTTGAAATAAAAAAAATTAATTTCTCAGATGTTAACCATACAATATCATTGCCCTTGTCTTATTTTTACGTCTCTATTTGGTACTTTGTTACATGGGGACCCGGGCTAACTTTGACCCTGACCCTAACTTTAACCCTAACCCCCAATGACCCTGAACTTTATAGGTAACCCTACCCCCCTCCCTAACCCTAACGACGGGGTCAAAGTTAGCGCGGGTCCCAATCTAACGAAGCACCATCTATTTGTTAGTAAGTTACGCTTGTTTTATTATGAGCACCCCCCCGGATAAGAGTGAAATATTTCGAAAAAATTAATAATTTGCCTTCCAATAACGCGTGTACGATGGACACTCTACTAAAAAGGGTTGATATACCGTAAAAACTGGTAGGCTTCCGATAGTAAACGAAATTATACTTGTTACTTTTTTTTTCGATTAGATTTTCTTTTTTATTTTGCTTTGAATCACGACTTTCCTCACTTTCGTTTTTGTTAAATATTTTTTTTTTTACTTTTTGCGATTTATTTATTTGTTTTTATTGCGTTTTCACTTTTCAATTACGTTTATTCTCTCTCTCTCTCTCTCTCTTTCTTTATCTTCTCCCTCTATCTCTCTCTTACGAACACAAACTTTCTCTTTCTTTCGTACGCGCTCTCTGTGTTTCACTGAAAAAAAAAAGGAATTCCACAGTGTTTTCTACATCAATTTGTATAATTTACTGTTAATAAAATTATCCGGTGGCTAGAAATATGCACATATCTTACTCACCAAAATTTTGCGTGATGGGATGGAAGTATATATATTTATTATATTACTCGGTTGTCGGGGTAAAAGCTGTCTCTTCAGCAATCACTATCGGTCGCGACTCCCCTCCCCCGTTGTCAGGGGCAAAAGTAAATACTAAATCTTATTAAATGAGAGTGTCAGATCGTGACACAAAATAAGAAACTTAACTTCTCAGATGTTAACTATACAATATCATTGTCATTGTCTTATTTTTTACTATCTCTATTTGGTAGTTTGTTACATTGGGACCTGGGCTAACTTTGGCCCTGACCCTAATTTTAACCCTAACCTCCAATGACCCTGAACTTTATAGCTAACCCTAACCCCTCACTGACCCTAACCCTAACGACGGGGTCAAAGTTAGCGCGGGTCCTAATGTAAAAAATCACCTTCTATTTGTTAGTAAGAGACTTTTTGCGATTTATTTATTTGTTTTTATTGCGTTTTCACTCTTTCTCTATCCCCCCCCTCCATCTCTTACGAACACACA
>OY744528.1:111738729-111758729 GCA_963556195.1 Sepiola atlantica | reverse complement strand
AACAATTATGAATTTTATATGTATCCAGTGAGTATGCAATATACACATAGTTAATAAGCACGTGTTTCATCTAAAATAATAATAATATTATATATAGGCAATAGTGAGATATCACTCTTACCGTTGGCAGGTATAACTTGCAAATCAAATCTGCATTTACATGGATTTAACTCAATTTTTAGTTAGTGTTTTCAAAAACTATCAATTTATTTTCAGTTTCTTTGATTGGTATATTTAATTTTGCAAACACATACACTGAGAACGATGTTAATGGAAACATACGTTGGTAGAACGTTTATCATTACATAGTTTGCTATTGCTCTTGTATGGTATTATACATAATTTATTTACAGTCTCGCTTAACTGAATAACAGACTAAATGAATCATAGTTATTGAACAGCTGCTGCCTCTAAAACTGCAACCCACATATTATTTTCCAAAAATAAAAGCACCACAAACACAATTACTTTCCGCGTGCACTTGACCTAGCATAATATACTATATTAGCTTCATGAATTACTACATGCATTTTAGCTATTTAGAAACATGTATTTATGAACGTAACATAATTTAGTGGATACAACATTTTCTATAATGCATTTCGTTTACGCATAAGAAATCAACATTTTCACTGAAATATATCTTGAAATATAAAATTCTATTTCAAACAAATGTTCAACTTATAAATAAACATCCTTGCGTACGTATGTTTACGCGAGGATATTCCTTCTCAATTATTAAACAATACGAACTTATTTTATTCATATTCTTAGTTTTTATTAATCTTGAGAATTTACCTCTTATGACAATTCAAGATAGGATTTTGCACATCATATCTGTTTACTCCTCTCGTAAAACGCTGATATTCTTAATATAAATATTAATACTCTTTACAAAATTTAATCTATTTACCAATATAGTTTATACTAAAAAAATATTCCTTTCCTTCCAATGTATGTGTATATACACTATTATTTAAATCATCCTCCAAATAATAAAATACCCTCTTATTTATGAAATAATACGAACATGTATATGACCATTATTAGTATTTCAAACATTTAAATGTTAGAAAACACTAATTAATACTAATGGATAGTTTAACATTCGATTGACAATACTTGTATCGATTCTAACTTTTGTTTGGTTTTACGACAGTCGAAATTCTCAGAAATCCAAGGGACCTTTCTTAGGGCTAAAACTTGATTTCTATATAGGATATATTTCCTTAAAGTTCTCCCTTGCCTATCAACCGTTGAGTTAGTAAAGAAACACATTGAATTTTCTTCCCTCCAATAGACCAGTTAACTATGTGATAGTATTTATTTCTTTTGCTCTCTTGTTCTTACCGGATTCGCGGTAGATTATCCAGCTAGGTGCTGTTACTTGAGGTAACTTTACTTGAAGAAGATGCACAATTTCGTGCATGGGCAAGTGTATCGCCGTGACGAAGGGATTTTATTTGGGCTTCGAATTCTATGTTAATTTGAATATTTAATCAAGGTTTATTTAAACGGTGAAGTATATTCATGTACGATTGTCCTGCTAAACCTTTTAACAGAGAAACTGAAGACACTCGAGGATAGTGTCAAGTAGCTAACTCAAACTATCCATGACTCAGTAGTGTTGACGAGAGTTTATTAAATTCTTTCATTCTAGCGAGATACTTTTTTTAACGTAGTTCACCCCAAACTAGGCAGACCGCCACTGTAGACATGAGGGGCTACTGAGAAGAAAGAAAAGGGAGAAGGTTAGGGGCGTCAACCTAAATTGGGATCTGCACAGCGAGATGTCTGTTTACATTAAATTTAAATTTCTGCATGTCAGTAGTTTCGGGGAACCAGAGGGCAGGGGGGGAGTTTCAGAGGCCAGCAGCACGAGGAAAGAAGCTATTTGTGTAGAAGGCTCTCCGAAATCTGGGGACCTTCACAGTGAATGAATGAGATTTAGTTGAGTGTCGAGTTAGTCTATTGAATTTACGTCGAGAGGGACTAGAGTAGCCAATTCATCAGAGCATAATCCATTGAAGTATTTGTAAAACAAACATAAGGACGCTACATTGCGGTGATGGAACAGGGACTGGAGCTTGGTTGACAGTGAGGGACCTATTAGGTTGGCGATTCTTTTTTGGACCTTGTCAAGGAAGGAAAGACTAGTAGATGATGCACCAGTCCAAATGTGACAACAATACTCCATGCATGGGCGGATGGTGGCTTTGTAGAGATACACGATAATGTCAGGTGTGAGGAGTTTATTAGCACGGTAGAGGGCGCCAACCTTCTTTGCGGCAGCCTTGGCAATGTCTTCAATGTATTCGTTCCAATTCATGTTACCTGGCAATTCATGCTACCGGGTATCGGTCCCTCAAATAAAATATAATTACACGATTTAATTTTTGAAATGTCCATGCTAAGTAGACTTACAGCTTGATAAACAATTCTACCATACATTTTTATCGAATCTATTTCTTTCTCAACTGAAGCAGTAAGATGAAAGCAAAAGTGGCGAATACTTCGAACACAAAACGCCAAATCTACAAAAGCTGCCGATAATGGCCACTCAACAACCGCCTCTTTTGTGTACACCGATGTGTAAATTAATTAGAACTGTGCAGCACTAATCTATCGTTCGACAAAGTTTGTTTGTAATTAAAATGCCGTCAGATATTCAATACTTGAAACAATCGGAATGCCATAGGAAATTTCAATAGATCAAATGACACATCCTTTCTCAATTACGAATAATAAATTGATTACAAGTTCGGCAAATTAGATTATATATGTATATGTATAATACCATTGTACTATCAAGTAATTTTCCTGTAAGGTATCTTAACAAATATATCGCGATGACGTATTTTCTCTTTTCTTTTCTCACTTTATGTCTTACTTTTCTCTCTCTTCTCATGTTCTCTCTTTTTCTGTCTCTCCCTCTATATGCTACAGTATGTGTGTCTAGACGGTTCGTTTTGTATATGTATATGTATATATATATATATATATATATATATATATATATATATATATATAATGTATATATATATACCTATATATATATATATATATATATATATATAATGTATATATATATACCTATATATATATGTATATATATATAATGTATATATATATACCTGTATATATATATATATATATATATATATATATATATATATATATATATATATATATATAATGTATATATATATATATGTATATATATATATATATATATATATATATATATATATATATATATATAGTGATATATATCAATGTATTTTAGTTCGTACTTATTAAATATTACTAGAATTTCAAACGAAAAAGCAATGTGTATTTTTTCAACTAAATGAATTAGTTGATTTAATAACGTAACTTTCGGAATAAAACGTCTTTTTAAAAGTAAGCTTTTTTATACTTTTTTTCTTAATTATTTGTTCTCCTTTTACTGGTCTTTAATGATGATAGCAAAACACTCGTCAGTTATCGAAACCTGAGTTCGAAAACAAGTCTGGTTGTGAGCGACTTAGTCAGCGCGTTTGAATAATAAAATAGTTTCTACCCCGCCTAATAACCTGGTATTGTCCGGGCCTTTGGGTCTGGATTTACGCCGGTCTATTGGGGGTTGTCTGGTCCTGTGCAGTTCTAGGAGGTGCACCCTCCCAGGCTTTGCCTCCCCTCTTTGGGGAGGAGTAAGTTTATGACTTACTGCCTGAGGCGCCCCAACCGGGGAATGCCGACGGGACTGCCCAGGCTATTTTAAAATGGCCAGAGTGCTCACCTCTCGAGCGCTGGCTTACCTAATCCCACTTTCCCGATCTTGTGTCACATCTTATCTTGTGGGAGGGAGATAAATAATAACTTCATACATTTTGGAAAATTGCTTCGTCATTTTGAGATATTTTTTTTAGAAATTTGAAACCACACAAACAATGTGTATTGTAAAAATTAATTATTTGAAAACGTGTGACTATATTTAACTATTCAACCGTTCTAAACAAGGCTCTCGCACAAATACTTATTCCGAAGGCAGACGTGGAGAACAACTGACGACGTTTTGCTATCTCAACAAAAGATCAGTAACAGTTCTTTAACGTCAAAATCTCAGTAATTAAAATAAATAATGTTAATTAAAAAAATGCACATTGTTTATCAGATTTGAATTGATTAAACTATCTCATATACATATAGAAAATAAATAATGTAAGGTCAGCTAAGCAAATGTTTGGATTTAGTTTTTCATGAACTAGTTTCAACGCTACGTTCTGTACAATATAATAAAGGCAGTTCCCGTGAATGTCTACTGAGTTATTTCGTCTTTATAACTAAAAGTTGCGAAGAATATAAACAAACGTTTCCTATGAGAAAATAATTAATTTAAATAAATAATCTAATACATAAAGTTATGTCGACTGAGCATTCATAATACACCATATATATAATTCCGTATAAGATAGTGATGCTAAATGCAGACTAGCCTATTATTTCGTTTTTCCTCAATGATATTTGCACAATTTCTCATTTTACCGCTAACAATTAATTCAAAGAAGTATATTTATAAAACGAGTACATTTTAGGTTGTAACTTAAATCGTTAGCGTCCATTGTTCTAAAAATGAACCTTAAAGATAAATACCCATATGTCAGCAGCATCTGCAATTTTCAGACATATCTAGAGTTAGTCTCTAAGCGTGTAATGTACTTTAAATATACCACTTATTTCCTGATGTATATCGGCGACACCAATGGTGTAATTTTAGTATACAGTGAAAATATAGAGTGCAAAGTATACAATCAGTTTCATCTATTATTCAATGAAATCTGTTTGTAAGTAAGTCTTCTAATCAAACAATATTTTAATACATAGTATAATATATGTTCGAAGTATAAATATAAGTAAATCGTTGGAAGTAACTGTGAACACATATAATATTGTATATACAAAAGGTTTTTGCAATAAATCTATAAAATATAAATTGAGACTAATGGTTAAATAAAAATTATTCACCATTTGCCAAACATATGTTGACATTATTATTCAGACTAGCCTTTTACTTTGTCTTATTTCTAATAACTCATCATAACGCATATTGTAACGTTCCTATTAGTTTCTGCTAATATTAAGGCCTCCCATTATGATTACTCTCATTTGGCTAAGATCAAAGTGTTGTATCTGTTCCGATTGATACTACACCCGATAAACTGGTAATGTCTTCGCCTTCGGGACTTGATTTACGCCGGTCTATGGGTCGGTCCTGTGCAGTTCTAGGAGGTCCACCCTCCCAGGCTTTGCCTCCACTCTTTGGGGAGAAGTAAGTTTATTGCTTACTGCCTGAGGCGCCCCTACCGCGGAATACCGATGGAGCTGCCCAGGCAATTTTTAATGGCCAGAGTGCTCACTTTCTCTTTTCAAACCCCACTTTGCCGACCAGACCTTGGGTCACATCTTACTTGTGGGAGTAAGATAAAACTGGCCTTGTGCCTAACCTTCTGGAGAGTAGGCAAATAAATACTCTCATTATACATTGTACAACCTTATTCATTAACACTTGGAAACAACTTGTTTGCCTCTTTTTAGTAGAAACTTAGAGAGTATTATGATATAAATTAAGAGGTCGTCATGCGATTTAACTTTCAAGATTTTGTTGGACACCAGAATGAATCACTTTTATTAATAATCATTTGTTACTCATTTGTCCATACAATAACATACTCCCAGGCAACTCCGATTCGGAACAGCTAGTAATTAAATATTCGCTGATAAATCGACTCCAAAATAATAGGTTGTTATGGGACGTCGATTCTAATTCACGAGGTGTCGATGTCAGACTCCTTAGAAAATTCGTTTAGGGCATTACTGATATGTATGCTTGTTATATGGACGTTTAATTCTGCATCACACGTCTAATAATTATAAAGACAAATATATTAAAACACAGGCATACATATATTACGTCTTTAAGGAAGTAAATGATCTGATGATCGGTAAGTACACAATTTGTTGAATGTTTCGTCGTGCTCAAATTGTCACACACACACATTTAGTTTTTGAAATCCATTTCATCAATTTTAAACCAGGCGACTGTATATTCGTTTGTTGTTATCTTTTCGACGAGAGCTTTTGTTGTTACTCGGAAACCGACTGCTAGCTGATGTGTGGAAAAGCAAGACGCAGGTGTGAATTCTGACATTAATTATGCAATTAATTACAGAAATCACTTTTAGAGAAAGAAGAATTTATTCTCGCCAAATGCCGATAACAGCATTGCGATTAATTAGTAAATTCCGTCCGCGTTCGTTCAACATTTGTGCTTAGAAAATAAACAGAAGAGAGAGAAATAGCTAGTCTATTATGGTAGCCGAATTGTCTATCATTACATTGCGTTTCTTAAACCATATTTAACACGTCATGTATCTTGAACGCTTCCCCCGGGTCTTTCAGACATGCTTCCCCCATAACCTTTTCTATCGGGTCTCTGACATCATATCCGGCTACATATCATTGATTTTTTTTTCTAAAAATTCTGCCTAATGCAGGGAGGGTTAACTCCCAGATCCCCATTAACCTTTCTGTGTACATCATTTTTTACCTCATCGCTAACATGTACTAGCTCTCATGTCTAATAACCAACTCATTTACTCTACTATTTAATAGAGTCTGTTAACCCAACACTGATGCATTGCCACCAAATTTTCTCAACATATGCACTGGATAATCCGAGAGCGATATGGTACTTGATTGGAGTCGCCACATAAGCCTGACTTTCTCCAAGAAGCTGTCTGTAACACAGCAAATCATCTCAATTTAAGCAATACAATCCGGTATATTCATCTATTGTATTGCCATATTATGTAACGATTGTTGTTGTAGTTTGAGTAACAACAGGTCACGTGGGTCTCGTTAAAGTAAGTGCGAGTGTAACAGTTTACATCATACGTCTGTGTATCTCAGCATACGTGTAGGAGGCGAGCGGATAAACAGCAATGTGTTATCCGTTATAGTAAATAGTTTGTTTTTGCTTACGTTTTGTTTTTATTTCTCTACTGAATATTACCCATTATAAAAACACCACAGAACGTAGCGGGAAGCAGAGAAGATGTATCAGACACGGAATTTTCGAAGACCAGTTTTCCTTGTCTTGCAGTTCGAACCAAAGAGGCTGACTAGTCTTAAAGTTTGCAACGTCTTATTTTGTTACATCAATGTTTAAACTAGGTTGCACTACATTTATTTCTGAACTACTTAAATAATATTTCAGCCGGTAAGGCATGAGCAGGTTCTCGATGCGATATTTGATTTACTTAGTTGCATTGCGTTCAAAACTTACGTCATCATGAAGAATCTAGTTCTTCCATTAAATTGAACTTGTTCTTTTTTAACTGTTGTTATATCAGGGTGGCATCCTCTAATATAGCAATCATGAAAGTGTGAATGTTCTTAGGGCTTACCTTCATTTTGTAGATATTTGATAACACTATTACTTTAAACGTGTAAACTTTTCAAAAGTCAGAATTAGTTACACATGCAGTAGTCACGGACACATATTAATTTATATGGAAGCACACTAGTATTACTGATAATAAGAGGCTGACATCAAAGAATGCTATAGTTCATATCTACATCATATTCTTTAGTTAGTATATAAACTTTCAACTCGGGCCCTCTATTTTTATATAAATAAATAACGCTAAAACGCTAAAAACAAAACAAAATAATACAAATAATAATGATTCACATTGAATAAAAAAAAATATGTAAGGGGCCAGTTGCCATCCTGACAATCGATGAAGTTAAGCAAATGTGATTGGGTGCAGCGCGTGTATTACAGAACACAGTAAACATCAACGAAATTAACGAGTGAGGACATTTATTTAATAGCAGAACTATAGAGTCGATGCTTAAGGATCAACTGTACGACCAGTTGAGCAGCAAGATAAGTCAGACTGTTGAGCAGCAAGATAATGCCTGTTTATAACAAGGCTAGAATGTTCCATTATGCTCAGAAGGGAAAGTCCATTCTCTGTGTTCTGATTGGCTGAGATTCACAAATGGCCATTTTAGTGTATAAATTTTATAAGAACGAAACTCATAACTGGAAACTAGTATTGAACATTATCAGAAAATTCGGGATAGCGTAAGAACAATGTACCAATACTGTAACCATCTATGACAGTTAAATAACAATAGGTTCGAATCAATAAAAATTGTCGACTTACAATTGATAAATGTCTCCGAATCATACGATTAACACATATTCCACAATTCATTAATTCGTTTGGTATGTCTATCACTATTTGGAACAGGAAATTAACTGCCATTTATACGAAATCTTCAACCGAATTTCATATTTCTTTCAGACAGGTGACAGACTCTTTGCTATTAATAATTATGGATTTACTTCGTCGCACGGTTCGTTAAGATAGAACGTCATTAACTATCTGCTTAGATAGATGATGTCATCCACTGTGCACAGTTATCAACCATCTGTATATTTTATTAAATTATATCATTCCTTTAGTGATTTCTACTGTACAGGGCTATACTTCGTCCATCTGTTTGAATCGATAGCGTCATTTTGCATGACGTCACACATTATGCACGGTTATCTACAATACTGTTATAATAAATGGAATCAGAAAAAGATGGCATATTCCGGTGTGCACGGAGACAAGCGTGATAAAAAAAATGCAAAATCTATAGAGTGTTAGTAGTCAGTCAGCAGCGGCCACTAGTGACGTAATCAAACGTGCACAGTGGTCAGCAAGTATGCACACTCAAAAAAGAAGGCAATATCCACAGTTTTCGAAAACATATATATATATATATATATATATATATATATATATAATATTCGTGTTGTTAATTATCTATGTACGCATACGTTTCGTCCTTTATAATCTGAACTCATCATCATAGAGATATGACTATTCACTACTGGTCATCCGATTCGAAACCCCGGATACCGAGTATTTGCAAATCAATTCCCGACATCTAGAACCACTGGGCCAACGCTGAATAGCGAATAAACAGTGATAAGTGTAACACTTTATCTGGCGGCTTGACGTCATAAGAGCGTTCAACTTAATGAAAATAAACGATGTATCTAATGCTGTGTTGATACTACACTTACAGTGCCCATCAAGACGGGTATTTCTAAGTTTCTAAGAGCTACAAATAATAAATATTTGTTTTGTTTGTTATATATATATATATATATATATATATATATATATATATATATACAGGGTGTTTCAAAAGTCTTGAGAACATTACAAATGCGTATATCTCATGAACTATTCCAGGTAGAAAAATGAAACTGGTGCCATTTTAAAGCTTGCTTAATCAAGTATTTGGTCATACTAATGATTTTCGTGTTATCTTTCGAGGTGCAGTAATGGCGTTCTCTAAACAAGACAAGGCATTTTGCGTCCTCCAATTTGCAAAGACTGAATCGTGGACATGTGTTCAGCGTGCATTTCGCAGGAAATTTAAAAAGAAGCCCCTGAAAGGAAATCCATTGTCAGATGGCATGCTAAATTTGTGAAAGATGGGTATTTGTGCCCAAGTAAGCGAACAGGTCGCCCTTCAACTTCAGAAGATGCAGTTGAGCAAGTTCGGACAGCCTTTCAGCGGAGCCCCCGTAAATCAGTGAGAAGAGCCAGCAGGGAACTTCAGCTTGCTCCAGCAACTGTCTGGCGTGTCTTATGGAAACGACTGCAAATGGTACCTTACAAGCTCAAGTTGGTCCAAAAGTTGAAGGACACTGATAAGCCACTTCGCCGTGACTTTTGCATTGCAATGCAAGAGAAGTTGGAAGATAACGGCTTTGATGACCGGCTTGTTTTTAGCGATGAGGCGACCTTCCATCTGAATGGCAAAGTTAACAAGCATAATACTCGCATATGGGGTACTGAGAATCCTCATGAACTTCTTGAGCACGAGCGAGATTCACCAAAAGTGAACGTGTTTTGTGCAATTTCCAAGAAAGGTGTCTATGGACCGTTCTTCTTTGAAGAGGCAACTATCACTGGTGAATCCTATCTCAACATGCTGGAAGACTGGTTAATGACTCAGTTGGAACAAGCAGAATCTGATGACTTCATTTTTCAACAAGATGGTGCACCACCACACTGGAGTCTTAGAGTAAGGCAGTTTCTTAACACAAGGCTGCCTGGTAGATGGATTGGGAGATCTGGGCGACGGGGATGACGTTCTCATGCCCTGGCCTCCTAGGTCTCCAGATCTTACCCCGTGTGACTTTTTCGTTTGGGGCTTTGTCAAGCAACAAGTCTATGTGCCGCCCCTTCCAAGAGATATTGACGAACTAAAGGCTCGAGTAACGGCAGTTGTGGTAACTATTGACGTCAAGATTTTGGAACGCGTTTGGCAGGAAATGGACTATCGACTAGATGTCTGCCGTGTGACGAATGGTGCTCATATTGAGCAACTTTGAAGATTCTCCACAAAACTTGATACTTTAACCTTTCCAACGGTTCCAATTTCATTTTTCAACTCCTAATAGTTTTTGAGTTATTAAAAATCGTTATGTTCCCTGGACTTTTGAAACACCCTGTATATATATATATATATATATATATATATATATATATATATATATATATATATATATATATATATATATATATATATATAGAAAGAGAAAGAGAGAGAGAGGGGGGGGGGAGAGAAAGAGTCATCTACTAACATGATGGCTTAACACCCACGTGTTTTAAAGGTGAAATTCAGACATGCCCGTTTTGATAACAGTTGGAGATTCATTCTACTTAGCCATCAGCATACATCACGAAGAAAAGACGGTAGTAGCCTTTATATACACAATATCAACTGACAAGAGGCTAGCCGAGGAGAATATCGAGGTAGTAAACTCCGTCTAGTTTTATAGTGGGGAGACGTTCTGAAAATCCATAGTTCTCGCTTATGTAATGATTAAGGGACAGGGAATAATTACATCTTGTGTAATTTTGAATAAACAAACCGAATATAATCGCAGTGCTATATATCTTAAACATTTACTAATTCGTTCATCAACACATGTATTATAATGATTAGTCAGGATTAAACTGATTGATACTTCATAAATGCTTGGGCTACCATATTAACTCCTGACCCCAAATACACAAAACATTGATGTTTTATTATTTTTTTCTCTTTGCAAAACTCAATCATGTTCTGCAAAAGCTAAAACAAAAAAGAAACAATTTCCAAATCTGCTCCTCTTTCCTTCAACACGCCCCTTTTACTCCAAAAAACACCATGAATAAATACTTGAACATATAAAGAACGTAAAGGATAAACACATTCACCAAAATGACCGGAGATAGGTACATATATAGTATGTGTACGCTTGCAGAGATAAGTAAGTATATAGTATGCACACCAGGGCGAGATCAGTACGAATATAGTATGCGCACCTGGCCGGCGATAGGTATATATATAGTATGTGCACCGGGGTTGTAATAGGTACGTATATAGTAGTGCATAGGGGTGGGGATATGTACGTATTTAGCATTCGTACCGGGGTGGTGATAGGTACGTATTAAACATTCGCACTGAGGGCAGCGATAGGTACATATGTAGTATGCACACCGGGGCGGCAATAGGTACGTATTTAACATTCGCACCTGGACGGCGATAGGCACGTATTTAGCATTAAGCGGTGGCGATAGGTAGGTATATAACATGTGCACATGGGTTGCAATAAGTACGTATATTTCATGCGCAACGGGGTGGTAATAGGTGTGTATTTAGCATGTGCTCCGGGGCGGCGAAATGTACGTATTTACCATTCGCATCGGGGCGGTGATAGGTACGTATTTAGCATTCAGGGCTGGCGATAGCTATGTATATAGCATGTGCACATGGGCGGCAATAAGTACGTATATAGAATGCGTACCGGGACGGTGATACCTATGTATTTAGCATGCAATCCGGGGCGGCGATAGGTACATATTTAGCATTCCCAGCAAGGCGGCAATATGTACATATTAAGTATTCTCACTGGCGTAGCAATAGGTACTTATGTAGTATGCACACCGGGGTGGCAATAGCTACGTATTTAGCATTCGCACCGGGGCGGCGATAGGTACTTATGTAGTATGCACACCGGGGTGGCAATAGCTACGTATTTAGCATTCGCACTGGGGCGGCGATAGGTACTTATATAGTATCTGCCCAGGGGCGGCGATAGGTACTATATAGTATGTGCACTGGGGCGGCGATAGGTATGTATATAGTATGATCACCGGGGTGGCGATAGATATGTATATATTATGAACACTGGGGCGGAGATAAGTACCTATATAGAAGGCGCATATAGAGGCGTTAGTTTTTATAGAAATATGTCATACTATTGCCCTAGGCAACGTAGGAGAAATGGTGGGGAAGAAACAGCTTTCGCAAAAGGCAAAATTAGAAAGTAGCAGTGAAATGGGGCGACCAGTGAAAAGAAAGGTAGAAAGATAATAAGACAGCTATATAGAGAGGGGGAGTAATAGAATATGAAGATGTTATCCACACGATTTTCCTTCAATTATATGTTTTTATGACACCGAGCAACGCCGGGCAGCTCCGCTAGTTAATAATAAATAATGAGACAGTAAAACTTAAGAAAACACACTTCATACACCATTATATTACATTCATATGCAACTTGTAAGGTATTTCTAGTGGTTAACCTTCGTCAGATTCCGAGTGTTAGATAGCGTTCAATGTTAATATTTTCTGAATTGTTAATCATTTGTTGAATACTGTGTTATTTTACGAATGTTAAGTAAACAAATGTAGTTATTTGAATTAGAATTTACTACTTAAAGAAAAGAGGTTAAACGATATTTATATATATATATATATATATATATATATATATATATATATATATATATATTGTTGATGTGGTTTACGTTGGACATTTCTCATGAGAGATACTCTCCAATATATTCATTCACCAAAACCTCGTGGCTAATATGAAATGTACCTTGCAGAAAAATTAATTTTGTTTAATCTTTTTATGAGCTATAACATGTTATCAATAAATGTGTTGTCACTCTTAGAAATCAATCTGGTAAACGTCTCAATGTCGGTAATACCGTGAAGCTGTAGTTCTAAGCAAGTATCCAAAAATAAATAGACAATTTGTTGAAGTGTTGCTGTTTTATTCGGTTTGATTAAAATTTAGAGGGGATATTTTTCTTTTTACAAAAAACATACACTCATACAAACACATACACAAGCGGATATATATATATATATATATATATATATATATATATATTATATATATATATAATGTATATATATATATATATATAATATGAAATGAAAAAGGAAACACCAACATATATTTTTTATATATTCATCAACATTTCGTCTTTATTGTAAGACTTCCTCAGGATGATAATTTTAAGAAATATGTCATACAAGTACATCGAAATATTGGGTTGGCATGATGGGTTTATAAGGAAAAGTAATAGTTGTGACTAATAAGAGCGCTGGACGAGGGTCCAGGTTGCGAGAGGTCAGTCAGTAGCATAGAGTAAAATGAATATGGAAAGCTTTGAGTGTGGACAATTGAGGCAGCTGTAAAAAAGAGGAGGGGTGAGAGTATTAGCTAATTTGCCTTACGGTGGGAGATAAATAAATATATATATATATATATATATATATATATATATATATATATATATATATATATATAGATTTAGATTTTTCACTTATAAAATAGATCATTCAGTGAAGACCGGGGTTGTTCCAATAAAAAACAAGCTCGATGATACTCGATTACAGAGTACAGAGCATTTATATGTGATTTTATGAAGGCTTACCAAAGCATTCCTTTCAAGACACCAATGATCACCATTAAAGATATTTTTTCTTACAAATACTATTTATTCAAATTAAATGTTTTTTCCTACACGTGTTTCACTACCAAGCAGTTACTTGCTTGGCAGATCATCAGGGAAATTAAATGTCTGGAATACTGGTTTCAACTGCCGACAAAACACAATGTGGCGTTGTAATAGTTGAGGTCACTTAAGAAAAGAAGAGGAAAAAAATAAAAATAAAAATAAAAGTCAAACTTAAAAAGCAAGGAAGAACAACGATAAGAAAAGAAAGTCCTAGAAAAGTCTTAGAAAAGTAGCTTGTGCATTATTTATTCCACCAAGCCAACAAGCAAGTAGTAGGTCCCAAATACATTCAATAAAACCACAAAACCGGAACAATGTGCGATAATACACTTTCACGTTAGCCGGTACAATGATGAATAAATCCCCCCCCCCCACAATAAAACAAAAGAACTAAATCATTCAAGTTACCGCTCACAAGTTACCATTCCAATCCAATGATAGTATGGGAATTCTAAATCCAACTTCTCACAAAGAAAAGTCAACACAAATGTTCGTCCGAGTTCAAAGAGTCTTATTTCAATTGTTGATTTATTACCCTTCGAAATAAACACACGACGAGTTGAATGTCAATCCCGCAGAAAACTCCCTTCCATCAAGAAAAAATCTTAATATAGAAACTATTTATTCAAAATACTGTTTCTAAAAATATTTATTATTAAACCTATTCCTTATAGAAATTAATCATCTAGTGTCTGGGACGTCATTTTACATTTTGGGAAAATATCCTTCATTTAATTAACTGCCGAATTATTATCGTTTTGTTGTTTAACGAAGCGAAAAAAGCCTATCCCGCAGAATTTGTTTTTAAAAAAATTATTCATATATCAAAAATAAACTGTTATTATAAAAAGGCCTTCTACAAAAATCTAGTTATTATTTTAAATCATTTAAAATATTTCCTTAACGGCTGTGTCTGTTTGTAACTCTCTGTGGAGAATATTATTCTATATTCCATAAATAAATGTTACAACGGAATATCGTTATCAGAAATCTATTTTCTATTTTGAAAAAAAACAAACTTTTTTTTAATGGACCGGTTTATTTTTTTGTCAACTTTACGGGAAAATATCACTCTTACTCGTTAAATGACAGGAGACTTTATTATTACTAATTTAAAATCCCGTACAAAATACTTTTTTTTATAAAATTCAATTGTTTCTATTTTTAGAAATTAAGTCCGTGCCGGCATGCATGTTTTTAAAATTATTTTTTCCTTAATTACTTTTCCCCATTCCTGCCACCAAATTGTTTTATTTATTTTAATCTAATTAAAAACTAATTTAATTTAACCTAATTTAATTAAATAGTGATAGCATCCAGGTTGCTATTTCTTATTTTTCACTTAAAATTACTTGAAATCCCCAATGCATTTCGTATAATATATCTATTTCTGAGAATAAATTGTGATTTATTATTTATTATTCCACTATCTTTTTATATGTAACACAATTTCCCCCCTCTATTCCGCTGAATAAGTATTTACTATAGTTGACTATCACTGGGCCTTATTCCGATAGAATATTCCTACCTTATCACCCCCAACCTAAGTCTCGAGTATCCGCTAATAATTGAATTAAGACATATCTTAGCATAAGTACGTGTTACTAATTCTCATCCTCCCTATTATACATTAAGTATTGCCCCAGATTGCCTCAGGAAGTGTCCATCCTGCCTATCTCTGCTGTAAGTTTATACTTCCCCCAATTCCCCTCCTATCCAGGTTTTAGGCTTGATAACAGGTAACGGTTTCTATGCAGACAGCATTGTAGTATTTCCTGCCTAGCGTTCAGTAAATTATCTCTAGATGTCATGATGTGGTACGACTCCAATGCACATAGGTTGCATCTCTTCTTTTTGTTCGGTTTATATTTGTTAGCCCTCCCCAAAATTGACCATTTCAGTTCGAAAGGGTCTTGCCTAGCAATGAGGTTTCTCACAAAACGGCCAACAGAAGTGTTAGGCCTATCTATGTCTTCCCTTTGGCCTCCCCTGAAGTAACTCATGTGGTTTCTGAATCTATCTTTGAACTCACCCCCGGTTGAACCGATATATGATTTCCTACTACTCTCTGTTATCACATCGCATTTGTAGACAATGCTTGAAACTCTACAGTTCCCCTCCAGTGGACAGATGTTAGAAGCTCTGCAGTTACAGTTGTGTGCTGGGCCGTTGCTGGATGTTCTACTACTATGGTTATTTATAATGGAGGTTCTCACTGAACTGGTGTTACTGGGATCAACACCAGAAGAGAACATGGCTTCCCTTGTTTTAGTTATCTTAGAATTATTATATCCTATGATGGATGTGGCTATATTTCTACAGGTTGAATAAGAGAGTTTTACAGTATTTTTGTTAATGATTCCCCCCAATCTGCTATCCCTTGGAAAGTTTTTTTCCACTATGCTATAAAAAATCTTTGGGATATTAGTCTTAATATGCTGGCTATAGGGGGGGGGTTGAACCATGTAGTGGTCCTTCTCCTATTTTTCTTCCTACCTTCCCCCCCGGTTTGGGTAGCATGTAAGTTCAATTCGTTACTTCCAACTTCACGAATATTCATCGCTGGGTGATTCGATTTAGCGTCGATATAGTAGAGTGTGTGGTTGGGCTTGTGATAAGGTTCATATGTGTTGTTGCATAGATCAAGTGTAATATCCAAAAAATTGATCCTCCGGTAGTTTATATCCATAGTTACGCTAAGTTGTATTGAGCTGAAGAATATATTTTGGATATTACGCTTGATCTATGCAACAACACATATGAACCTTATCACAAGCCCAACCACACACTCTACTATATCGACGCAAAATCGAATCACCCAGCGATGGTGAAAAGAGCCATTATTCCTGCAATATCGAGTAGGATATCTAAGCTGTCCAAGAATTAACAAATATTCGACAGCAGTAAGCAATTCTACAATGAAGCTTTAAACAGATCAGGATACAAGGAAAAAATTAATTACCTTGTGCCTCCTTCGGTTGGGAATGGGGGACTAAACGGGAGACCGATTGCCTCTCGATCAATGGTTTCATATAATAGGGCAATGGGCAAGGCTAGATATAGGAGACCTGGTGTATCCCACGGTAATGTAAACCAGGTAGGGTGGGAACCGGTTGATGATAATATTCGTGAAGTTGGAAGTAACGAATTTAACTCACATGCTACCCAAACCGGGGGGGGAGGTAGGAAGAAAAATAGGAGAAGGACCACTACATGGTTCAACCCCCCCTATAGCCAGCATATTAAGACTAATATCCCAAAGATTTTTTATAGCATAGTGGAAAAAAACTTTCCAAGGGATAGCAGATTGGGGGGAATCATTAACAAAAATACTGTAAAACTCTCTTATTCAACCTGTAGAAATATAGCCACATCCATCATAGGATATAATAATTCTAAGATAACTAAAACAAGGGAAGCCATGTTCTCTTCTGGTGTTGATCCCAGTAACACCAGTTCAGTGAGAACCTCCATTATAAATAACCATAGTAGTAGAACATCCAGCAACGGCCCAGCACACAACTGTAACTGCAGAGCTTCTAACATCTGTCCACTGTGGGGGGGGGGAACTGTAGAGTTTCAAGCATTGTCTACAAATGCGATGTGATAACAGAGAGTAGTAGAAAATCATATATCGGTTCAACCGGGGGTGAGTTCAAAGATAGATTCAGAAACCACATGAGTTACTTCAGGGGAGGCCAAAGGGAAGACATAGATAGGCCTAACACTTCTGTTGGCCGTTTTGTGAGAAACCTCATTGCTAGGCAAGACCCTTTCGAACTGAAATGGTCAATTTTGGGGAGGGCTAACAAATATAAACCGAACAAAAAGAAGAGATGCAACCTATGTGCATTGGAGTCGTACCACATCATGACATCTAGAGATAATTTACTGAACGCTAGGCAGGAAATACTACAATGCTGTCTGCATAGAAACCGTTACCTGTTATCAAGCCTAAAACCTGGATAGGAGGGGAATTGGGGGAAGTATAAACTTACAGCAGAGATAGGCAGGATGGACACTTCCTGAGGCAATCTGGGGCAATAATTAGTGTATAATAGGGAGGATGAGAATTAGTAACACGTACTTATGCTAAGATATGTCTTAATTCAATTATTAGCGGATACTCGAGACTTAGGTTGGGGGTGATAAGGTAGGAATATTCTATCGGAATAAGGCCCAGTGATAGTCAACTATAGTAAATACTTATTCAGCGGAATAGAGGGGGGAAATTGTGTTACATATAAAAAGATAGTGGAATAATAAATAATAAATCACAATTTATTCTCAGAAATAGATATATTATACGAAATGCATTGGGGATTTCAAGTAATTTTAAGTGAAAAATAAGAAATAGCAACCTGGATGCTATCACTATTTAATTAAATTAGGTTAAATTAAATTAGTTTTTAATTAGATTAAAATAAATAAAACAATTTGGTGGCAGGAATGGGGAAAAGTAATTAAGGAAAAAATAATTTTAAAAACATGCATGCCGACACGGACTTAATTTCTAAAAATAGAAACAATTGAATTTTATAAAAAAAGTATTTTGTACGGGATTTTAAATTAGTAATAATAAAGTCTCCTGTCATTTAACGAGTAAGAGTGATATTTTCCCGTAAAGTTGACAAAAAAATAAACCGGTCCATTAAAAAAAAGTTTGTTTTTTTTTTAAATAGAAAAAAGATTTCTGATAACGATATTCCGTTGTAACATTTATTTATGGAATATAGAATAATATTCTCCACAGAGAGTTACAAACAGACACAGCCGTTAAGGAAATATTTTAAATGATTTAAAATAATAACTAGATTTTTGTAGAAGGCCTTTTTATAATAACAGTTTATTTTTGATATATGAATAATTTTTTTAAAAACAAATTCTGCGGGATAGGCTTTTTTCGCTTCGTTAAACAACAAAACGATAATAATTCGGCAGTTAATTAAATGAAGGATATTTTCCCAAAATGTAAAATGACGTCCCAGACACTAGATGATTAATTTCTATAAGGAATAGGTTTAATAATAAATATTTTTAGAAACAGTATTTTGAATAAATAGTTTCTATATTAAGATTTTTTCTTGATGGAAGGGAGTTTTCTGCGGGATTGACATTCAACTCGTCGTGTGTTTATTTCGAAGGGTAATAAATCAACAATTGAAATAAGACTCTTTGAACTCGGACGAACATTTGTGTTGACTTTTCTTTGTGAGAAGTTGGATTTAGAATTCCCATACTATCATTGGATTGGAATGGTAACTTGTGAGCGGTAACTTGAATGATTTAGTTCTTTTGTTTTATTGTGGGGGGGGGGATTTATTCATCATTGTACCGGCTAACGTGAAAGTGTATTATCGCACATTGTTCCGGTTTTGTGGTTTTATTGAATGTATTTGGGACCGACTACTTGCTTGTTGGCTTGGTGGAAAGAATTATTGCACAGGCTACTTTTCTAAGACTTTTCTAGGACTTTCTTTTCTTATCGTTGTTCTTCCTTGCTTTTTAAGTTTGACTTTTATTTTTATTTTTATTTTTTTCCTCTTCTTTTCTTAAGTGACCTCAACTATTACAACGCCACATTGTGTTTTGTCGGCAGTTGAAACCAGTATTCCAGACATTTAATTTCCCTGATGATCTGCCAAGCAAGTAACTGCTTGGTAGTGAAACACGTGTAGGAAAAAACATTTAATTTGAATAAATAGTATTTGTAAGAAAAAATATCTTTAATGGTGATCATTGGTGTCTTGAAAGGAATGCTTTGGTAAGCCTTCATAAAATCACATATATATATATATATATATATATATATATATATATATATGAAGTTTATCAAACAAAAGATATAAGAGGCAACCAATATCTTTTATTTAGTGAAACATCCGGATAAAAACTGAAGCTCAATATACTGGATAGAGCATTAATAGCATGATATTAAATGAAATAATAAAATAAGGTGCGAATCAAATTTTATTAGAATTCAAAGCTCAGGCAAAGTATCTTAAAGTCCTTAACTCATGAGTTTTCAAAGATAATTATTCTCTTCCTTTGAAAACCCATGCGTTAAGGACTTTA
>OY744528.1:111731229-111736229 GCA_963556195.1 Sepiola atlantica | reverse complement strand
TTACTACCGGTAATAACATTACACTTTGAAAATATATAAAAATATATACAAAAATACATAAACATATATAACATCAAATATATCAACCCAAAAACATACTTTTTGCGTAATCTATACAATCCATCCAAGTCATACAATTTAAAAAACAGAATCAGGAAAGATATCCAGAAGGTTGACTGAAGATTGATCCAGGTAATAAGTGACAGTATATATATATATATATATATATATATATATATATATATATATATATATATATATATATATATATATATATATGTACATATATATATACTAATGAAATACACTTATATAAATATTAGAACAGCCTACGTTAGATATTCCCGATATTCGTACATCGCCTCAACGCTTTTAGATAAACAATATATTAAATTGTTGCAACAGAAATCATATAAGACTCTTTAACATCTTTAATTATCAATAACCAACAGACATGAACTCGTCCACGTAGCACTTACACATCGGTAGGTGGTATTGCAACTCATATACATGCATGAAGTACATATTCCATCCCTTTCATTCAGCAATTTATCTTTATTGAGGAACGTAATAATAACTCCTATGTACCATTTTTTCAGACGATTATTATATTCTTTTAATATAGTTCACCTCAAACCAGACACGACGCCACTGTAGAGGTAAAGGTTCTACTTAGAATAAGAGTGTAGTTTCTAGATATCATCCTAATTTGGACGCTGTGTAACGAGATGTCGGTACCCAAGTAGACTATACTTTTAGTAAAACATCGAACTTAGAGAAGGCATTTATTTTTCTCTCTACAATTACATTCAATTGTGTCGTTATTATAAGTGTGTGTATGTATTTCTTCTATTATCATGATTAAAACGTAAGATCCGTGGTACGGATACTGATTTTCAGGCTAGATACATAACCCATAATATTGGTTTTAATTAACTGCATACGAAAACGGACACCTCATTGAGCAAGCACATATGGTCCTTAAATGATAATAATAATAAAGTATCTATACTTGAATAGATCGTTTAAAAAAATTGTTTAACCTTCACTCTACACAACACACCTTTTTTATTTGTCTAAATAAAAATAATAGCTATTATTACGTCGCCCGATTATTTTTAATTGCTGAATCAAAGACATGAACTATGTATTTGCTGTTGTCACTTCAAACAGTAGAATGTTTTTAAACGAGGATCATACTTTTTTCTTATCATAGTTCACCCTAAACTATGCAGGCAACCACTGTAGACGTAAGGGTGTACTAAGAATATAGGGTGTGAGGTTTGGGGATCATACTAAGTTTGGCCTGTGTAGCGAGATGAAGGTTGCCAAGTAAACTATATTTTTAGTCAAATATCGAGCTTAAGGATGCCATTTATTTTAATTGAAACACTTACATTTAAATTTTTCGTTATTATTATTATTATTATTATTATTATTATTATTATTATTATTATTATTATTATTATTATTATTATTATTATTATTATTATTATTATTATTCTGGTTTAAGATCTGTTTTACATGTACTGATTTTAAGGCTTAATATATAATCCATAAAAATATGTCTTAATAAACTGCATAAGAAAACAAACACCTAATTGACCCAGCCCATGCAGTACCTAAAGAATAATAATAAAGTATCTATACTGAATAGAGCGTCTTAAAAACCCTTTAACATCTACACTACGCAACCGACCTTTTTTCTTTGTCTAAATAAAAAAAGATATCATTACGTCACTTGATAAAGATTAATTGCTGAATCAAAAGGATGAAATATGTATTTGCACTTTTATACTTTTTTTTAAATAAGGCATCACAGGTATAGAATGTTTCCATCCATTCATGTTATTACGTCGTCTCTATTTTATATATTCTTCTTTGTCTTTTAGAAATTCAGTTGTATTTCTTAAAACCTTTTAGCTTTACAGGTTTACGATCAAGACAGTTATTCATACACTTTGATACATTTCCAAACGAACCTCACATTCTTCACGTGAGCATGATCAAATTTTATCTAGTCTCGAACCCCTATTAAGTCATCAACAAGCCGTGTTTCGAGTTGTCATGTAGGTTTCTAGAAGGAAATATTATGTCGCCATTTCTTTCCAGCCCCACAGTGTCTGTCTCGGGCCTTATGTGAACTCGTTCGCCAGACGAGGTTGCGATCGAAACCAGTACTTCAGATTCCATAGCTGCACAACATATGATAAATCGCAGATGTTGAAGAAAGACAACGGAAGGCATCTGATAACTGACTTGTCTCACAAGTTTCGCCAGACAACATAGTCCGTTGTCTGGATGTGTTCACTGCTGTGCCCAAGTAGGCACTAAGCGCACTAGGTATATTTGAGTGCAACGTATTGATATATGAACATAGCAATGGTACTATACCTGCGTGACACCCCAACACACCCTAACCTCTATACCAGGTTCTATTCTTGGCTAAATCCTTTCAAGATTCTGTGCTTTTCTATTTAAATACCAGAACATAGATATGATATGTATGTGTAACAAGAAGAAATTCATGGCAATTTATGTTACGTACATTCTGGAATAACAGCTTACATTATTAAATTGATGCAGATCGTGCAAAATAAATAATATTCTTAGAAAAGCATGATGTAATTTTTTACTTTGCATTCCTTATGCATCTATAAAGCCCGGCTTATTCAATAAAGAAAAAAAGGGTTATGATGCGTGTTAGCTTTATGCCGTCTTTGAGATGAATATGGAGATGTTGACGTATGATTCAATGAAGTAGTATGTTGTCAGTTTTAAATAAATACAAGTCAGAATCAGAAATTTATCTATAAAAACATACCCTATTTATCTTGACTACGCACTCATTTCGACCGCCAAAACCATTGATGCTAACCTGTAGTCTAAACCGCTGATGCAGATATATACAATGATGCGAAAATATACGCTCAATGATTAGATGGAAACAAAGAACTAGCAGAAGGGTTATTCCAGACACTGCAATAGAATGACGTCCACATTTAAGTCAAGACTGCGTTTGTATAAAATTAACAAACACATACAACTATTAACCGCAATATTTGAAAAATGTTTGACTCATCGATGTATACTTTGTTCAACGACCAGCCTATATACTTTGATAGGAGGAAGAGTATATATATATATATATATATATATAGAGAGAGAGAGAGAGAGAGAGAGAGAGAGAGAAAGAGAGAGAGATAAAGAGAGAGAGAGACAGGGAAAGAGAAAATGAAAGGATGAGGATAAAAATTTAAAAAATACAAAATCGATTACATCTCCTAGTTACTATAATTTTATTTTTCAGTAAAGTGATCTCTTTACTGGAAAATCAAATTATATTGGCTGGAATCTGCTTATCCCTTTCTCTCTTTGTCTTTTTCACTTTGAATATATATATATATATATATATATATATATATATATATATATAAAGAGAGATAGATAGGTGGGAGCTCATAATTCTCCTTGTTTATGAGGAGAGACGAAGCGTCGCGTTATTATCTTCTACTATCAAGTACAACAACCTACGTTTAGCAAGGTACTGTTTTTTCTTGATCACATCGAATTTGGACATAGACAACAGATTGTATTCCTATTTTGAGTTATCATAAACCACTTAAAGATAGTCTTTGTTTTTTCTGAGGTGTATCTAATAATGTAGCACACCTGCTATAAACGACTAATCACACTTTTTATTTTCTTATTCCAAATAAACTAGTGTAATTAATGCATATGTCATAATAAAACATGATACTTCTCTAAATAGTAACGGGTATTGATTTACTCCTTTCCAGGAGTTAGGCAGAAGGCCAGTTTTTATCTTACTCCCACAAGTAAGATGTCACCCACTCTCGGGTCGGGAAAGTGGGGTTTAAAAATTGCCTGGGCAGCCCCGTCAGCATTACCCGGTAGGGGCGGCTCAGGCAGTAAGCAATAAACTTACATCTCTTCAAAGAGGGGAGGCAAAGCCAGGAAGGCTGCAGCTCCGAGAACTACACAGGACATACCCATAGACCGCCACAAATCAAGCCCCGAAGGCCAAGACAATACACGTTTATGGGGTGTAGTATCCATCGGAACAGATACTACACTTTGATCCTAGCTAAAAGGCCAAGAAGTAACGGGAAAACCAACTTGTTTGATTGTAAGAAAACATTTGTGTATTTTAAGAATAAGTGTTCGATTAGTTTATTAGTAATTTATTAGGTGGACAATTCCCATGCCATTGGTTGAATGTAAGGTTCTATAACGCAGCTCAGGCTGTTATATGCACAGGGAATCTAGTGGACTCTCTTCTCCTAAGTGAAGCATACACTTATATTACATTAGTTATGTAGTTCAAATGATCTTAATTCAAGCATATATATTGCTTTTCAAGCCTGATCGTCAGTAATATATCAGCTGTAAACGAAAGGTAAGTTGAATTCTTTTTATATTAATTATCATTCATTTATCAGTTTATTACAGAAAAAAAGATGATTTATTCGACTATCACTGTGCGTTCAGCCGGAAGTCAAAATACAGTGGGTCGAGAGAAAAAGAGAAAGAGAGAGAGAAAGATATATATATATATATATATATATATATATATATATATATACAGAGAGAGAGAGAGAAAGAGAGAGAGAGAGAGAGAGTTACATAGATAAATTCTTATTTAGGATTATTCTATTGCTTAGTTCTTTTAAGATACGTTTAGCACATTTTACCATGCGTCAAGTCGGTCTACATCTTACATGCTAAGTGCGACCATAACGATCGCTACCTTCTCAAATTATCGGCTTCCGTAATTTTAACGATTGCTCATGATTATTGCGTTTCAAATGGTAGAGCCTAATATCGAAGAAGTTACTTACTGGCAATTTACTGTTTCCGTGTCATAATACAACCTGTTTATTACTTACACCTACACAAATACATTTTACTATATATATATATATCTACTCGGTGTTATACTCACTCATATGCCATAGGAGTAATTATGTACATGTTTA
>OY744528.1:111708729-111726229 GCA_963556195.1 Sepiola atlantica | reverse complement strand
AATGTAATTTAAATTTTCGTAGAACTGTTTCATTTTGCGTACTTTTATATTTTGATGCAAATATGTTTCATCTTACATAAGACTCGTCAGTGTGGCTAGATATAACTGTACCATCGAAATCTTGATTGAAGACACCTTTGCGTTTTATCAGCCCTTTGCACCAGGGCAACTGAGAGCTATACGACGAATGAAGGGAGAAGTTCGTATTATTCATTAAGAAACGGTATTTTCTGTTGAGTGTTCAAATAACCAAGCACTATTGCTTTACATCGAAAACATTAATATTTAACTTACATAATTATCTCTTAAATGATTATTCATAAAATGTGTATTTGTGTATCCACATACATATGTCGAAGGAGGGAAAATATTTCTATTATTTATTATACGAACAATGTAAGGGAAATAAGTCGAGGAATAGCCGGCATGGCCCAAAGTGTTGCCTAGGATGGGAAAGATGCCCCCTTTCGTTTGGGTACCGTATTAATAGCTTATCTATTGTACTGTGTATATCGTTTTCATGTTCTAGCCGACATTTTGCGGCATGTTTCATCAGTTTATTTTTTATTTTTACTTAGTTCACACCCAAACAAAGTAAGTGCCACTGTAGACGTAAAGGACTACTGATAATTCGAGTGAAAGTCGAGGGAGTCATCCTAAATTGGAAGATGTGCAGCGAAATGTTTGTTCACATTAGTTTTACATTTCTGCATGCCGGTACAGTTGGGGAAACAGGGAGCATAGAGAGAGTAACAAAGGCCGGCATGTCGAGTAAATAAACTATTGTTTTAAAGTTGGAGCTTAGTGGATAGTACAGGACCTATTACATTATATACTCTTTTTTTAACCTTACTAAGAGGGAGACACTAGTGTATGATGCACCAGCCCAGATGTGGATGATGGCTTTGTAGAGATATAGGATAATGTCAAGTGTGTGAAGTTTTCAAACACCGTAAAGGAAACCCAGTTGAGTGCAGCAATGCTTTTTATGCATTTATTTTCAATTAATGTTTCTTGAGAATGTTAGACCGAGGAGTTTGAACGTTGAATTATTTGGTAGGGTGTTATATACCATGGCAATTGGTGGTTGAAGAGGTCTTTTGTAAATGTTGAAAGAAAAAGGGTTTGTCTTCGAAGCATTGAATGTGAGCATCTTTTTATGACATCATTCCACTACAGAGTAGATGTCACATCCTAAGAATTCAGCCATTGCTGAGTGTGTTCGCGTCCGTTATACCCACATGTGGAGAGTAGAGCGTGGTGTCACCAGCAAATATACACATCTAAGAGACAATCTCATGAAGGGGGCTATTTATGAAAATCAGGAACACTAAAAGTCCAAACATCGATCTCTGGGGTGCACCTGCCATGTTGTTTAGATGAACGGCCATCGACGATAACTTTGATATTTCTCTTGGATAGAAAGGGTCTAATTAAATAAAATATTCTTCAAGTAATACTATATGAATACATTTTTATGAAAATGCATTAATGTTAGACCTTGTAAAAGGTTTTGGATATTTCAAGCGCAATCGCACTAGCCTCACCTGTCTTGTCTAAAGATGACCGTTAGATTATCCGCAGTAGATTGTGCTTGCGTAAATCCATCCCAGAAATTATTTTAGTATTAAAGAGCTGACAAACTATCGCTAGATTGATTAAGTATTAAGAAATTGTAGCGAAAAGCAGGAGTAGACTGATGGAACGATAATTATGAGGTTCCTTTCTACTTCTGAAATTCTTGAAGACTGGTACCACAGAAGCAATTTCCCA
Organism: Sepiola atlantica; assembly: GCA_963556195.1. Classification (NCBI taxonomy): domain Eukaryota; kingdom Metazoa; phylum Mollusca; class Cephalopoda; order Sepiida; family Sepiolidae; genus Sepiola; species Sepiola atlantica. Next base: position 111,724,456 of record OY744528.1, on the reverse strand, counting down.
ACAATCAGGGAAGCAGGATTCGGCAAAGCATTTGTTGTAGAGTTTAAAGAGACAGAGGAAAGTTCAGCAGAGCATGCCATGATTACTATTACTGAAATCAGCCTACCATGCTTTGAAGATGGCAACTTTTTTTATAATGTCCCGGACATGGTCAAGTTATCAAGTGTGGTTTCAGTCCGAAATGGGACATTTGGGAGAGAGTGGTTTGCGGTGTCTAAAGTGGAGTTTAAGGCGAAACAATTGTAACGTAATCCAGCCTTATCAGTGTCCATGCAAACGGCATCATTGTGTTTGATAGCCGAGTAATTGTTGATTGCCTATTATTCACTACACTATGGAAGATGTTCCAGAAATCGGAAGTACCTAGTTTCTGTGACGCAATACGTGTTCTTGTCATCTCTGTATATTTTCTCTTTGATTCATCTATTACAGTCTTGCTATGATTTCCTGGCGCAATAAGTGTATTTCTATTTGTTAGTTGACTTGTGGCTGTTGACTTGTCGGAATGTTTGCTGTCTTTGAGCAATAGCTGCTTCACAATTCCAGATGAATCATTCTGGGGAGTGGGGCTAGCTGTAGAATTTTCACATGGGGAAATGTTCTTTAATGCCTGATTTAACCTATTCAGTTACGTCATTGTAACACTGATAAAGAGGGAGAGTAAAACTTTCACTCCATATGGGCGTCTCTGATGTTATCTCTGAGGGATTCCGAGTAAGCCCGATTGTAGTATCTCGTCATTTTGAGCGACACCTCGTCGGGTTTGGAACGATATTGCTGTATTAGTCCATACATATACTTTTTAATGTCTGTTCTCTTTCTTGTATGATTAGGTTTCACTTTATGTTGATGCTTTAAGAAACTTGGATGGAGGTGAAGTGCATATGCTTTATACGAATAAAGAACACAGTTATGTAAACATGTCGTTATAAGGGATTTGTTATTTTGTTAATACTACGAGAAAACTATTTATTTAATAAATATTCAAGTTTTATTGTTCCGAGATTTGTACATAGAAGACGGATGTTAATCTTCCTGCTCTAATTTCGCGAGTCAATTGTGTGTTTCCTATCATATTTGTGGAACTTTTTATATTTTGTGAAATTCCCAGCGCTAACATCAACGTGGACAAGTATTTAGTCAGTAATATTCGGACTTAGTCAGTATCTTATTAATTTAAACCACTTGGTGGCCGTACATGAGTGTTCGAATTGTATAACTATAACACCGGATACGTAAATGGGCATGTAGTGAACACTGTTGCTACGGCTAGCATAGCTGTTGGACAATCTACATAGGCTTCCTTTTACTATTGCATGGTATTGATCTTTAATGTATATATATATATATATATATATATATATATATATATATATATATATATATGATTGTGTTTCTATATATACGTAAAAAAATAAGAACATATATATATATATATATATATATATATATATATATATATATATTAACGTAAGGAAGTTCTATAAAGTTAAGGGCGACTAATAATGTATTTTTCGTCATCTTAATTATTCAGTGAGTTAAACAATCGAAACAACGAACGCTGCAATCACCAAAAAAAATAATTACAAAAAACTACATTAAATATTTAGGTAATAAAAATTGTACATACTTCTAGACAGGGCGTTGTAGTTTATCGTTAAGACTTATTGATTCAGGAACATTTCTACTGCATGTTACATGATACACCATTTCTAGATTGTGTATAAATTCTTAATCCTTCTAAAGAGGTAAGATACACACCACACAGATCCACACATATTATGGTATGTCCCCTTCAAAACACTTCTCAATAGTAAACAACACTGCGAAACAGGCAACGTTCTATATACCTAAAAGGAGAAACCTCGCCACGTAACCGAATTTAAATCTCAATTATTCTATCTCAAAGTGCTCAACTTGCTGAGTTTTAAAAACAATTTAATAAACATATATGTTTATCATTATCAATACACATACGTATGTTTCGTGTTACCAGTAACACTCATCAGTATGGAGTATAAGACTGTTTCGCCAGTCGAACGATTCGAATAACGGATCCGAATATTACGTACTAACACTTATTACAACGAGACTGTTGTGACAGACTCACTAAACATGCACGAGAAATAAGTATTTTAAAAAATTTTTTTAAACACAAAGAGTTAGAAACATACAGTGTTAGATCTACATAAAGGGAACACCCTCTACACATAGAGATAGAGCGAGATATTATCTGATCGTTCTATTCTAGCTTATGTTTTTTTTAATTCTTAATTGTTACGCTCGTTAAAATTTGCTTAACTTATCATTCTTAACTATTTTTACTTAGACTAATAAATATGAAAGGTTATGACAGAAAATAAGCTGTAAACTTTGGACATGACGCTGCGTTTAACCTTTTAGATATAATATTATATGAGACAGTCCGAAATGTTCGTGCAATCTGACAATTAATATTCGTTATTTTACTATCCATATGTTCACTGTCACCTTCACGGCATTTGTGCAGGAATATACGTCCAAGAATAGCGTAAAAGACTAATGCACACCAAATACCATATGACAAGAGAGAAATAAATGGTCTAGTTAGGTTGATACTGCCAATCGTATAATCATATATAAGCCTCTCTTCTACACGCATAAGCACGCAAACATACCAATTGACACACAATTACACACACAGAGACACCCTCACAAACACCCAACCACAAATATATATGTATATATATATTATTATTACTCACTAGATGTTCTCAGACAGGCCGTCATAAGAGGTTCTCACTGATAATCTCCAGTGGTGTTCCCTGCAGTCTGAGTGATAACAAGTGTCCCCAGCTTTACAGTGCCCTCCACCTCTTTCGATAACTACTGCAAATGAATTTGCGTTATCACAACGACCATTGGCTTTCTCTAGGATTTGGATAGCAATAAGCCTCTCCAATGTCCTAGTACTTTCTGCACTCTTCCATCGGAGCCCTGGTTAGTGCTCTCCTCCATTGATATTTCCATCTTCATTGATCCTTCATGCCTGTTTTGTGTGGTATCAGCCGGGGCTGGTGCCCTCACTTTTTGTGTGGGGTAGTTTATGACATTTCTGTACCGTGGGTTCTTGTCGTGTTCTTTATGTGATGTTGTTTTCTTCTTATTGCTCATTGCATGTGATTGGTTAGTCTTCGTAGCTTATGAGAAAAGGTTTCCGCATTTACGGATTTTCCTTAATATGTCAGCTGTTTTTATCATTGCTGTCCGTTGTATGGTCTAAGTCTTCTGTTTGATTCCAATTTCTTCCAGAATGTTTCCCAGGTTCTTCGGACGTGTTCTTTGTGCTCCTATATTATATTTACTTTCTTTATACTCCATATCCCTTTCAATTTTCTGGCGAGTTCAGTGTAGTTGCCTCGTTTTTTCTGTCTCCTTGGTCTTCACCCTATGGTCGGCTTGGTCGGCACACTCTACTATTTGGAAGGATCTTTCTTTCTTGTGTACTATTATGACATCTGGTCTCCTTGCTTGTATGAGTTTATCTGTTTGTACCTCTATATTCCAAATAAGTTTGTGTTTTTCAGTTCCGATTACCGTCTATGGTTTATGTTTGTACCATTTCTCAGAGTGTTCGAAATGCTTTTTTCTTGCATAGCTCCCAGTGTACTGCTTTTTTCAATGAAGTCATGCCTATTTTTGTATTCTTTTTGGGACGGTTTGGGGCATTCACTTATTATGTGGTTTACTGTTTCGTCTCTTTGTCCGCACAATCTGCATTTACTATTTACCTGGGCGTGATCTATTTTAACTTTAATGTAGTAAATTGTATATATATATACATACAAGTTAAAGCATATATATATATATATATATATATATATATATATAATTATTATTATTATTATTATTATTATTATTATTATTATTATTATTATACTAAAGTTAATTAATCAAAGTGTGTTTTATCTGTTTCTATCACACAAAATAAATGTCTTAGAAACTCCCTTGGTATTGAATTATGTTAGCTTGCCAATCATTGAACAATGTTCTAATTAGCGTTAATTTTTAACTTACGTACCGGTTTTTTCATCTCCTACAAAACATATTTAATACACTCAATGTCACGCATTTTACATTGTTTCTTCAGCGGCGCTAATCTTATGAAGTCACTATCCTTTTAATCAGAATGTGTGTCTGTTTCCCCTTGTTTATTAACAGTTATATGTAATAAATTGATGCTCAATATACAAGATAAAGCAACTATATATGTAAATTAAAAGATGAGAATAAAAGTCGTAAAAATACAATATCTCTTACATCTGCAATTGTTTAAAAAAATAAATCCCGTGTTTTGAACAACCGCAGATCAAATAGATTTTGTATTTTTATAACTGGTATTCTCATCTGTTAAGTTGTCTATATATATATATATATATATATATATATATATATGATAAATTAAATCTATCTAAATACTTTAGTGACGTTTTATGAACTCTCATAACAAGTGTTTGTTTATATTACTGTTCACTCATAGATTATAGTTTTATCAATAAATCTAATGAGCAAAATAAAAATAACGTTTTTTTTCAAACTTACACGTGCGGCTATTTGTAATTCAAAACGCCATGTCATACAGGGCGTACACTATCTTATGACTATAGGCATTTTAAATATTCCACTTTTTCAAATATTTCACTATTTAATACGAGTATTTATTTAATTAATTGTAAAATAGATATTATAACTATGAGTTACTGTTTTAATCATTTATATAACACGACGGTGTTTATTTTGAAATTTTAAAAATAATATTAGTATTGATGCCATTATTTTGTTGATGAGGTATTTACAAATATCTATCAAACCTATATGCTACTATCAGAATTCGAGGTTGTGGCCACCATCAATTGACTGTTTCTCTTGAATCAAATAGTTAGACACATTGGTTCAAGTTTAACTTAGACAGTTTCAAACTGATATAAATTGATGTATCATAAATATAGCGAATATGAAAAAAAATGATTTTGTCAATGCGAAAAAGATTTAATGTGACTTTTATTTAATTATTACCGTTTGGCACAAGAGAGGCAGTCTACAGATGGAGGTTTGCTGTTATCCATTCGGAATAGCGACGTCTAGGTTAGATAATTCAATATGGCTATTAGTAGATTAATTTTCTTTAGCTTAATAGCTGTTCAAATGTTTAGGCCGTTTTCTCCTCAGCCTTCTTCGGCTGTCTTTTGTCAAACTCGAGCGCCGTCACGGAGTTTTAAACTCAGACTATATACCTTAATCGATTATCAGGTTTTTGAGATCGATAAATTGTAAGTTGAATGCGTATAAATATTATGAGGTGGTATAAAATGATACATTGAATGAAGAAATAGAATGTAATTTCTACTGAAGGAGGTTTATGGCAAGTTTTTATGGCCATTGTATTTAAAAATTACCATGCAATAGCTCGCCGGGAAACAATGCTGTGTAAATATTTATAACAGATGTGATCTTATCATAAACCTTTCTACCCTTGATTGAAACATGGAAGTTACAATTATAACTGAAAATCGGTTGCACAATCGTCCACCGCCCGTTTCATTGCCATCGTGGTTATCTAGTGCAAAGTAGAAATTAACGACGAGTATTGATTTACTCCTCTCCAGGAGTTAGGCACAAGGCCAGTTTTTATCTTACTCCCACAAGTAAGATGTGACCCAAGGTCGGGTCGGGAAAGTGGGGTTGAAAAATTGCCTGGGCAGCCCCGTCGGCATTCTCCGGTAGGGGCGCCTCAGGCAGTAAGCAATAAACTTACTCCTCCCCAAAGAGGAGAGGCGAAGCCTGGGAGGGTGGACCTCCTAGAACTGCACAGGACAGAGCCATAGACCGGCGTAAATCAAGACCCGAAGGTCAAGACAATACCGATCTATGGGGTGCAGTATCCATCGGAAGAGATACTACACTTTGATCTTAGCCAAAAGGCCGAGAACGACGAGTAGGGTTGCAAGCGACGATACAACATACGAGTGTTTTTTTTTCCTGAGCCAGAACGTACCAATGATTGAGAATGTACAGTAACCTATATGTTTTAATATCTAAAGAGATGATAACCGCTTGCTTTTCCTAAGTTTATAAGAGAAGAATATTTAGGGTTAACTGAACATTCAAACTTCAGTCCATTAGTATCACAAATCTCTCACTCATCTAAATAATGACAATACTCAACTTTGGTTACATTTAGTTATGTGTATGTAACAGTTGGAAGAAGACTAAGAGGAATAGTATGAGTGTGGTACGCTATTTAACACCCAGCAGGCCACGTGTTATATATCTTGTAAATATGATGCAATTGATACACGTGTTTAATTTTAGTAACTATTAGCAAGCATATATTTTATTGATGGTGTTGTTATTGGTGTTATTGAGGTTATAGTATAAGTATCAGTGATATTCTTGACATTCATTTTATTAGCCCATGAATCAGGCGGATTATACAAGGTCCTTGATGCCACATTCATTGCCCAGCTTCTGGGTATAAGTGATTACAGACATACACAATTGATATCAACACAAATGGATAGCAGACATAAAAGACACAGGAATGACTGAAATAAAATAATAAGTTATTTCTTAAGTAATTATTTTAGCGTAAAAGTTAAAGTATGTAACCAAATAAATAATTTATCACGAATTAACCTCTAACATATGATTACATACGAATTAATTACAATTATCATTCGACCTTATTTTAAGATATTTAATGTATTAAATAATTTTGATGTATTATATTTATTTTAATTAATTAACTATATTATTCTCAATATGTTATGTGTTTTATTCTTAAAACAGTTCAATTATTTAGACTATACAATACACATACATTAAAGTATAAATCGAATTAGATGGCTTTCCAAGTGTATGTTTTTATTGAAGTCGCTTCAGACAAAGCATGAAGCCACTTGATGTTAGGAGCAAAAAGAAAAATACTACTTCAAGGTCAAGAGAACAACCAACGATGAGTGCTAGATGGATAGATTCTGACCAAGAAAACTAAAATTGCTCCTCCTTTGTCAGAAACATCGCTCATAGAATGTGAGGACTAAAGGAGACAATAAGGGGAGCGAGATTGACGAGGCTGTCGAAAGTAAACCAAAGATCCTCTTTCCACTCTTTTTAAATGTATTAAGGTATTAAACAGTTTAACATTATTCAATAAATAATATGATGGGAATTCCGCAAAAATATTAATTCACTTGATAAACAAAAACTGAATTAAAATAAAGGAAGAAAGATTTACGAGGCTGTCAAAAGTAAACCATAGGTCCACTTTCTACTATCTTTAAATTTATTAATGTATTAAAAGGGTTAACATCATTAACTACATCATATAATGGAAATTACGCAAAAATGTTAATTCACTTAATGAAATAAACTGATTTAAAATTGCGAACAAAACAAAGAATCCCTGGAATAACACAAATAATCTATTTGAAAAGAAGAATAAGATATAGAAATGCATGTCAGATATGACATCCACAAATAAAAAAATAAAAAAAAGAAGAAAGTAAAACGTCGTGAGGTTGATTGAGGGTTTCCTGTTTGGCACAGACGAATTGTGCATGTTAGAAAGCAGTATTAAGTGACTGGTTTGCCAAGCCTTCAGTCGTGTGTCCTCTTCCCGTGTTTGGTCGTGTAATGGATTAGATTTAGACAAAGCTGAAACAGGAACCGAACATTCCGCGCAGATTTAAAAGAAAGGAGAAAAAGGAAAAATAACTTTGAAGGAAATTAAAAATGAACAAAAATAGTAAAGGAACGAGAAAGGACGGAAGGAATGCTTCCGTCTCGTCTCTAAAACCATCATTTATTTGAGGCAGCGTCTGAACTCGGGAGATTCCAGTTCCAGGTCAACAGGAGGTAGAGACACGCAATTTCATATTTCAAAGACTTTTACTTGACTTTCTCTCTTTCCGTTTTTTTGTCTGCCTCCGATTTCCCCGCTTATCCTTATAACTCCCCCTCCATACCAACTCTATCATACTCTCTCTCTCTCTCTCTCTCTCTCTCTCTCTCTCTCAGCCTCACACTCCCCCTATCTTTTTCTCTGATCATATGTTTATAGACATCTGCCACATTCTTACATGTCCACGTGGCTAGTTGGTTTGAAGAATGGAAACATTCCACTAATACCATGACGTGCCTCATTCGACAAAAAAAAGAATACAATTTATATTTGCCTTTACATAAAAGAATTAAAATAAATACATTCTTGGTGTCCGTGTTTTCTGTTATTTTCTGGGCTCTCAATGAGGCGTTGTTTTTTTTTCTGATCTTTTGTTTTTCATGTCGTCTATGCTCGTCCTAACATATTTTGGCTTTTTCCGGCATGCGTCTTATCACCTCATAAAGGGGATCGGTCTGTCTGTATGTGGGGCTTAAGATTAAAACAGGAATTTCACGCTTAAACGCGCACATTGCTTGAGCACAGCTAACTTATGCGTGTCAAAACATCTCAGTAAGAGGTATTATACATCTGTCGATCTCTCACTATAAAATTTAAAATAGAATTTTTGTTGGTCTGTCTCGCTTACATTTTGAAATAGCTATATTCAGAAGAGTTTCCAAAACTATAAGAATGTCAACCGTAAGTTTATAATATACTTTTCGTTAAACTGTACAGCTTACATTTTAAATAGCAATTTCAGAAGAGTTTCTAAAACTATAAGAATGTTACCCATAACTTTATAATAGACTTTTCGTTAGACTGTACAGCCTATATTTTGAAATAGCTATATTCAGAAGAGTTTCCAAAACTATAAGAATGTCAACCGTAAGTTTATAATATACTTTTCGTAAGACTGTACAGCTTACATTTTAAATAGCAATTTCAGAAGAGTTTCCCAAACTATAAGAATGTTACCCTTAACTTTATAATAGACTTTTCGTTAGACTGTACAGCCTACATTTTGAAATAGCTATATTCAGAAGAGTTTCCAAAACTATAAGAATGTCAACCGTAAGTTTATAATATACTTTTCGTTAGACTGTACAGCTTACATTTTAAATAGCAATTTCAGAAGAGTTTCCCAAACTATAAGAATGTTACCCGTAACTTTATAATAGACTTTTCGTTAGACTGTACAGCCTACATTTTAAAATAGCTATATTCAGTAGAGTTTCCAAAACTACAATAATGTCCGTCACCCTTAGGTTTATAATATACTTTTCGTTAGACTGTACATCCTATGTTTTAAATAGCAATTTCAGAAGTGTTCTTACAAATATAAGAGGCTATTTTTGTCTATAATCGGTCCGATATTCTGTCATGCTTAATTTTGAAATATAATTGTTGTTGTTCTGTTAATCTTAAGTTTAAAATAGCATCATTATAAGTGTTCACTTAACCATGAATAGATCTGAACATTCCCAATACGTGAGTTTCACACTTTTTTTTATTAAAAAAGAATGTCTATTGGTTTGTCAGGCTTACGTTTTCGAATAATTTTATTAGAAATGTCAACACTACTATAAAACGCTATGTATGCTTCGCAATCGGTCCGTCAGGCACTTTGTCTGGTGGTCTGCCTTGCAAATTTTAAAATAACAATTCTATAAGTTTCACACAAGTATAAGAAGCAAGATCCGCCCTTTGATCAAACCGTGACTGTCACAATTGTGAAAAACAATTTAATCTCAAAACATGCAAATTGAATGGACGCGTCTTAAGAATATCCGTTCTTTGGTCTAGAGTGTGTACTGTTTTTTTTCACTTAAGAGCAACGTTCATTTATTTGTATGTTTTCGTTGTTTTTGTTTTTAATATTCATATATGTTTTTACTGTGCGGTTCAGGAAAGTACTTTAAATCATGGAAGGAAACCGGAGTTAGAATGCTAGGTAGTGGTGGTGTGATGAAAGGGGAAACTTTGTGATTCGGAAGAGAAAAAGATGAGAGAGAGAAAGTATGAAAAGAGACTTTAGTACATACAATAAGACGGAGGAATGTGTGAGTGACATAATGGTTATCCAGGGCGGCTTTGCCCACAAAAGAATACAGAATTCCACGGAAATCTGATTCCTGATGATGGGTGCGGCAATCGAGACTTCAGTGGCAAAATGAATCTACTATACACGCTAGACTTACGCCTTAAACATGAATGCAACGAAGACTTAATATATTTAAACAGAACTAAATTGTGTGTTCATTTGTTACGGAATAACAACTCTTTCTTGTTGTATGTAATAACAATAGACAAGTGGTGAGTATTTATTATTTACAATCAATTGAACACAAGTTGCTATTAAATCAATAGTTGTGAGAAGTAAAGGTTACATCTTCTCCAAAAGTATTAATGTCAAAATACAATATGATTTGCACAGTCGTTTCATCAGTCAGGAGGCTAATCACGTAGAGAAGATTTCTTTCGTTGAATAGTTTCTTTATAGATTTTAAATTCGAATCATACACATAAGAAGAGGATTGTTTCTTAAAATACAGCATAATTAAACCAGGGTAGATAATATCGTGTACATTTATTCTTTAACTTTAATAGTGTGTAAATAACTAGAGAAGATCTGATAAGATTTGAACTCGGCATACCCGCTTTCACAGTCAGCAACGGTAATCATTAAACCAATCCGACACCTCAAATAAATAAATATATGAATAAAGAATGAAAGAAAGATGTGTGAATATGAGTAAAATATAACGGACAGAAACATTATGTTAAGGCAACAAAAATCACGCACGACGAAATCGCTCATATCGAGTACTAATATGATTTGACCAATTTAGTTCCATTATTCAACCTACTGTTTCATAAAAAAGCATGACCTCACACTTTTACTGCAGTCATGGGTGAAATAAGAGATTCCATTAAATTTTGACCAATAGGAAACGTCATTGGCATTAGAAAATCATAAAGGTATTGAAATGGAGTAAACATATAAACCTAACAAAAAACTTTTTAAAGATACATTGGAAAAACTATAGAAGAAACAAAAAACATTAAAAAAACCCTGTAATTATTAAAAACATATCGAAAATGCAGAAATCTATATCGATTAAAATAAGACGAAAAATGTATATCACCCAAACATTGATTAATAAAGATATAATCTATAAATCGCAGAGATAATGGATATTGAAAAGAAATAGAGGAAATCAATGAAAATATTTTTTTTAAATTAATGAAGAATAAGATGAGAAAGTTAGAGAAAGAAAATTACACTAGACATATTAAGAAAATAATATCAAAATTAAAATACACATCAGAAAACGAAAAAAATATATAAAAAGAATATTTTTTGTATATATATATATATATATATATATATATATATATATATATGTAAACTATTAAAACACACTTTTGAAAATCCTCCGAACAAAACTTTTTGAACAACCTGTGTAAAATAAAAAAAAAATCTAAAATACTCACTCATACAAACTGTAAAAGACATACAACTACTCGGGATTAACTCTATTGATACAAAAGATTTAAAGAAACTGAAAAATCTTTAAACCCTAGAATTCCTAAAAAAATAAAAAAATAACATACTAACCTACTGGCATATATATATATATATATATATATATATATATATATATATATATAGAATGAAATGTCGCACATTGAAAGCGTTGATGAAATGGCAATAATAAAGAGAATATTTTGATAACATATTTTGGAAACCCGGACAACGCATTTAATTATGTTTTTTAAAATAAATTATTTATTTACTTTAAATACTTGAGAACTTTCGGTGAATACACCTTTGTCAAAAGTATAAGCGTATTTTTCTCTCTTCTTTTTACGTGTAATCCTCCTTGATTGAGACATATTTACAGCAGTCAAGTTGAAATTCGTCTCGATGTTATCGACGGTTATATATATATATATATATATATATATATATATATATATATATATAAACACGTACGAATGTATTGTAATGGAATGGGATATAATTTAAGAAAAGAACGTATGCGATGTATTGGTGGGTAAATAAGTTCGATTTTTTTTTTCCTTTTAAGATATTTCACCTCAAACAAAGCAATACGCCACTGTAGACGTAAGTGGCTACTGATAATTAGGGAGTAGGTTTAGAGTGTCATCCTAAGTTTGGAGCTGTGCTGCGAGATGTCTGTTTACATTAGTTTTAAACTTCTTCTTGTAAGTAACGTCGGGGAAACAGTGAGCAGGGAGGGAGTTCAAGATGCCAGCAGCAAGATGGAAAAAAGCTATTGGAGTAGAAATCCCTTTGGTATCTGGGAACCTTCACAGTGAATAGATGGGGCCGAGCTGGTTGTCGGATTGCTCTAGTGTATTTGCGTCGAAGGGGCACTAGATCAGCTTGTTTATCGGACCATCATCCATTGAAGTATTTGGAAAAAAAGCACAGGGATGCAACATTGCGGCGATGGGACAGGGGGCGGAGCTTGGTGGATAGTAAGGGACCTATTAAGTTGGCGACTCTTTTTTGGACCTTGTCTAAGAGGGAGAGACTAGTGGATGATGCACCAGCCCAGATGTGACAACAATACTCCATACATGGGCGGATGGTGGCTTTGTAGAGATACAGAATGATGTAAGGTGTGATGAGTTACTGGCACTGTAGAGAGCCCACCTTCTTCGCATTTGTTCCAATTCATGTTACCTGTGAATGGTAGGCCAATTAGCTTGAATGACGACCTCTCAGGTAGGGATTTTATTTGCCATGTCAATCGGTGGTTGGAGAGGATTCTTGTAGTTATTGAAGGAAAGGAGTTTTGTCTTTGCGGCATTAAAAGTTACCAACAATTCATAACCCCAATCAACTACAGCCTAAAAGCCACTTGCTAAGGATTCAGCCATTGCCCCGGATATGTAGCCGTCCATTTTCCTACATTAATAAAGTACAACGTGGTGTCGTCAGCAAATATACCTATCTCAGACTCGAGATCGTTTATGAAAATCAGGAACAAAAATAGGCCGAAAATGGATCCCTGGAGTACACCTGCATTCATGACATGTTGCTCAGATGAACGGCCATCGTGTACAACCTGGACCTTTCTTTTGGTTAGGGAGGATCTAATTATATTAGATATTCGCCCAGTAATACCATATGAGTGAATTTTTAGAAGCCCTTTATGCCATACCTTGTCAACGGCCTTGGATATATCAAGCACCACTACCCTAGCGTCACCTGCCTTGTCCAGTGTATGATATATGCGTTCAGAGATGACCGTTTAGATGTCCGCAGTAGATCGTGCTTGTCTAAATCCATACTGGCGGTGCGAAAAGAGTTTAGCATTAACTAGGTGCCGGACTATCGCTAGAATAATTAAGGATTCAAAGATTTAAGCAAAGATCAGGAGTAGGCTGATTGGGCGATAGTGCTGAGGATCTGTTCTATTCCAGAATTCTTGAAGACTGGTTCCACAGAGGAAATTGTCAAGCTATCAGGGAAGCAAGATTCAGCAAGGCATTGTTGTGGAGTTTAGAGAGGGCAGATACCAGTTCAGCAGAGAATTTCTTTATTACGTTTACCGGAATAATATCAGGCTCACGTGCTTTGGAAGTGTCGATGACCTTGACCTTAGATGGGGTGATGACCAGGTTTTCAAGTGTGGCTTCAGTCTGCTACGGGAATTCAGTGAGATGGTGGGTTGCCGAATCCAACGTGGAGTAAATGGCGAAACACTGGACAAGTAGTTCGGCCTTATGAGCTACCGTGCAAACGACATCATTGTGGTTTGATAGCGAGGGAATCGTTGATTTACCATTGTTCACCACACTATTATAGATTTTGTAGAAATCGCGAGTGCCTAGTTACTGTGACTGAATGCGTTTTTTGGTTATCCCTGTGTACCTCTTCTTTGCTTCACCTATCACTGCCTTACAATGATTTCTTGATTCTATTAACCTTAGTCTATTCGCAGTTGACTTATAGCAAACGGACACTCAGAATGATTGCTGCCTCTCAGTAATGGCAGCTGCAGATTTCGAGGTTAACCATTGAGGATGTGGGGTTTGCTGAATAATTTTTGCATGGGAGTATAGGATTCAATGCCTGCTTTGACCCATTCGGTTAACTGATTTGAAAACTGATAGGCAGGGAATAAGAAGTGTTCAGTCCATGAGGCATCGCTTATGTGATCTCTGATGCACTACAAAAATCGAGAGCTAAATTGTAAGGTTTATCTGGCAAAAAAGTATCTCCCCAAATGTTTACCAAATAGTATTTGTAAAATAGATTTTTAAATAAGTATTTTAAAATATTTGTTTCTAGATACATTTTTCAAAATAATTGTTTTAAAGAGATTGTATAATAGTATTTACCTATTAAGTTTTCCTGAAAAGTTTTATCGTGTATTGAAATTTAATATATGTATTTTAGGTATTGTTGTGGGAAACGTTTTTAAAAAAAGTGAGTTTAAGAGCTTATTATGTTCTAACAATTCAACACTTTGGTGTTTATCTTAAATATTAAAGCAGCAAGGTTTTTTTTTAATATTTACATGCAATAGCGTATGTAATAGTCTTTTCTACGGTTTATCCTAAGTGTAAGCTATTGCACTCGTTATCGATTTCAGATACATCTTTTGGTGTTCGTGCCGTGCAAGTGTTTATATTTCTTTTTCCTTGCGTCAAAACACATGCCGTGGTCAGTCTGAGTTCATCATGACAAAATCTTTAATTTATAGATCCACAAAAGTCTATATTATATCCAACTTACTTACGCAGCATATAGTAATGGAAACCCAGAAATAAGAAAAATAGGATAAAGCTTTGGAATATCGTTACAATCTCATGAAGCGAGATAGCGAGTCGATATTTCCCAAAGAAACACACGGAGAGTCAATATATATATATATATATATATATATATATATATATATATATATATATATATATATATATATAATAGACACAACCCCAAATGGATATTAATCAATATTAGAATAAGTATTCTAGACAATATTTTTACATAATCATGTAGTTTAATGTTTCTCGTAAAACTATTTTAATAGGTGCAATTACTAATATTGCAAACCAAACAACAAACTTATAACATTTATATGCGTTACATGTTTTCTGTCGTTAACAAATGTTTATGGTCCTGACCTCACTCCAAGTTGTCCCAGTTTGTAGCCACGCTGATGAGCCGTAGGTGGCGAAACGCGTATCCATGGATTATTACATTATATATATATATAAAAATATATATATATATTGAATATGTATTAAATATTCAAATATGTATATATATATATATATGTACATATTAATATGTATTAAATATTCAAATATATATATATATATAATATATATATAGAGAGATGATACAGAGAAAGAGAGGCATGATGAAAAATGTTAATTTAAATGTAGAGAGTAAAGGCGTATAGCAAATAGAATAACGAATAGGAAAAAAAGATTTTAAAAAACATTTGGCAAACCTGTATTAAAAAGATAAGCAAATGAATACTAGAGAGAGTAAACAAAATATTACTTGGAAAACGTGTGTCATAAGATGAGAGACACATACAATGGGAAATATATATATATATATATATATATATAAAGAGAGATAGAGAAAATGGATTCAACATAAAAGGTGAAAGGAAAAGAGAGCGACAAACGCATGAACAGCCGGACATGAAGTGAGAGAAATACAAATAGATAGAGTGAGACAAGAAGGGTAACAGAGATATACATCGATAGTTACATACACCATGCACACATAATGACACATGAGATAGAAAT
>OY744528.1:111693729-111703729 GCA_963556195.1 Sepiola atlantica | reverse complement strand
GAAGATACTTATGAACGGATAGTATTATGAAGAACGAAAACTATACTGCCCCAAATAGAATGAGGTAATACCTGGGAGGATCGCCCCAATAAAAAGAGAAGGTAATGCCCGTAAGTATGGTATGATTCACTGCTCAGGAACAAAATAGGTAGTTCCTGTAAATATTGCCTCATGACACCAGAATATATGTTACATTACCCCCCCCCCCTTTAAAGGAGAATGTAATACTTTGGATGATTACCACAGTCGCTTACAAAGGATGGGCTAAGTCCTGAGAGGGAAGTCTTATGACAACAGCACCGACACTAGACTACTATCCCCCATTAAAAGATAATACAATAATAGATTAACTATTGTTAATTTATTCATTCAAAAATGATTCGTCATTGAAAAGCATTATCGTAAAATTTAATAAGTACAATCAGCTTTTCATTTTATTATAGTTAGGACAGATGGACAAATCATTCGCATTTATTCATTTGTATATATATATATATATATGTATATATATATATATATATATATATATATATATATACATATATATATATACATATATATATATGGGAAGAGAAGGATGAAGGTAATCCGACGTGATGGTAAAATGAAAAAGGAAAACCAAAAAACTGGATGTTTTTTTATGTGTACATCAACGTTTCGTCTTTATTTATAAGACTTCATCAGGATGATGATATAGGGAAACGATATCATGCAAGCACGGATACATGTAGGGTAGACATGTTGGGAAGAAAAATAAAATAAAATGAAAAATAATAGCAGCGTCTAAGCTGGACGTCCGTACTTGTTAGAGAATGAAAAATGAGTGGGAGAAAAAAGGGGAAGGGTGGAGGGAGCAAGGACTACTGTGGCTGGCGATGAGAGAAAGAGGTGGGGGATGAGCAGGGGTAAAATGGATGGCAGAGAGAGATTGGGGGAAAGGGGGAGGGGGTGTCTGACCAGATGGCTGCGGTCGAGACCGAAGGGGAAAGAGTGAGTTGGAACGTTTGTGTGTGTGGGGTGTGTGCAGGGAAATGGGGATGGGCAGAGAGGGAGGGGGGGCTGTGATCTCGGTGGATGGGCGAAAGCCATAGTCCCAGAGAGCGTTTGAAGAAAATGAGGTCAGACACCCCCTCCCCCTTTTCCCCCAATCTCTCTCTGCCATCCATTTTACCCCTGCTCATCCCCCACCTCTTTCTCTCATCGCCAGCCACAGTAGTCCTTGCTCCCTCCACCCTTCCCCTTTTTTCTCCCACTCATTTTTCATTCTCTAACAAGTACGGACGTCCAGCTTAGACGCTGCTATTATTTTTCATTTTATTTTATTTTTCTTCCCAACATGTCTACCCTACATGTATCCGTGCTTGCATGATATCTTTTCCCTATATCATCATCCTGATGAAGTCTTATAAATAAAGACGAAACGTTGATGTACACATAAAAAAACATCCAGTTTTTTGGTTTTCCTTTTTCATTTTACCATATATATATATATATATATCCGTGTCTATTTTATTGCATACTAGCTGTTAAAAGCGAGCACATATGTTTCTATTAAATTGTTTATTTGTCAGATTTGAAAAGTATAATACAACAAATGACTTTAAATTCATTACAAACATACAATGCCTGCGAATTGAACAGCTTCTGCCAAATCATAGGTCATAAATAAAATATATGAATTGTCTCGGTAGCTTTGTATTTAATATCTTGTTTAGTTTAAATAGTTTTTAAGTATATATACACTCCTTCTAAATACATTTAAAAAAAACAAATGCTCACGAAGTAAATTATTTTGAGTCAAGTTCTAAGCCAACAATGAAATAGCAAAATTGTCGTAGAATAAGTTGAACCTAATTCCTCTGATTTAAGATGTGAAAATAAACCATTGATGAAATGAAATAGTGTAGAAGACACGTAAAGACATCTATGTGTATATGTATTAAAATCGCTGACTTTTTTCTGAAATATGTACAATGCATATACATTGATTACGTTAAGGTTGTAATTATGGAAAAAGGAGAACATGACTTTAATATACGCTATTGCAGTTTCCATATAATAACTTACTTTAATGAATTCAATATATATTCGTTTGATACTATAGAGAATGAAAAGATTTTCGGACTTACAAAACCGGGATCAATCCAGATATCTTGTGTATCAGTTTAAATAGCAATCCAGTAAGTCTTGAAACAATTGTCAGAGAAAGAAAGAGAGAGTCAACAGATGACGATTAGAACGGAAGTGACGCCGCCAAGTAAGTTATCGTAGACTATGCCACTAATAAGTGTTATGTTTTATTGAAGACAGCCGGGGTAAGCGTGAAAGCGTGCACTAACCCGTTGTTATAGCGAGACTCGGACATTTTATAACTTATTTTGTGTCGACGTCGGTTAGCCACGGAGAGACGCACATTTTTCCATTAGAAAAGGAATTGATTAGAAAATTATTTTAGAAAACAAAGTAATGGGTGACATTTGTGTGTATATCTTAAAATTGTCCTAAACAATCTTGTTATTTATTTGTATTGTTTACAAAAGTAAATCGTATTTTTATAGGTCTATGTGTAATCGCTATTAGGCGCACTGATTTAATTTGAAATGTGTGATCGGATGGTATAACACTACTCTAATAACTATGCTTCCATATATCGTTACGTTGTGAAGGTTCAGAAAATGAGGACATATTACTGTGGGTTGGTCAGTCACGCCCTCTCCTGCGTTGAAATTAGTAAACAAAGAAAAATGGCATAAAGCGAAAAATATAAGAATCAGCGTATTCGAAAAAGGCTGTCTTCTCCTAGAAGCACGTACCAATTATTGACTAAAATGCACACAAAACATAACTGTGCATGTAGATTTTTTTTCAAAATATATAAACGTAAAAATAAAATTGTTACTTCACTTTATAATTGTTAATACATTTTCAGATACTAGTCATGAAAGTTATCTCTCTCTATATACATATATATATATAAGAGAGAGAGAGAGAAGAGAGAGAGAGAGAGAAAGAGAGAATAATAAGACAATGCATAAACACTTCTTATAATTAATACTGAAGTTTTATCAAATAACAAATATTAAAAAAACATGCAAGTCTATCCGTAACAAAATGGAAGAGGTTAATAAAGATGTGCACATCTTTTTTTAAATTGATCTTTCTCTCTCTCACTTCTACTCTCCCGATTTTTCTCTTGTAATCCCATGCTCTTCTTTCATCCCTCTGCCTTCTCCACATCCTTAACCTCTCCGCTCTGCCCATCCTTCACTCTTAATAATAAGGAACATTTTTAAACCTCAATAAAACTTCAGTTTTAAATTTATTTCAACCGGGCAACACCAAGCTTCCCTCTCTCCACGTCAACCATCTAAACACGATTATGTTATGTATACTCGATCAACGACGAGTTTTTAATCATCCTACACTGCCTTAAATACAAGTATCAAACATATATATGGTTTAATCTATTCCAGGGTAACACGATCGCTTCCAACACTATGATGAAACAGATATTTGTTTATATTTATTCACAGACAACGCCCAGTTTTTTTATCTGCTGCGTAATCATATAATTACATATTTGTTTTTATTTATTCCATAAATCTCACCGGCTATTTCTAAGGTATTGAATCGGCAATTTCCTTTCAAATTGTCCAATCAATACATTAAAAAGTCGTTCTAAATGTCTATTCCTGTGACGAATTCTCTCCATTTGACGCCTCAAAATGTGTTATTTTTACTTAGATAGTATTTGTTCGAGGCAAAGCTAAATAACAATATGCCAGCTTTATGCGTGAGCAATGCTAATCCCTCGTGTTTTATTTAACACTACTCAAATCCTTGACGAACCTTCATGACTTTGCAATTAATTTCTAAATTTCTGCTTGATAACATTTAACGTTTTAATTGTCAAATTGACAGCTAAATAATTATTTAGTCGCTTTAACTTATATATTATTTATCCGAGGTAACGCCGAATAAGAATATAACAACTTTGTGGGTGTGTCTGTTGTAATATTTTACTTTTAGCTTGACACACATATAGACAAACACACAACTTACGCTTACGGCCATCTCACGCTGAACACACTGATTCTCGTCGGATCATGGAAGTAAAGCAACGTAGAGGCTGGTCATTACTCATATTACTGACCGCTTGGGAATAGCAAATGCTGTAACACTCTCTTTAAAAAGGAGAGCTCCAATTACCTAATAGGCACTATTCCCAAGTGCCTTCGGTATCTCTTTAAAAGTGTTTTTCAGGAAAACCTGACATGAGGATACTTAACCGAATGAGTGAACACTTAGCAAATATTCAAAATAACATACTAATCGAGGCCCAAATAAGATATCGATTTAGCTACACACCTATACGATAAATTATTCGCATTCTCTTAGTGATGTTACCTCAAGTAACATCACTTAGCGGGATACTCCACCAGCCCAGATAAATGCCTGTCCTGGAATCCGGTAAACCCACAAAAACAAAAAGAAATATAAACATAGGTAATTTGGCAGAGAGAAAATGAATGTTCTTTACTTTTTTACGAACTCTACGCTTGACTAGTAAAGGATAACTTTAATGGAACACTCGAATATCTATGTATCTCATATAGAGATTAAGTGTTAGTCCCAGGAAGGAGTTCCGTGATTTCTAAGAACTTCGACTAAAAAAGATTAAACAACTTTCCTATATATAATGTTTTGTTGCAAATTTCGAGAACAATTTATATCCAATTTAAAATGTAAACTTTCATTGACAACAGTAATGGTAATTAACGTTTTCATACCTTTAGTGTGCCATCATATTATTACGTGAACCATGTGCGATTTGAACTGAATTTGTGCCCCCGATCCCTTTTAAATGTTATAATTCTATATTAGTTTCAAAGATCTACTTTCATTTGCGCTTTCGGTTGGTATTCGAAAATACGCCTATGATTACAATACCCTCTGGATATAATTACGGCGTATCGAAACATACAGACTTCTGAAAATAAAAATAACATTTCTCATCGAAAATATATATCTTACCATTTGATTATTATTTGAGTAAAAATAAAATAGAAATTGAAAGATTCATAATTATTTACAAAAACCTTAACGAACTCATGAGTTTTTTGTGTATAATATAATTCTATACATTCATTTTGTCAACATATTATCATTATATTTACTTTCATTCTGTAAGCATTATACCATTATTATTTACATTTATTTTGTCAACATAATATTATTATTTACATTAATTTTGTCAACATAATATCAATATTTTACATAAATTTTTTCAACATGGTGCCATTATTCTTTACATTCCTTCTGTCAACATAATACCATTATTCATCACATTAATTTTGTCAACATACTATCATTATTTTTTACATTCATTTTGACAACATAATCCCATTATTTATTACATTAATTTTTCAACATAATATCATTATTCTTCACATTAATGTTGCCAGCATAATATCAATAATTTTACATTCATTTAGTCAACATAATATCATTATTTTTTACATTCATTTTTTCAACATAATATCATTATACTTTGTAGTCATTTTGTCAACATAATATAAGTATTCATTACATTCATTCTGTCAGCATAATACCATTATACTTTGTAATCATTTTGTCAACATAATATCATTATTCATTACATTAATTTTGCCAACATAACATCAATAATTTTACATTCATTCTGTCAAAATGATATCATTATTCTTTACATTCATTTTCAGCATAATATCATAATTCTTTACATTCATTGTGCCAATATGATATCATTATTTTTCACATTCATTTTGTCAACATAATATTATTTATCTTTCATATTCATTTTGTCGACATAATAGCATTATTCTTTACATTCATGTTGTCAGCATAATACAATTGGTCTTTACATTCGTTTTGTCAACATACTATTGATATTCATGATGAGTTTCGGCTTGTGCAGGATGTTGTTTTCTTCAATTCGGTTTATATTTTATTAAATTTATTTCTGGATTTGATTACATAAAAACACAGTCAGGACGCTTAGAGTAATGAAAGTGCATTCAGAGATAACGTTATTAATTTCAGTTCAAAATGTACGGCAGTTTACAAACAACAAAATTGCTTAAAACATGTAACACAGCTTGTGTTTTGCTCAAACTATAATCAATACATACTGATTCCCGGTGATATTGGTGACTTTCAGAGTAGATGTTTTCATAAAAGTGAAATTACCTCCGACCTCCTCTGCAAATGATTGTGTTTGGAGAGACTGCTTAGCCGGAATATATGTAAGACAATTGGAAAGAGAACGAAACAAACGCATAGTATCTGGATGCACTTATTAGGAATACTCCTAGATGGATTGCAGAAAGAATTATCTTTAAAAGTGTTCGTTTGAAAGTTATAACATAAATGAAATAGGAGAAATTTGATATTACTTAATTATTTATGAAACCACTATGTATGTTTGTATATATATATATATAAACTGCTGACTTGTTTTCGAAATATGTACAATGCATATACTGTGAAAACGTAATGCATTTAGTGTTGCAATTATGGTAGAAAAGTAAATACATTAAGTATATGCTATTATATTGTATTGGGTAGTCGGAGGCGATCTAAACGTTTTATTTTCATTGGTTACTGCACTTATATGTATGCTAGAGAGCCCTATTTCTGTTGATTACTCGGCCTACCAACACTCCTCTGATTATAATGCTGAGTGTTGAGCAAAAATACATCAAGTTCGACATTTCGAGTATTTTAGTATAATACACGCGAGGATTGAACCTCGGTCTCCCAGCTAATAAGCGAACGTTTAAAAGACTATGATTTATACGCCTGTCCAATCCAAATAATCTACACCAATACTATTTAGACATCGAAACTAGCGTAAATGAGCATTATTATTTCAGAAGGCCAAATAAGCTGAAACGTTGTTGATATATAAATAGAAACGCCGATGACCACACCAATTCGAAGATAGAACAATGCAAAAAATCATAGCTCATTCTTTTACAAAATGCAGACATATAATGCAATATGCAATTCGTATGAAATCATCCAAAGTTTACACATAGTTTAAAAGACGAAAGATTTGACAGTGCTAGTACATCTACATGGATTTCGTTATTTAATCTATAAAAAGAATATTGGAAAATATTCTCGTTCGGGATCGATCCACCGGCGAGATGGTCTTACGTCGATAGACCCGATAGTAGAATTCGATGAACTTTGTTTTAAAATAAAAATACAATATTGCTTTTTATGTGTAGTCGGAGAATTTGATATGCAAAGCCAATTTATATGAATACACACGAATGTATTATGTTGATGATGAATAGATAGTGGCTGCACATATGCCCTTATATTTTACTATTTAGTCGAAATGCTATGTATTGGAACTTTATTTTATCATTTAGCTTCCAATGTTTTAATATATATATATATATATATATATATATATATAGAGAGAGAGAGAGAGAGAGAGAAAGAGAAAGAGAGAGAGATTTATAAACAAATATTATTTTCAAAATACACCCATATACACATGTGTTTTATGCCAAACCTGCAATCGTCAGTATGTGAGGTGAACATCCCTGCCGGCCACACGGTTCGAACTATAATACGAAAGTCATGTTTGATTCAGCTGCCGAGGCGCGTACCAATGCTCCACCACGCATTATCTAGAAATTGGAAGTACTATAAAATCTAAATTGCAAGCACGGCGGTTATCCAGCAAGCAGTCGGGAGAACTTAATAAAAGGCCCCATTGTTATGCATTACGCAGAATGACGGCTTGTTGTCAACTAAACCGAAAGTGCTATATTTTGCGACAGCTTTGAATAATTATTTAAATATAAATATCATTTACAAAATAAACCCATAGGAAAAAAAGCATTCCTGTATTATCATCGAAAATAAACGCTAACTGAACTTGATTTTTAATCACAATTCAGCCAAACTTGTACTCGATACTTCAAGAGTCTCTTTTGATTAATGTATACCGTCTAGGCATATCTGTTTTGTTAGCAATTCTTCACTGCGAACGTTATACATTGATAACATCAATTATCTAAGTGAAAGTATTGTCCTGCTCCGTTTGTGGCGTGGGACTCATTAAAAAACGGATGTTGATCTTTCAACAGTAGGACGCGCGTGCCAGAATATACACAATGTCGTCTCTCTGGGTACCTCTTTATTTCCGTCAACCAACCAGGTGTTACCAAGGCGTTGTTATCCGCAGAAGCCGGTCAGGCTGTATTAAACTTCCATTTGCTATTCAAGAAGATGGCGGCAGGTCATCATTCTCTTGCATCCGTAACATTGGCAGGCGAAAACGCGATTCACTCAGACTACGGCAGTCAACAGCAGTAGTGTCAGCTATACACCTACGTTCTAGGATTAGCTAGAGGACACGGCGTCCCCGCAACGATGACGACGATCGACAACCAACCATATCCTATTAGCTCACTATAATCACCATCAGACCATCTACGATTAACGATTCCTTTCTAAGATTGTACATAATTATCATTACCAAAACAGCAGCCTCTGTTACTAACACATTCACACACGTATTTAATATATATCGAGTTTTTTACAAAGAGTTAAACCTTAAGATTTGTCTCGTAAATAAAGACCCGTATTCTGTCATCTGCGATCATGACACCCGCTTCGAGGCGTACGTATTTAATATCAATGATATTTGTTCATACGGTTATACGTTTTTCATTTTACCAGCGCTCATAGTCACAATTGAAATTTTAATAGATAGAAAAGAAAAAAAAGTGGAAGTGATTTAGTGGAAGTGAGAGGGGATTAGAGAGAGAAAGAGATAGAGGGGATCGATAGAGAGAGAAAGAGAGACATAGGGAGAGAGAGAGAGAGACGATAAATGCGAGAGAAGATGAACGAAAGTTATACTGTATTGAAAGTATTACATTTCCCAATTTCTTGTACGCATGCCTACATGATTTCCTTTTCCCCACCACAGAGTCTATGGATACTTCTAAACTTGCACATACACTTATACACCCCCCGACACACACACACCCACATATATATATATATATGGAAATATTAATTATTAAAAATAATAATTAGCAATTAGAACGCCAGACAATGCATTTTAGTTTTATTAACTTTTTTTCAATTTAATTTTCGAAGATATACTTATTTTTAATAATTAATATTTCCATATAAACAATGCTTTCTAACCAAGGACAACAACTTATTACAATTTGCACCGCCATGTGCCGTCCAAAAAAAAAGACTATCATTCGTTCATTAACATCGAACTGATAACACCAAAAAAACAAGATGAGGACTAAAAGAAAAAAAAAAGAAAGGTATTTTTATATATCTTTATTTGAAATTCAGTAATTCTGAGGATGAAGTATATCTTCGAAAATTAAATTGAAAAAAAGTTAATAAAACTAAAATGCATTGTCTGGCGTTCTAATTGCTAATTATAATTTTTAATAATTAATATTTCCATATAAACAATGCTTTCTAACCAAGGATAACAACTTATTATATATATATATATATATATATATATATATATATATATATATGGGATGTTTAATTACCTACTAGACCCACCCTAAAGTGTATTCCGTCTTTCTGTACAAGGGTTTGTCAGGAAAGCCTGATATGAGTATGCATACCCCTACAAATAAACCCTAACCACATATTCAAAATAACATAGTATTCGAAGCCCAAATAACATCTCCTCAGTTTGGCTACACGCCTATAAGAAGAAAGGTTCTACTTCTACTAGTGAGGTTACCTCAAGTTACAGCACTTAGCTGGATACCCCACCAGACCTGATGAATTCTTGTCCTGGAATCCGGTAAGACAAAGAGACCAAAATAAATGTATACTCTAATATAATCAACTAATAAATTAAAGAGAAGAAATTTACTGTTCTTAACTTATTTTCAAACTCAATTCTTGTGAGATAAAGGAACCCTTTAATACAAAATTCATAATATCT
>OY744528.1:111673729-111688729 GCA_963556195.1 Sepiola atlantica | reverse complement strand
ACAACTGTGCAATGCACACAGCAAGCATTTTATACATCATCCTCGCGTGTGTGTCTTTCTGTACAGGGGTTTGTTAGAACAACCTGCCATGAGGATATTTCCCGTACAAGTTTATCCTGACAAAATATGTAAAAAGAAAACATAATGTTCGAAGCCCAAATAAGATGCCATTGGTATAGCTACACACTGGCTTATACGAGGAATGGTACACCTTCTCCAAGTGATGTTGCCTCAAGTAACAACATAAAGATGTTACTCCACCAGACAAGATATATACTTGTCCTGGAATATAGTAAGTGGATAATTAATTTATTCACCTTTACTAACCCAGCTTTTGAGAAGTAAAGGAGCATATTAATAGAACACTAACATATCTATGTATCTTTGATAAAAATCAAGTGTTAGCCGCAATAATAGGGGGCCTTGAAGTTAGCGAATTCACTAAAGTAAGATGACGAAAAGGTAAATACAGACCGTACTGCTGTCTCATTACGATCTGCAAAATATTTACTGGTCTAGTTGCAGACAATATCTATGAACCACTCTTTTCTATAGCGTACATCAATAAAAAAACAAAAAGTATGCAGTAGGATGTGTCCAGGCACCAACAATATGTTTTTATTAATAAGACCATCCCTGATGACTGTAGGGAGAGTCAGAGAATCGTAAGCATGACTTGGATCGATTAGCAAAATAGATATGATAGTGTAACCGACTATTGCATTGAGATATATGTGATAATTTCGGTAATCAAGAAAAGCATGGCTGTACATATAAAGATATGGCAAAAATAACATGCCATTAAGTCACACTAATACAACTATAAAGAGGAATCTTCAAAAGATGCATCGTAATTCCTTGACTCTATTGTTTAGCGATCTACCCGTAACGTAAGCTACTGTATAATTTCCGTAGTCCCTAAAACCTGAGTCAGGTGCGCAGACAAGACTCAAACATAATAGTCAATCATCTGCTCTTCATCGATGACCTCAAGCTGTATGCCAGCTGAGACAGTCACTTTAAATCGGCTTTTGCAGATTGTAAATACCTATTCTAAAGATATTTAAATTAAGTTTGGCCTTAAAAAATGTTGCAAATGCTCCCTAAAGTCTGGGAAGAAAATTCAAAGGGAAGAATACAGCTTGATGAAAAGACTGATATTAAATGCATGGAAGAGCATGAACAATACAAATGACTGCCATAGAAGGACATTATTTAATTTAACATGATGAAAGAAAAATATTGGAAAAAATATGTACTCTGTGTAAGAAGATGTTGCAAATCACAGCCAATAAACACAAAAAAATTAACTGTCATTAACTAACTTGCCATTCCAGTGAGTACATCCAGCTTTGGCACAAAAATACATTCACAGGCTAGAACTAACACAAGAACAATATTTAAACTGTACAGAGTAATATACAGACACCAGTGTCTGCCAAGGTGGTATCTGCCTATAAGTACAGGGAGTATGGCTCTCACATGAATTGTCCATCATCATCGATCCACTATTGTGAGCACATGTCAATCTCTGATGCTCTCCCAGAACATCAACATCAAGAAACAAAAGTGAGTAGACACCTCCATCACAAAACTGGCTAAACATTTTGGACAACACTGTCTTACAAATGAGACAGAAACACCAAACAAGCCTGTCATAAAAATAGCCAAAAGAGCTGTCATAAATATACCAAGACTTTTCCTCAAAAAAGAACTAGAAGAATCGGCTAACCAACAACGTGCCAAATATTTTCTGGATGAATTATCCAAAAATATATTGCTATGGAAGCCTCTTATACTAGCTCAAAAGAGGATATCTTCACTATGATCAGGACAGGATGATTTTAGGTGCTTAGATCAATTCATACTGATCAATGATTATAAGAAGCTAGGTGGTCTCAGGAACGACAACAAGACCATATTCTGCTACACAGAAGTAAAGAGTATGTGCAACCTGACATTTAGTTGTAATCCTCTACCGGGGGCGGCTAACAAAAAAATGTGACACAATTGAGTGTTTAAATATCTCTACTGAACCATAAATAATTAGGAAATAAGTCATAAACAACCCATTAGTAATATGTAATTTCTTACAGCTACATACCTAGAAAACGGAGCTTTTAAACCGGACATAGAAGTATGGGAAAACGGAGAGAAGTAAACACTCAATTTCAAATCAGTGTATCTAATGATGCTGGCTTAAAAAGAGCTGAGCCTGATATTTCTTTGATGCCCGCGGGAGTACATTTTTTGATTATGGCAGAACAGCTCACAGGATATTTAAATCGGTGGTATCCATAAAGAAATACGATGTGGATTCAATTTGCCAAATAGGAAAAAGAGATCCATCTAAAATTTCAGAAAAGTGTTCCTTGGTCGTATGGGATGAAGATACAGTGACACAAAAAATTAAATCGAAGTCTTAGATAACAAATTGCGTGATCTCAAGAGACCTGATGTGGTTATAGGTTGCATCACACTTTTATTACCAGGTGACGTCCGCCACACACTTCCTCTTGCTTCCCGCCAAATCCCGCTGATCGGCCCAATGCTTGCATTAAATTGTCATATGTGTGGAAATACATCGACTGTAACATTATCTACAAACCGGCATAGTCACCCAACGACTGGTGAGTTTGCCTCCATACTTCTACAAATAGTTGATGGAAAGATTGCCACAACCAACTACGGGAAGATTGTTACCATCCCAGGTAGTGCATACATCTGTTACATACTCACAGTAGTAGAAAAAGAGAGTAATTTTTACCCCTGAAAATTAAATAGTACATATTATAAATCAATAACTGCCTGATGAAATTAACACTGATAGCTGAATTATGTTACTCCGGAATAGTAATGCTCCAAGGCTATACTTCTCTTTTTGCTGTTTTATATTAACATTGTGTAATCTGTTTTCGTAAGCAGCAAATAACCTAATGCAATGTTTGAGTTAATGTACATTCTCGAACAACGCAGGGACACTAGTCAGCTATTTATTAATAAAATTTATTAAGGTGCTTTAATAAAAACAAAGGGTAGTGTTTTAAAAACTTTCTTGCAAGAGAGATTATTTGCATGGAAAATACCGGTTAAAATTTACGGCATTAATAAAACGTCTGATATCGATTGGATGCCGATAACAGATACTACATTTCGATCTAAGTTGAAGGGAAAAGAAACAATAGACAATACGTTTTCTGTGACGAGACTTTTTAAAAATTAATGAAAATGATGATTTACGCGGAATATCTTATAATGCGAGTGAGTTTTTTTTTTTTTTTTTTTTTTTTTTTGGCTAAGAAAGCATACGCACAAGCCATGTAAGATAGTTGTTGTCATGGAACCGTCTTCTTAAGTATAATCTGCTCTTTTTAAAAGGGATTGGGCGAAACCTCCCAGGTATTATATCCGTCTTTAATTGTATTATATCAAATTAGGGGTTGGTAGTGTAATATCCATTTTGTTGTTATAAGACTGTAACTCTAGAAAGTGCCTTCTAAGTTTTAAAGCGTATGAGAGTAACCTCCAGGTATTACACACTCCTCTTGAGAGGGGGTAGCGTATTATCTGTTCTCTTGAGAAAAGATTATAGTCCCAGGGACTACATTTACCTTTCGGAGGTGGGATGTTGCAGTATTTGTTCTGTTGTCATGATATCATTCTCGCGGATTAGAGTTAGGTTTTTTTTAGTTTTTATGTAGGATACCCCAGACATTGCATTCTCTTCATGGAAGTGTTATTGTGGTAATTCCTCTGCTATTATAACAGCCTTCTTTGGGGAGCACTGTAGAGTATGCTCGGCCGTTCACCATGATACAATAAGCTAGGCATTACCTACTCATATTTGGGGTAGTTAATCCTCCCATACATTACCTCCTCCTTTGGGGGTTGTATAGTATATGTTTTTTTGTACAGTATATTCCTCCCGGGCAAAACCTACTTCTTTTTTATGGGGAGTAATGCAGTATTTTTACTGTTTACATTATATCATCCTCCCAGGCATTAACTCCTATTGGGGAGGGGACGGGTAGTTTAGTATATGTTTATGCATCATGATAACATCCTCGTAGTCATTACTTCCTACTTTGAGAATGCAGTATATTATATGTTCGTTCTACATGATAACATTCTGCTCATGCTAGAACAATATTCAACTGAAGGGAACATATATTTGGTAGTATCTAATAAAAGTAGAATATTTTTAGACACAAATTTTTGAAAATCGTTGATTCTTTAAATGAAAATTTCGTATCGATTAATCAGAAAAAAACGATAATAGCATTGCATTTTTTCCTCTACGTTCCTCCATGTGTTCATACGTACTCCCTCTTCTACCTATTTTCCCCACGGTTTTATTCGTTTCCTTTCTCTATTCTGTTTTTTCCAATTCCTGCTACATGAATTGTTTTCTCTGTTGGTTGCAAACTTTTTACTATCCTATCTAACATCAGAAATTGTACACCGGTGGTAATCAAACGAAAAAATCCTACATTATATTTTTATTGTGCTTCTCTTGGATTTTAAGAAATGAAAACAGGTTTCCATACCATCGAAAAGTAAAACGATGAGTACGTGTATCTATCTATCTCTTTATATATATATATATATATATATATATATATATATATATATATATATATATGTTATATATATATTTGTATATACATATAACGCTATCAATAAAGAAGCAATGCACTTAGCAGTCATACTTACAATTTACTACAGAGCAAATTAATTGGCCCCTAAAGAGGCCTTATTTACCTTGAAATATTACGACCCCTATTTTAGAAGTGGGCCCATATGCAGACTTACAAATTGATCTAAAGGCGAAAAAAATTAAGCATATACTTATAAAAATAAATAAACACATTGAGTGTCACACTGATGTACGACTTTGTATCAATTCTTTAACAACCATGTTATATGAAGCCATTCGATATAAAGAACAAATCTGATTAACACAATTCGGCATCTCAGACTTCTATCCCTCTATCAACAAATACATCATCAGCGAAGCCTTCACATTCGCCAAAACCTTTACAGAAATCAGCGATCTATAAATATAAACCGTCCTCCATGCAAGACCCCCCCTCTTCTTCTTTAGCAATAACATATTGGTTAAAAGATCCAATTCTGAAAATCACTTTGTATGTACCGATGGAAGCCTACGAGCTCGGGCTTTTCATCTGACACTATCCACAAACTAAGTTCCTTTAGCAAGAGTTTGCCCTCTACCAAGACGACGGGCTATCCTTCTCCCGCAACAACAGCGGTATAAAACTAAACAGAATAAGAAGACAACTGACATCATTCGTTAAAGAGCTTGGATTCAATATACCCATTGATACCAATCTCACTAGCGTAGACTTCGTACATACAAAACGGGACCTCACTAACAATTCGACTCGACCATACCTAACCCCCATAAATAGCTCAAGTATGCCAACACCTAATGCGGCCAGCCTCATTGTCTTTAAAAACCGTATACCGTACATAAGAAAAATGAATTCCTATCTTTAATCCAACTCTTAAAATGTGCTAACAAGCTGCCTATATTACGAAAAAGCCCTCCGCTAAAGCCGTTATAGAGAAGAAATATTTTACTAACCTACCCAACATACCAGACAACACAAACACTATAGAACAGTATATCATCTTGTTCACCCCCTATTCCCTCAGTGTTAAATATAGCACGTAAACAGTTTTTTCTTATTAATAGATGAATCCTTTCCACCATCTAGTAAGCTTTATAAACTATTGAATAAAAATGCAGTCAAGACGAGTTATTGTTTTATGTTCTTCTAGCATATAAACCCACAATTCCAAGCAACCCCGCCTACACCCGTTTCAGAAGTAGGGAACCCTTCTTTATACACTTCAAGAAAGAATAAATTTAGATCGGAATAACTCAAGAAACTTTCTAAAGATAGGCTCTTCTCCCACACTAACAGTTTCAAATATCCGGAAATACAACATAACACCTCCATAAAAGCCATCATATCGGCGTTCTAGAAGTCAAGAACGTCTATGAAATTAAATGGAGGATCATTGATAAACAGAAGCATTATACCCCTTCCTCCACGGATTACCCATAATGCACCACTTGAAAAATTAGGATTCTACAGATAATCTATAACACTTCTATAATCTGTATGGATATCTAAACACAGGCCTGCAAATAATGTCTCCACAAAAGAAAATGTATTCTAGCCAAATGGACTTACAACGGAAACACATAACTCACTTACCAATTATTATTAAATGAATTCATTCATACAATATAACACCCTTCACTTAGATATATTATATTGCACTTATCACATCCACATATCCCTTAAACACCCAAATACAACCTACCCTTGCACCCTCGTAATTTATCCTATCACAAATAACATTTACTATTAGATACGTAATTATATTAAAAACAATAAATATATTAAACATATGATGTCTTACTAGTTAAATACCTATAAATGTGTTAATCGAACACCTTTAAGTAAAAAGAAAACAATATATGACCAAGATCTAAACATTATCGATTAACACAGACCCTCTGCTCAGGTCATAAACGTATATGATATAAGCTAACAGTGGTAGTTAGAATTATGGAAACCCAGGCAAACCAATACAGTCACAACGCTTTATGATAGCAAGCTGATATTGACTCATCCAATTATTTTTATGCCACTTAGGATACTTCTTTTACTGATAAAGATACCCTCTCCATAAACACCAACCCCTCACATAGCTAATAAAATAAAATTATAGCAATGGTTTTACACTCAAATATAAGGGCTATCACAAGCTTATCAAATGTTATATAAATAAAACACAAAACTCTTTAGATATGAATGCATAACTGAAGTGGTGAAACATACACTATCTAATATCAGCAATTCATTTATTCTAAATAATACGTAGCTACGATTAAGGCGTGTATAAACATATAGTTTGCCCCTACCGAAATACGTTTAGGTGCTCTTTTAACTCCATTATTCCAGTTGTTTCTTTCCTGAGTCGCTGATGAGTTTACTTTGGCTCAAACAGCCTTTTTAACAAAAAATAAAAGGTCAGCCTATCTCAATGAACCAATGGAATGTCTCTGAAGTATGTAATGTATATATTTAAAATAAATAATTTGTATAATAGTTCTCACATTTTTGGCGATCAAGCACTTTATTGAATTGTTTTGAACACACACCTAAGCACTATATATATATATATATATATATATATATATATATATATATATATATATATATATATATATATATAGATGAAAGGATAACATTATCCGACGGTCTGAAATTAAAATGGAATAAGCGGAATACCTAAAAAGCTCAACGTTTCGCCCAATTTTTATATGAGCGTTGTCAAAAGCGACCGTAAAAATGCAAGAAAATGACAAAAGACGAGACAGTCTATATGTTGTGAGAAATATATATAGTGGTAGGGTTCATGTAGAGAGGGAAGATGTGTAAATATGTATAGAGTCAAAGATAAATACGTAGCAAAAAACATCAAATTAAACAAAGAATGGGCTTCTACTTTATCTCCCCGAACCTATCAAAAGCAATTATTCATGAAAATAAGGTATATCTAGACACCAGTTGATTCCCTGAGTTTTGAATTAGTCTTCCTTTGGACCCTCTTTCCACTCTTTTTTCTTTTCTTTATTCCATTTTTTATTTCATATATATATATATATATATATATATATAGCTTTGTTTTTGATTGTACCTTGTGTTTATACTTCAGAACTATTGCTACTATGTACAATAGGGATAACAAATTTAAGATTCTAGTTGTTTTTACATGTTGCGGTTCTGAAGATAGTTATTTTTTAGTAAAGTACTTGAATTTTAGGTTTACTATACAGATTTTATAAAACGATTGTAAATCAAAATACTTTTTGTGTATTATTTTTCATAAACTAATGCAATCATGAATGTTTAAATAAATATATATATATACTCTTTATTAAATGCTAAGTATTGAGCATATCATTTGCAATTAAAATTCGATCACTAAGATGATCATTTCGATTTATATGAAATAAATTTATACTTATATAATATTTCATATGTTTAATCGTAAAATACCTTTTCTAGATGCATTTAGAGAGGTCTTCAATTATGTGTCCTCACAACCTTAGTCGGGTTCTGCATAATATCGGCTTCCACAAATTCCTACATCTGCCTCCAGGCACGTCAGACCATAGATGCTTATCAATGCGGATATATATATATATATATATATATATATATATATATATGAATTAATTATTAAACCAACTTGTTGTATTCAGACATTTTATAATTAATTTACAAATTTATTTTTATGCGTGCAAAAAAGTTAGACATGGACGCGCGTTTCTGGCGTTGCTCTCATCAGTGTAGGAAAGTAACAATTTCAGACGGTCGAGGAACGGAGACCAGTTCTAAGTGTCAGCCTAGAATCTGCAAGCAGTCGAAAAATCCACTCGGCCACTGGGAACTGTCATTTATGTATATATATATATATATATATATATATATATATATATATATATATATATATATATATATATATATATATATATATATATATATACAGATATATATATATATATATATATATATATATATATATATATATATATATATATATAATTGCGACTTCCTACACTGGCAAGCGTAATAATTTAAAAACGCTGGTGGCTATGAGTAATAATACTTTAATTATTTATTCATAACTATTGCTATACAAAAAAACCTTTAAACATGAAAGTGAAGCACTGTCTAGGATACTAAAATTAGATTGTCAGTTAGCTTTAAAGCAAAGTTCTGAAAATGTTCGTTTAATCCCTTCGGTGGTCTTCTGTCTGCTGCTCGATTTTTCACAGCACAAATAAAACTTAATTTCCCTTCAATCACGTGATAATTCATTGTGACCGTGCGGACAGAGCGAAAGATTTCGGAGTCTAGTCTGACTCGCACCTTACGAACGTCGGAGATGTACACTTCTTACACTGATGAGAGTAAAAAGCTTGACACGCTAGCGTCTATAATTTAACATTTATATATATATATATATATATATATATATATATATATATATATATATATATCAGTCGAACTACTCAGAAACCAAGAGGCTT
Organism: Sepiola atlantica; assembly: GCA_963556195.1. Taxonomy (NCBI): domain Eukaryota; kingdom Metazoa; phylum Mollusca; class Cephalopoda; order Sepiida; family Sepiolidae; genus Sepiola; species Sepiola atlantica. The sequence goes on along the minus strand of OY744528.1, from coordinate 111,679,590 downwards.
CTTCCTGGGGCAACTCTTTAATCACTATATGAGATACATAGATATTCGAATAGTTTATGAAAGTTATCCTTTATTTCTATTTATCTTGTGATCGCTTGCTCTTATATGATTTCATTGTAATAAGTCACTTCGTCTAGTGGAGTTACTTTAGGTAACCTCACTAGGAGAAGGTCCACTAGTATGAGGAAGTATATAGCCATGTCGAGTGGATATTATTTGTGCTTCGAATACGATGCTTTTTGCATATTTAGTTAAGGTTTACTTGTAGAGGGGATCATCCTGACACACCCTTGTTCAGAGAGACCGAAGACACTCAATGATGGTCTCAAATAGGTGTATATTTATATACTCTCTATATATATATATATATATATATATATATAGAGAGAGAGAGATATATATATATATATATATATAAATATATATATGTATATATATATATATATATATATATATACATATTAATCAATGAAACGGGCGGGTGGGAAAATAAAAAAAAAATCATTACGAACATTTTCTTTTTTCTTTAAGGCCTTATCGTCTGATCCTCTGAGAGGAAACGTCAGAATGATAAATTAAAAGCTAAGAAAATTGAATGAGATATGAGAGGAAACAATTGTTTTATTTCTCTCTCAATCGTTTTCTTCAACTGAAACAATTTTTTCTCCTCATATCTCATTGGAGTTACTATAATGACGTTTCCTCTTAGAGGGTCAGACGATAAGGCCTTAAGTAACGTTTTACCAATTTCCTTTTTTTTCATCCGCCCGTTTCATTGATTAAACAAATGTTTCCTCTGAAATTTATCCTACGATTTTGTTGTACGCGAAATTTACTTATATATATATATATATATATATATATAATAATTTCCACAATCAGACAACGCCGCAGCCCACAACCTATGAAAAGAAACAAACCGGAAGTCCTAGACTCGAGTCTAGGACTTCCGGTTTGTTTCTTTTCATAGGTTGTGGGCTGTGGCGTTGTCTGATTGTGGAAATTATTATATATATCATCTCACATTCAAGAAATCTAATATATATATATATATATATATATATATATATATATATAAATATATATATATATATATATATATATATATATGTGTGTGTGTGTATGTGTGGGTGTAAAGAAAATATATTAATACGTATCTATACTATATTTCTGGTGTTTCTTATTCTTTTTATCAGTATTTAATTGAAAGTGAAGTTTTATATTAAGATCGTATACTACTTTTTCATAGGTAAAATTAAACAATTAAACAATTAAACCAATTGTCGTATTACATCAGTATATGTAGCTTTTATAATAATAAAGTAGCGTCTGCCTCTTTACTGAAACTCGACAACTTCTATTTTATATTATTTCTAGGTAGTGACTATTTTCTTTTGAAAACTAAGTGTGATTTGTTAAGAGCCTTGGCGAGGATAATGCCTCAGCATTGTCTGTTTTGCATTGGTAATCCTCATTTGCTTCAGATATTCATTAATCTACATGATTGCATGGTTTTATACCCGGCAGCGGGAGTTGGAAGGCTCAGTGAAGTCAGGAAAGCTTTAGCCTAGACTGTTTTGCAGAAAGGAATGGCTCAAAGGCACGTTTCCACTTTAATTTTATTGATTTTCAGTTTCGCGCCTGTCACGTCTTAGCTAGTAACACACAGAGGCAAATGCGACATGAGCACGACGGATTCTGATGTTAACTATTTCTAGATTATCACCAGACCCATGTTATCCGGATTGCAGCCCTCATACCGCTTGTCTGCCACGGGTAACCCTGCCTAATATCGGAGTTATTGTCTGCATATAGCTCTTGCACTACAGCATTTACACTACCCCTACCACTTTGAAGAAGGGGTGCTTCAGGTACTGTGTCCTTAAGCATGACAGAACTGAAAAATCGAACAAATTATTGTATAGATACTTGGAAGCATCTACAGTAAACTGCATTCATCCATTGTAAGCGTGTAATGGTGGAAATGATATTTTGTACAGAAATCTGTTCGACAAACAGAGCTTCTCAGAACGATACGGATATTAACCTAAATAAAGATCCGGGAAATTTAATCGAGATAAGAATGATATCAAATGCACAGTTTTTCGCCTGGATTAGCGCAAACACGTCTCCCGTTTGTAGTTTATCTTTATTTCTAATCTTTTCTAATGTCGGAGATTAACGTGCGGATTAATGAACGTTTGTAATTTGGTTGGATCATGAAGAAATATTCAGTTCACTGTGATTAGAGAAGAACTAAATTTAACGAAAACATCTGTAATTTAAAGCGACCATGTTGTTGTATGTGCCTCCCACGAGAATAGTGTTACGGATTCTCGTTGCAAAAAAATCAATGTGTTCGATTTTAAATAGACTAATAGGTACACTGTAAAACATGCATATATGCGCATATTCATACACACAATGTGGTCCGATTCTGACATGCGGGTTATTTATGTCCGTGTCATGATCCGGTTTCAAAATGTAGTCTGATCCTTGAGAATCGCATGCCTCTCAACTCTTTGTTTTTGTCAATCGTTTAACAATCGGTCTTCTTTATCCTCAATGAATTAATATGTTATTTCATTTTATTTCATCATATTTTATTTTACTTTTGATTCTAAACCGTCTTCAATCCAATCATATGACTTAAAAATTTTCAATTTCCATTTTTTTCTCCCCATTTTATTCTTTCTAAATATGATCTGAGGTAAGGTTTAGATTGTAAATCTGCCTGATGATATTTCTAACTGCTGTTGATCGATAACCTCGACATGCCAGTGTCGCAATTTTTTTACATGTTTGTATGAATAAAAATAATCATATATATATATATATATACATACATACACACATAAATATATATATATATATATATATATATATATATATATATATATATATATATATATATATATATCCAGGCAACATCTTCTCTTGCAGGCAAGTATTGTTGAATATAAGATACAACTTATGTCTAGATACCCTTTGGTAGATCCTTTGAAAGTCCGACTCAGGATCTTAGCTTCGGAGGGAAATTGGCCTATGATTTCTTTCCCAAGTACTTTCAGACTCAACCGGGTCTATCTTCAAGGGAATGAGGATAATCAGGTACATACCATGTGTTAGTATTATATATGGTTTTGGCGGTAATTATGTAATAAGTACGAAACTATAGTTTGAATTATAGATATTTTTGTATATTATTACTGATATTAAAGTTAATGATATTAATTAGGGTGCTTTGGTTTTTTTATATATAGTGCTTCTAATCTATGGAGTTTTTGTTTGTTAGTACTATATTCTAAGATGTTGGTATTTTCTACTAAGAGTTTTCTGAATTCCGATTAGCGGCAGGAATGATCGTTAGTTAAGTGTTGTGCTATGGCGCCAGTATCAGCCAAATGCATCGTCAATCCTCTCGACAAAGTCGTGGTAGTTAAACCTATGTATATGTTTTTTTCTTGGTGGTCGAAGACACGATCTCCCAAAATACATTTAAACTCATGAACAAGGTTTGTCTTATCCAAAACTCTAACTGAGGAGGAATCATTATTTGTGATAATAAGGTTAGTGGTTTTTATTTTATTGTAGAAAATGATCAGTTTTACTTTTTTTATTTGGGTCGGTAAGGAGTACGTTTTTATAAATAATATTTCTTAGAACTTGTTCATCTATTTTATAATTGTGATGGAACTGCTTGCGATAAACTAGTTTAATAGTTGTGTTAAGTGGATAATTAGATTTACTATTATTTTTATCGTGGGAATTATTTTAAACAGTAGAATTTGTTGGTCGATTACATAGTTTGGGATGCCATTACTTACTAGTATTTTTTTATATTGTTAAGTTCAAGTTGCAAGATAGTACGGGAGGAGGCAATTAGTTTTTAATAATGGCTATTTTATATCTAAAAGGGCATTCACTAAGGATGTTAAGGGTACATGAGTGTTTGTTAGTGGGATTTTGATAGGTAGATGTAAATAATTCATTGTGATTAGTGTCTATTAAAACGTCTAAAAAAGGGATGTTTTATTTGTTTATTAGTTCAATTTGTAGGTGAAATAAAGAACAGAGTTATTTTGAAACTTGGTTTCTAATATATGACTCTCATTTATAGTATTTGTAAGAATCAATATGTCATCTACGTATCGTAAATATATTGTTGGTGTAATGATAAAGTTAAAGACTTTAGTTTCTAAGTTTGACATGTAGTAATTGCTGAGAGTTGGACCAAGCACGGAGCCCATAGCGACGCCATCTTTTTAGATATAAATGTTGCCGCGATGATCGTGAAAGGGAACTTCAGTCGTGCAAGCCAATCGAATTTCATGTAAGGTATTAGGGTTTATTTTTAGAGGGGGTTATTAGGGTTATTATACATATTATTAATGATTATATTAATAGTTTCTTCAACAGGTACATAAGTAAAGAGGTGTTGTACATTTAGGGAGGCAATAACGCCATGTCCAGGTTTTTTACTTATTAGAGTTTGTATTAGTTGATTTGTGGATTTAATTCTATATTTGTTAGGAATATATGGGGCTATTAAGTTGTTGATTGGTTTTGATAATTTTGAAGTGGTTGTAGGTATTTGAGAGATAATTGGACGCAGAGGAACTTTCAGCTTATGCGTTTTTACTGTTCTATAAATATATGCGTGTTTGAAGTCACCTATAATTTTAGGTATATTTTCATTCTCACCAACGGCGTTGTTAGAAGTAATTAGTTTATTAATTTTAGTTTTAAGGATAGGGGTCGGATTGTAGTTAATTTTTTGGAATTTGTTACGATCTTCGAGAATGCTTTCTAGTTTTAGGTAGTCGTCAGATTTATTAAGTATGCCATATATATTACTTTTATCGGCCTTTTTTATAATGATGTCAGGATGATTTCTCAGTTGGTGAGGGGCGAGTTTTAAATGTTTTGTTAATAAATTTACTAGGTTTAATGTTATATCTATTTTTAGTAGCTTCAGCTTTTATTAAATCGCTGAGTTCGGGTTTTCTATTAAGTTCATTATCCTCTTCAAGTTTTAATATATTTTGATATAATAATTCAATTTCTGTTTGTTTGTGTAAGTGTTCGTATCTTGGAGATAAATTGCAGTTAGGTCCTAGGTTAAGAAACTCTTTTTGTGGTTGAGGTATTTCAAAGCCAGAAAGGTTAATGAATTTATCTTCCTGATTTGGCAGTGGTAAGGAACCTTTGTTAATGTTGTTTAGTTTTCATTTTGAGTGTAAGTTTATGTTGTGCAACTTTTTTAGTGTTGATTTGTGAGAGACGGAATTCAACTTCCTGGAGTTTTTTCTGGAGTAAAGTAATTTTGGAGTTTTGTACGTATCTTTTCCGCTTCTATATGAAAGTTGTTGGGATGATCGTTGTGATTATTATCTGTCTCTTCACGAGTACTTACATACACACACTCCATATACTAACTATAGTTTCGTACTTATTACATAATTCCCGCAAACACCATCTTAAATACTAACACATGGTCTGTACCTGATTATTCTCATTCCACTGAAGATTGACTTGAATGGGGCTAAAATACTTGGACACAAATCAAAACTATGGCAAATTAATCAGCCAATCATCCTCCGAAATTAAGATCCCGATTCGAACTATTGAAAGGATATACCAAAGAGTATCCAGACATAAGTTGTATCTTATATTCAACAATATATATATATATATATATATATATATATATATATATATATAAGTGTAGAAGTGTGTGTATTTGTGCAAATATACACAAATTATCATTTTCATTCTTCTGCCGCGAAAGACTAAGTAGTAAGCATGAAGAGCAGACCCCTCCCCCACGTCGTTTGGAAGGCAAATTCTAATACAGATGG
>OY744528.1:111646229-111668729 GCA_963556195.1 Sepiola atlantica | reverse complement strand
TATATATATATATATATATATACATATCATTCTATGTTACTTTTTGTAGAATGAAATTGAATAGAGTCATAGATTATTTAATAATAATAGCATGATCTTTATCTATTTATCATATTACAGAAAGGCACATGAATATAGTAGTTTAGGTTGAAACCTAATAAGCACCGCTGCATTACTATTCATTACAGAGAGCGATTCATAATTAATCCACCCGGATGTTTCGCTTGGCACAGCACGTCCACCTCGTAAGTTCTGTAATGCAAGAAATATATATACATATATATATATATATATATATATATATATATATATATATATATATATATATATATATATATATATATATATATATACATATATTATAATAAGAAAACTAAGTCGAATGCCTAGACGGAGGAGTACAAATAATCCACTAAATAACTAAGCACTCCTTATAGCTATCACGGTTAAGTAAAGTAAGATTCAGATGTTTATCAATTCACAAATATGACAGAAATAAATCAGATTAATGGCTGTATCTGTAAGTAAATCAGAGCTATTATATTATAATATAGAAAAACAACAGACATAATAATTCATATCAGTGACAAGTATTTAACATCAATAACAGTTCAGGCGTACGATCGTTTCTGGGACGAAATGTATTTACTGATATTAGATTGTCCCCCATCAGAACATATTCTGGAGCATCAGTAGTCGAGGAAGACCAAAAATCACTAACAATTGGTGTTCTGAAATCTATGCTGATGAAGGGACAACTGGGTATCAATAAATATATTTCCTTCCGAAACGATTCTAATCCTAAACTGATGTCGAGTTTAATTTTTGTAACTGATCTAAATATATATGTCATAATTTGGTTTATTTCTGAATTATAATATATATATATATATATATATATATATATATATATATATTTCCATATATACATATATATTTCTATATGTATATATATGTATATATATATATATATATATATATAAACATATACTAGATTACACACAATTTTTATTTTTATTACAAACTTATACATATATATATATATATATATATATATATAAATATATATATATATAGACTATTCCTGCCAAGTGCCTTTATATGTCTTCAAATGTTATTCGACACTTAAATTGAAAAAAATGATTATTTTATCATTAATCGTTAGTAACTCGAAATATTGTTTTAAATTATTAATATCAAATATTATTCTTTATTGTCAATCATTATTGACAGATATTGAATTCAATTTAGTAAATTCATTCCGCAAAAATATTTATGCTGATGTTGAAGAGAATTTGAAAGTGTTGTTTCGTACTGTTAACGTAAAATGCATTTCTGTGGTTAAAAATCAGTTTGAAGTGTTAGTTACCCAGCCTAACCTAAATGTATTTTCTTGCTAAAGACAACTAACCAAAGTTAATACGTTTTTTTATTTTATTATATTTCTTTCTTGTCTCGCTTATTTTCTCTTCTTATTTTCACTTTTCGAGAACATCTCTATTTCTTGATGCATTATCAAGTTGTTCTATAAATTTAGATGCACTTTCTTGTAATTACACGATGCCTCATGCGATTCTTTGAAAAGATAAAATAAATAAATAACTTAGCTAAAATAAATGTCTTGAAAGGTGAATATGTTTACAACATGTATTCTATCTATCGTTTTATCTATTTATCCATCTATCTTTTACTCTCTTTTATTCTCTCTTTCTTGCTCTCTCTCTCTCTCTGTATATATACATATATATATATATATATGTATATATATAAATGTATATATATATATATATATATATATATATATATATATATATATATATAAATGTATATATAAAGTGGTGTACTAAAAGCGAACTTTTAAGAAAAGTAAAACCTATTGTGAAGAGTATACGACTCAATATCCAGGATAGAGCAGGTAGAATGAAGAAGAATGGAAAGGAATTAGAGAAGCAAAAGCCAAATCATAATTCAATTCAATTGCTCAGAGCAAGGTATATTCCGCAAAAAAGGCAAATTATTCAAGTTAAATTTTCCTTAAGCCAGGCTTTTCAAAGATTTTTGCGGAATATACCTTGCTCTGAGCAATTGAATTGAATTATGATTTGGCTTTTGCTTCTCTAATTCCTTTCCATTCTTCTTGATAAATGTATATATATATATATATATATATATATATATATATATATATATATATATATATGTCAAGGTAAGTAACAAATTGATTGTCACGCAGCTATATGTCATATTCCAACAATGTCCGTAAAATACTTTTCAGACAGTCATTGTATGTGTGCCTTCGTTCGCATACATAGAACTTAAATTCCCTTTCTTTACGTGGTAATGTCTCGTGCCTACTTGGTTGTGCCGCTTGCTTGCGGAGTATAATGTGATTCTGTAACCGGGTTCGAACCTTACTACTGTCATAGATTATTATTCCCTACTCTGATGAGAGCGAAAACTTGACACGTAAGCTTATGTAGGGAACACTAATTAAATATTATTTACTTAAAATTCATGATGATTATATATATATACATATATATATATATATATATATATATATATATGTGTGTGTGTGTGGGTGTGTGTATGTGTGTGTGTGAGTGTGTGTGCCTGTGAATGTTGGCGTGGGTGCGTGCGTGACGTGTTGTTAGCCAGACACTAGTATTATTCAGGTATGATTGACAATATGTGATCTCGGGTTCATATGTCGGTCGGTATCAAATTGATTGAAACAATTATATGAGGACCTATGTATCTTAGCATAACATATATAATTTTACTGAAGAATTACTGCTGAGAATGTACGAAGGGGGTGCATTAATATAACGTCCGAGATAAAGAAACCAATTCGGAGTTGAGGAATGGATCCAGAATAGTTAGTAAAAAATAAATTATAATTGTTCAAATTTAATAGATCTTTGCAATTCTTAATACAACGTCTTACACGTTCGTGACAACAACTATATCGATTCACGCTTGAAGTGAGAAAGGCGAGCGTGAACGGTATGATTAAACAAAGGGTCAGAGAATCAGGTCAATATTGTGATGTGACCCAGACTATATAGTTTCATATCTTTTAGTATATTTTTCTATTTTGTTTCTTCTTTCTTTTTGTCTTTTTTCAGCCCTATTAGTATTTATCTTTATTCTTTCTTATTCTTGGAGTGTATTGATTTTTTCTTAATTTTACTTTTGGTTTCATCTCTCACTTTCTCTCGTTTTCTCTTTCTCCTTCTGTCTCTTTCTATCTCGCTCCTAGTCTCTCATTATGCAGTAATATAATCTATTTCGTTTTATTCCGTTTTATTTTGGGGGTTTACGCAGATGTACGCTGAGGAATAAATAAAATTACTATATTCTCAAAAGATATGGTCAAAATTGTGTTACATTAAACATAAACCATTCTTCGATAGCGGAAGACATTGCATTTCGGTATTACATAATTTAAAATCGATCAAAGAGATATTGAATAAATACCAATAAAAACGCCATTATTTATTTCCATGTACAGAAAACCCATAGTGATTCGCTAGTTCCGTCAACCTTTTATGTACTTTTGAAGGACAGAAGGAGAAAGTTAGACGACTTCTCTCACCTATGTCTATTATTATACAAGAGCTGCATTTATCCGAATTTGTTTTCATAAGTTATTTTACTTATGTACTTCGATAAGGAAAAATACATGCTGTATATATATATATATATATATATATATATATATATATATATATATATATATATATATATATATATATATATTTAACATAGTTCACCCCAAACAAAGCAAGCCACCACTGTAGACGTAAGGGGCTACTGAGAAAAAAGAAAAGGAGAGAAGATAGTGGGCGGTCAACCTAGACTGGGATCTGCGCAGCGATATGTCTGTTTACATTAGTTTTAAACTTCTGCATGTCTGTACTGTCGGGGAAACAGGTGGCAGGGAGGGAGTTCCAGATGCCAGCAGTACGGGGAAAGAAGCTATTTGAGTAGAAGGCTTTCCGACATCTGGGGACCTCCACAGTGAATGAATGAGATTTAGTTGATTGTCGAGTTAGTCTAGTGAATTTTCGTTGAAGGGGCACCAGAGTAGTGTGAGGAGTTTACTAGCACGGTAGAGGGAGCCAACCTTCTTTGCGGCAGCTTTGGCAATGTCTTCAATGTATTTGTTCCAATTCATGTTACCTGTGAAGGTTAGGCCGAGAAGTTTGAATGATGAACTCTCAGGTTGGGTGTTATTTGTCATGACAATCGGTGGTTACAAGGGTTCTTGTAATTATTGAAGGAAAGGAGCTTTGTCTTTGCGGCATTAAAAGTTACCAACCATTTAAGACCCGAATCCACTACAGCCTGGAGGTCATTTTCTAAAGATTCAGCCATTTCCTCGGATATGATTGCGTCGGTTTTACCTACATGGCGAGAGTAAAGGGTGGTGTCATCAGCAAATAAACCAATCTCAGACTCTATGCCATCAGGGAGGTCGTTTATATAGATCAGGAACAACAAGGGTCCAAGGATAGATCCAAGGGGTACACCAGCATTTATGTCATGTTGCATAGATGAGCGGCCATCGAGGACAACCTGGATTTTTCTTTTGTCTAGGTAGGATCTAATTATATTAAGTAATTGTCCAGTAATACCGTATGAGCGTATTTTCAGGAGAAGCCCTTTATGCCAAACCTTGTCAAAGGCCTTGGATATATCTCGCGCTACTGCTCTAGCTTCTCCTGCTCCGTCGAGTGCATGATACATGCTCTCAGAGATGACCGTTAGGATGTCTGCAGTAGATCGTGCTTGTCTAAATCCATACTGGCGGTCGGAAAGAAGTTTAGCATTAACTAAGCGCCGTACTATCGCTAGATGTTTAGGGATTCAAAGAGTTTAGCATAGATCGGCAGCAGACTGATTGGGCAATAGTTCTGACGATCGGTTCTATTCCCAGAATTCTTGTAGACTGGTACCACAGAGGCAATTTTCCAGCTATCGGGGAAGCAAGATTCGGCTGGACACTTATTGTAGAGTTTGGAGAGGACAGGGACCAGTTCAGCAGAGCACTTCTTTATTACTATTACTGGTATAAGGTCAGGCCCACAAGCTTTGGAGGTGTCAAGGTTTTTATGATGTCTCTGACCTGGGATTAGGTGATGACCAGGTTATCAAGTGTGGCTTCGGTCAGGAAAGGGACTCCGGGGAGAGGGTAATTATCTGAGTCCAAAGTAGAGTTAGAAGCGGAGCGATGGGCAAGTAGTTCAGCCTTATCAGTGGCCGTGCAAGCGACATAATTGTGGTTTGATAGTGGGGGAATCGTTGATTGACCATTATTCACTACACTATTGTATATTTTCCAGAAAGCACGAGTATCTAATTTCTGTGACTGTATGCGTTTTTTTTGTTAACTCATTATACTTTCTCTTCGCTTTTCCTATCACTGCCTTGCAATTATTTCTTGACTCTATAAACTTATTTCTATTAGTAGCTGACTTATGGCGGCCGAATTTACGGAATGCTTGTTGCCTCTCGGAAATGGCAACTGCACATTCCGAGGTGAACAATTGAGGAGAGTGAGACTTACTAAATAATTTTCGCATGGGGACATAGGCTTCAATGCCTGCTTTGACCCATTCAGTTAATTTCGTGTGCACACTGGTTGGTAGGGAGTGAGAAGGTTTCCCTCCATGGGGCGTCACTGATGTGATCTCTGATTGACTCAAAATCAGCCCGCTCGTAGTATTTTGTTGTTTTGAGCAACGGTTCATCAGCTTTTGGACGACTTCTTAAGAGTGGGCTATGGGCTTTCGTCACACAAGCTTCGAGCATTGAAGTCAAGAAAAGGTCTAGAAGTGAGACTTGTTGGTCTACTCGATCGGGGATGCGGGTCGGAAAATCGACAGTCTGAGAGAGGGAGTGAGCTAAGGAGAAATTATACGTAGAGTTGCCGGCTGCGTCAGTAAGGCTGGAGAATCCTAACCAGTCACGGTTGTGGGTATTACAATCCCCAAATACATGTATCTGGGCATTCAAGTCATTTAAGAGTGCTTTGTCTATGCTTACAGAGACAGAGTTTAGCAGAGTACAGTATTGGGTCGCCGTGGAGCGGTATAAAAAATATAAGTAACTGACGCTGTGATGTAAAGTCAATCTAAAGCACATATAGTCATAGTCATCTGATTCAAGCCTATGTTCTCTAGTCAGGGGGAGGGTGTTCCGAACATAATATTGAGTTATGTAATAATAGAGATTTACAAATCATTGAATAAGGAGAAAACATTGCGGAAAGGGATACATTAAAAGGACTGTGTTTTAAAATTGTTTGATGGGAACTCTTCCACACAAGGCATGGATACACTTGATATAAAGAGCTAAAAGATATGTTACTTCAAGGTGAAAACAAGCCAACGATAAGTGTTAGATGGATAGATTGCAACCAGGAAAACAGAAATTATTTCCACGTTTGTCAGAAACATCGCTCATGGAATGTGAAGACTAAAGGAGAAAATAAGGGTACATGCAGTTGCTATGGTAGGTTTGTCAATGTTAGATTAGGTCCATATTCAGGAGAGATGGATTAACATACAAGATTTTTTTTTTGAAGTCACTTCCGGTGAGTGGATTATGGTCGAGGGTTTTCAGTTTATCTAGATTTATTAATCACGGCTTTTTTGCTTTCACCGATGTAGCAAGGTAAATATACATTTAGTCTCGCGAGGTGTTTTGAAAGGTGTTAACATAGTATTCATGTGTGCTTGTAAGGAACACTGCCGAGATTAAGAGTCATCCACATAGGGTTTGAATTCATGATATGCTTATAGAAGCCAATAGAACCTGTGACAAGTCCGATGGTTTGCCCTTTACTGTCTGGAATAGTCTACCTTTACTGATACCCTTTGGCGGAATCGATCTGGCTTGCACACTAATCTACATCCTGTGTGATCTTGGTTTTCAGCTGGATGAAAATGATGTTCCCGTTACAAGTTAGATAAACATTTTCTGACACTCAGCTTTTGTTCCGAAACGAATTTTATTTTGTGATATGATAATTATATCAGTTCGATATGAGGGGTTAAAGGACACGGACAAACAAGGGAAAGGTTGCGCTTAATCTGTCCTAGGACGGTCATGGTGCGATGTTTCGTAGTTCGGCCACAGCCTTACTTTAGCTGGCTAGGTGGTTTCGCCTACGCGTGTTCGGTCTATTAATGAATACGATACCATGACTTAGCGCTTTGTTTACTGCCGCAGTCAGTAATTAATTTCTTTATTAAATGCCACATGGTTCGCATGTTTAACGCACACTTTCTTTCAACCCAGTGTTGTGTGTTGCAATTAGGCTCCGACTACGTAGTGTGATTACTTTTCGTTTTGAAAGACGTGAGAGTCGAGCGCGTGTGAAGGAATCATTAAAGGTTGAGATATTCACGTCGCTTGAGCTAATTCGGATTTTAAAACATCCGCTTAAAGTGCGTATTAAGGTAGAAAAAGTGAAATTCGACGAAAGGTGTGTAAGAGTTGTGTGACTGTGTCAGGTTGCATGTACTATTATTAAATGTGATCTAGGCTGCCTTAGGCAATATTATATTTTGTTTACTAAACGAACATTGGGTTGGTTCTGGTCCGTTTCAGATGAGCCTAGGTTACCCATTTAAGTCTAATTTCTAGTTTATAACTTAACTTGAGAAGGAATTGTTTCATTAAAAACACCTATTATTTTGCCAAAACACTGAGACATGTTTATCCACTTTTTCGTTTGATAATTGTCTTATAATGTAAACCAACATAGAGGCTAATAAATGTCTGTATTGTGGTGTTAGGTGTTAGGAATATTAAGTAAGCAAGGATAAGCATGCGATGCTAAGTATACGAGCAATTTCTTTTGAAGACAGGAAGCGGTGTATACATTAAATGAAAACGCTCAGAAAAAATATAATGAGGAGAATGTTACATCGTTAGAAAGGAAGTCTATAAGCGGACGTGACGTTATATACGAAGTCGAAAGAATATTGGGACAGGATTCGCTCTCAGTCTTGAAAAACGAACCCCAGCACGTTCACGTGTAAAAAATGGATCAACAAACTCATTATCTAAGAAGCATAGTGCTTGCCAAACTGACTCTCTCTTTCTCTCTGTTTGAGTCAACGAGACGATCATAATCACGGTCAATGTAATTATTTTTATTTGTTTTAACATAGTTCACCCCAAACAAGGCAGGGCGCCACTATAGACGAAAGGGGCTACTGAGAAAAAGAGTGAGAGTCTTTTTTTGGTGGGATCAACCTAAATTGTGAGCTACGCAGCGAGATGTGTGTTTACATTAGTTTTTAATTTCAGCATGTCAGTAACGTCGGGGAAACAGGGGGGCAGGGAGGGAGTTTCAGAGTCCAGCAGCACGAGGAAAGAAGCCTTTTGGAGTAGTAAGCTCTTCGGCATCTGGGGACCACCACATTGACTGCATGAGATTTGGCAGATTGTCGGGTTGGTCTAGTGAATGTACGTCGTGAGGGTACCAAAGTATTAATAAACGAGGATGGTATTAATTATGGTTGATAGCTGGTGCTACTCAAAACACATATTCTTTCTTTAGACGTGTTTTGTCGCTTTTTTACTTGTCTGAAACTTACGAGAAAGGTGTGTATGGCGACATAAAAAGCCGCTCTACACGGTTTGCAGTCGGCCGGGCGATTACTTACATTGTCAATGAAGATATAACGGTTGTAAAATGCATTCGAAATGGTATTGAGACAATTATTATACAAAAGGATCGCGACATGCATGATACAGAATATTCCAATCTAAATTGTTTGAGCTCGGTTACTGTACCAGACCTTTTCATAGTAGTTTAGTTATTTTTTCATATTTTACGGCAGATCAAATAGTGAGATTAGTTAATAACAAAATGTCATATATACATTAAACGATGAATTTTATATCCATAATTGCCCACGTGTTTTCACATGACTTAGAGACCATTGAATTATCTTATCTTTGAAAAGTGTATCAGTGTGTAAACGACTACGATATCCAATAGGATTTGACCTCGCAATAGCCAACTCTTTTGTAGGCGACATTATCCACTATGCCAAGCAGGAAACCACGCATTACAATGAAGACTTAGAGAAAAAAAGGTGTGGTGGACGTAAGACGATACGAGTCGATAACTTCTACGAATTGACAGGCTTGGATATCTGCCAAGGTCTTAAAAGGCCAGATAATAGAATGACATGAGAGAATCTTGTGGTCAAATTATGTTTTTTTCTGACCACAATTGTCAACAAGATTTCTGGTGAATAGACAATGATGAAGAATTCGGATCGAACGGAGATGATGGGGAGGGAAAGAGAAAAGTAGAAGTAATAATGATTTACATAAACAAGATACGCGGACGTCATATAAATTGGGATCAGTCAAGTATACAGAACGTATGACAAGCACATAGAGAGGACAATGAAGAATTTTATTTTATTTGTGTTCATATCACTTTCGGCATCTTCAGTTTTAACCTTTAAACCATTATACCGATTAAAATCATTACACAGATTATTGAATCTATTAATACATAAAAACTTTGCAAATACACTGATACTATAGTTTTAATTACATTGTTCCCAAAAATCCACTTTGATTTTCTTATTTACATTATTTTTAATTCATCTAATCCAGTTTTAAATCGCGTACCCTATTTCTATCATTGCTCCAAAAATATATACTTGATTAAAAGCATAATAGTGTTTTGAAATCTTGTTGAAGCCTACAAAGAATATTTTGTACACCAGTATAATTTAACATGAAATCAAACCTACAGACATAACTGGACAAATTGTATTTCTGTAGTTATTAATCATTTGATTTGCTGTTTTATAACCTGATATCTTCTAGACCTATAAAGCAAGCTGCATTTACTTCAAAGCAAAGCTTTGCTGTGTTGACTACTTAAGGCTGCAGCAAAGGAGGTTGACTCACTCTACCGTGCTAGTAAACTACTCACACCTGGCACTATCCTGTATTTCTACAAAGCCACCATCCGCCCAAGCATGGAGTATTGTTGCCACATCCGGGTTGATGCATCATCTACTAGTCTCTCCCTCCTTGACAAAATCCAAAAAGAGTCACCAACCTAATAGGTCCCTCACTGTCAACCAAGCTCCAGTCCCTGTCCCATCGCCACAATGTAGCCTCCTTGTGCTTGTTTTACAAATACTTCAATGGATTATGCTCCGATGAATTGGCTACTCTGGTGCCCCCTCGACGTAAGTTCACTAGACCAACTCGACAATCGACTAAATCCCATCCATTGACTGTGGAGGTCCCCAGATGCCGGAGAGCTTTCTACTCAAGTAGCTTCTTTCCTCGCGCTGCTCTGCCCCCTGTTTCCCCGACGGTACTGACATGCAGAAATTTTTAACTAATGTAAACATACATCTCGCTGCGCAGATCTCAATTTAGTTTGCCCCCCCCCCAAACCGTCTCCCTTTTCTTTTTCTTAGTAGCCCCTTACGTCTACAGTGGCGGCCTGTCTTGTCTAGGGTGAACTATGTTAAAAAAAAAGAAAACATGTTATCTCACTACTCTCAGCTGATAATGAAGTTCACAGACAAAATTAGACCTTTAATAACAGCTTCATTCAGAATCAATAAAAATAGTTTAAACATTCAAGGACTACATTTAAAAAATCTTATTAAATACGATTGATGAAAACATTCCTATAAAAGCCGAAACATTATACCATAGAAAAGTTCCATAATTTGAGCTGCTAAAATGTGATCACATTATTTAGCGTCATGCCACTTTCTGATAGTCACAGATCAGCAAGCTTTTAATTTCATGTTTGATACATTTGTTGCTGATCGGATGTATAAACCTAGCGAGTTTTGATACATACCCTTATAAATGGACAACACCCATCACCGCAAGTTAATCCCTGTTACACATATTTTCTTAATTCGACATTTCAGCGACTATTAAGTATCTTACCGTGTCTTGAGACAAACTCCCAAATACAATTTCCTGGCTCTTTCGAAAAACTAAATTATTGTTTTCTATACCATTGTAAACATTAAACTCAGCCCGAGTTAATAAATAACACTCACCCAGATTACTCTACCTGCATCGATCTAGTCTTAATGGGTACGACGATAGTACGTGTACAGTCAGCTGTTTCCAGTATAAATTATACGATAGTGTCCCGGCTTGTAACTTAGCATTTTTACAGTTCACTTTCAGAAATACACCATTTTATATTTGTAGCTGGTCATTCGAATACTAATTACATACTTGGGAGAATATTACATAATGCAGTCACCGCATGAACCGCAAATAAATGTCATAACCTCTTGCTGACATATGCAGTGTTTTTGCTCTATCACATGTAAAATACAAGCGAATATATTCTCCCTCCTGTCGAATATTTTCGCTAGCCTGGGTGGATGATACATGCTGAACGAACATATTCTACACTGATTTCCAAAGGAAGAGGTGATGACTGAAAGTATTGTATCATGACATACGCCACCCCAAAGGTGAAGATAATGCCTGGGAGGATGATATCATGCCCACATAACAGATAGTACACTACCCCCACACACTCCAAATAGAGAGGATAATTAAGTAAGGATGGTATAATAAATGAACAAACATATACTATACTGTCACACACTAAGCGGAGGTAATACCAAGAGTGATCGCTTCCATAAAAGGATGGAATGCCTGTGACTATGATATCATGGAAACAATAGATGATACCATACCCCCTCGCAAAAACATAAGGTAGTCCACCGGGACATGGTCTCATGACACCAGAACATATATTACATTACCCCTCCCTAAAATGGGGATGTAATTCCTGAGATGGCACTCTTATGACAACAGAACGGATGCTACACAACCCACCCCATTCAAAGATAATACAATAATATATTGATTCTTTTTTTTTGTCATTCATTTAAAAATGCTTAGCCATATAAAACATTACTTTTATGGGTACTTGACATGTTGACTAAGATCAAAGTGTAGTATCAGTGCCTTCAGACGTTTTATTATCGGCAAAAATATGACAATGCAACATTATACCTATATATTACAGGATGTTAATCCATTAGAAGTTGTTTATACAAGAAATATGCAAAATAAGAATATCTAATTCTGTTTAATTAGATTTACAATTCCCTATACATACGGTATTTCAAAAGTAGAGGTTGTATGATAGAATTAAATAAGCACAACCTTTGATGTTTGTATAGTTAGGATATATGAAGAAAAAAGTTTCGCATTTATTAATTTATATATATATATATATATATATATATATATATATATATATATATATATACAGCAAATGTTATATGTTCTTGCTGACATATGAAGTTTGTTTGCTCTACCACAAGTAAAATGCAAGCTCTCCTTTAAGGGTTACCTTACACCCTTTTTTCCTTCCGTTTCTATAATGAGCGAACGTTATTAGTGTATAGATTAGGATTAAACGACGTAGTTCAAATTTATATTTTTAATAATTGAAGTGAGATTTTTAATTTTCTTAAGTTATTATATGCTTTATTAATATATTGTATTTCCTTGGCCTCTATTAACGTTTTTCGTACTAGTCATTCTCTCCCCCCCTCTCTCTCTCTCTCTCGCTCTCTCTCTCTCTCTCTCTCTCTCTCTCTCTCTATATATATATATATATATATATATATGGTAAAATGAAAAAGGAAAACCAAAAACTGGATGTTTTTTATGTGTACATCAACGTTTCGTCTTTATTTATAAGACTTCATCAGGATGATGATATAGGGAAAAGATATCATGCAAGCACAGATACATGTAGGGTAGACATGTTGGGAAGAAAAATAAAATAAAATGAAAAATAATGGCAGCGTCTTGCTGGACGTCTGTACTTGTTAGAGAATGAAAATGAGTGGGAGAAAAAAGGGGAAGGGTGGAGGGAGCAAGGACTACTGTGGCTGGCGATGAGAGATACATTTAAAGATAACATGTTATCTTTAAATAAATCCTATCATCAAAAGACAATGCTCAATATACGAGATAGAGCAATCATGAAATGAAATGACTGATGAGAGTAAGACTTGTAAGAAGAACAATATTAATTGAATCATCAATTAGTTTAAATAAGGAATATATAAAAACAACCTCTTTTTCTTTTCCTTAATTCATGGTTTTAAAAAAGGTAAGCTTTCATCATTGATGGAGATCATAGGGGCAAATCAGTGACATTGTATTACTCTTAGCATAGATTTGAAAATATAAATTCAAAAAAATGAAACATGATAAAATAAAGAAAAACATCAGCAAAAAAAATACACTTCGATGGAAAAATGCCATATATACACATAGGGAATGAAATAATCGAAATAGTAGTAAGCAAATAAACAACGAACGCTTCAATCATCAATAAAAAAAATTACATTAAATACATTAAATATTTAGGTGATGAAAATCGTACATATTTATAGGAATAGCGTGGTACAATGGTAAGACCCGGGACTATAGACATCAATACCGAAGATTCGATCGTTGTCTAAGTTAGCAATGCTGATGACGGCTGTGGGCCTAAAACACGTGCCCATGGATTACTTTTATGTACGTATAAAATTAATAAACAAATATATATATATATTAACGAAAAATACGTCCTATAAAGTGAAGGCCTACTAATAATGACATTCTCTGCATGTTGATAACTTAGGAAGTGAAAGCATCGAAATAGTAAAAGAAAATAGACAGCGAACGCTAAAATCAGTAATGCAAAAAAAACATTACATTAAACTAGTTAGGTGAGTACAAATCGTACACATTTTTAGGCAGGGCGTCGCGGTCCAATGATAAGACGCTGGACTATAGACATCAATATCAAAGGTTCGATCGTTGTCTAAGTTAGCAATGCTGATGACGGCTATGAGCCAGACACACGTGCCCATGAAGTACTTTTATGTACGTATAAAATTAATAAATATACACACACACAACCATATATGTATATATATGTATATATATATATATATATATATATATACATATATATATATATAATTACTATTACATGTATCCACATACAATTTTATGAAGAGATATAATTTGTTTATGTATCAATTTTTAGTATTTACTTCAACAGTGTTTGATACGTAAGTAGATCTATGTAGTAAGTTATGAAAATATATGTATAGCAAGTAAGCTAATCAGAAGCTCCAGCGTTTCATCAGGCTAAAATGCATGGAGTTAGTTTTGCCGGGTGTTTTTATATACGCGGCTTGCTAGTAAACGAATCAGATTCTTCGTTGTTCTCTTAGCCAATCGTTGGGCTTCACACGAATAAAGGTCCAGTTAGTTTTACTTCCCTATTTCCTGTTCTATTGTTCTGTTTTCTATATAGTGGCCTATATCCTATTTCCTTGTTGGGTCAATATAATGAGTAAGCTTATTTTAACACGTGGTTCCTTGCATTTCTATTGTTTTAGTTTTAAGTTGTTAGGTTTTAGTTTAGTTTAGTTTTTTTTTACTTATTTGTTTTTTATTATTTTATTTATTAATGTATCGTTAGCCTAAGGTACATTTTATTCTGTGCAGGCAGCTGTTTGCTATCTCACTTCTATAGTTTAATAGATGTGTGTAGTTTTATTGTAATAAATATGTTTTCATAACTTACTATAACTTACTATAAGTATATATATATATATATATATATATATATATATATATATCAACGAAAGATACGTGTTATACCGTTAAGGGCGACTAATAATGCAATTTTTGATATCTTAATCACGGAGGAAGTGAAGGAATCGAAATATTAGTAAGAAAAAACAACGAACGCTGCAATCACTAATTAAAAACAATGCTATTAAAATACAATATATATGTATATACAGGGTGGGCCAAAATAAGGGTCCTATCTTTAAATTTGAATAACTTGAATTTGAATAACTTCCACAAAATAAAAGTTAAACTCACCAAACTTTATGTGTGTGTAGACTGACCCTTCCGAGATTTTTTGAAATAAACAAAACAAATTTTAGCCGAAAAACACTTCTTAAAACTTACAAAAACTAAAGTATTGTTTTTTACACTGTTTTGAGTTTTTTAAGCAAAAATAATGTTTTCTAAATGAGGGTACGTTCCTTAGGGCTAATACGGCTCATGCTTGCTTCGGAAGGGGTCCTTTACTTATTCTAAAAAATAAAAAATAAAAAATCAATAAATGAATAAGTTATGAATTTTTAAAAATAGGACCCTTATTTTTGCCCACCCTGTATATACATATATATATATATATATATATATATATATATATATATATATATATATATGATATCTGATTTAAGACAAATTCTAGTTAATAACACTACAATTATACATTCCGAAACCAATTTTTTTAAAATTAACATACTCGAAGCTATCTACATAAAAACACATCAACCTAAAATTAACAACATCACATATACCACTATTTGTAACATTTTAAAATGCTTTACATAATGCGATGTTGTTCTGTGATGCAAACCACCGCTTCTGAATTTAAAATCGCTAACGACATCCTGGAACAATGCGGAACACATTCTATGCTCGTTTCTCTACCGTTTTTGTTAACCTTCTCTTCTTTCTCCAGCTTTTTTGATCATTTGCTTTTGACACATGAGGATAATTCAACGAAGAACTGAAAACTTTCGTGAAACCTATAGAACATTTTTTTAATTTTTTTTCATTTTAATACAAAAAGGACCATCAGAAAAATTGATAAAATAAACCAGATATAATTTAACAGACGATTTCTGTAATTTTTAACAATGGTTGTATATATATATATATACTACATAAAACAATTCTCTCACATAGAGTATTCACATCCACTCCAATACGTCATTGGAAGGCCTCAATATTTACCATGATTTCTTGATACAGAAAACCGACAAAAACAAACAGTAGAAATCCTATCTTTTACGTTTCTTACTCAACAAAAACAATCTTACTAACTCATTAGCTAAAATTTCTAAAGACTTTTAAAGAGCTCTGTAAATAAATAATCTATTTTGTATCGTTTATCAACAACAGATTGCATCAATGTAATCTGACTTGCCTTTACCCATCATCCAATATAAAATAACTATCTTCTAAACATCGCAATAATCGACCGTGTAATAAAACTTAATGTATAGTTCGAACATATATATGCCCATAGTATTTTTAGATGACATAATAACGGTTTCATTTTGCAATTCTCTTTAAATAACCATTTTTCTTGATTTTTAGCGCATCGATGTAATCCTGACAAAAACGATGTCGGATTTTTAAAAATATTTTAAAAATAGAAGATTTTGTAAATATTGTTCAAATGAGTCTACGCTTTCTTCTAAATTAGCTGGGAAAGAGAAACCAGGGCCAATATAAAGAGGTATTAGGGATGAGGATAGAAAGAGGGTGAGATAACGGATGCGATGAACAGCTGTGAGAAGGCGCACGACAGGAAGAACTAATTATGTTGCGATCGTGAATGTGAGATGCATATTATCTTGTTGATCGTATTTTAAAGAATTTATCCTGGCCTGAAAATGTTTTTTTGAAAAATAAAAACGATAATCCTGTGTTTAATTATAAATTTGGAAAAAGGATTTATATATTTAAGAACATGTTGTTTTTGCTAATTTTATTGCGTTAAACTCATCAAATAAGTGATTTTTTTCGATATTGGTTCTCACAGTTTTAATGAGCAAACAGATTTATTGATTATAAGCCTTTACATAAACACACACACGCACACATAAGCACACACACACACACACACACACACATATATATATATATATATATATATATATATATATATAATACTTATGATAATCCAGGTAAAACATCCACAGGGTAGTAATCCAAAGAATTTCAAACGGGGTTATAAAAAGTGTTCAATATAACATAGAGCTGTTATATATGATTATTTTTCATTTACACAGACATGTACAAAATCTGTGACACTGGCATGTCGATGTTATCGATCAACAGCTAATATAAACTGAGATCTCATCAGGAAGAGTTAGAATCCGATCTTAACCTTAGATCATATTTTGTACATGTCTGTGTAAATAAAAATAATCATATATATATATATATATATACATATATATATATATATATATATATATATATATATATATATATATATATATATATCAATACATGATTGCATGTGGACGCGGTCTATGTGTTCTGATATATATTTTAGATAAATAGATCCCCAACTCAATAAAATATACTAATGTGTATTTACTTTCATATCTATTGATATATATATGCAAATGAATATATGTATTTCTATCACGTTACGCATGCAAGCGAGTAAAACACATACCATTAAATATACCTCAGTCAAAACAATTTCTAGATTGTTAGAAGAAGCCAGAAAGCAAATAACAGATAATACAACTACCTTCTATCTACCCGGAAATGATAATACTGATTAATATATGATACATTTCTGACGTAATACTCTAATTTCTTATAAATATTTCAGTAATATATCTTGATAAATAGCGAGTTTGAACAGTGACGAACATATTGTGCTGACATATTTGACGGAAGTTGAACAGTAGTCTCTTTCTGTCGATCTCGTTATCTCTCCCTCTCTCTCTCTCTCTCTCTCTCTCGCTGTCTATCTCCCTGTCTTACTCTCTCTCTCTCTCTCTCTCTCTCTCTCTCTCTCTCTATATATATATATATATATATATATAAACATGTTTGACAGAAACATTCGTCTCATAACAGTATGTTCGTTTTCTGATGACTGTGAGTGATCCAGTCCTTTTGGAATTCTTAAAGTAAAATATAATGGTAATATAAATAAAAATAATTGATCTTCCCATTAAAACCGATACACCTGTATTATTAAAATCATCGGAATGTAATCTAGAACACATTGAGGAAAAACGTGAATGCTCGATATCATTTTTTAAAATTTTTCACATAATAAAGCTCCAATTGGTAAAAATACAAAGTATTGATGATCTTGAGAAGAGTTAATGAAGTGACGCAATTGAGTAGCTCACTATGACTATTATTATAAAAGTCTATATTCTCTGAACTTACTCAGAAAACAGTGAACATGCGCTATTATTACTAGTGAGGGCTTACGAGAAATGGTTAATTCCAAAAAATCTACTCAGTAAGAAAAATATGTTAATTATCTTCTATAAATTAATACGATAGCGTGTGTGTTCGTGCGTCACGCTTACATCAACACTTCTACGCATGCGTGCCGCACTTATATTTCAAAAAACATTTAAGTAACCTAGTTTCGTAATTTTTTCAAGTATTTCCCTTTGGTGCAATGGTTAGAGACGTAGGATTTTGACGTTGGTTTTTGACGTCGGTCCGAATAGTTTATAGTTCAGTCTTAACCAACCTCTAAAGTTGTATTTTCTACAAACTGAAGGAGGGAGATTAGGGTTAGCACCATGTTACAACAAAGCGCTCCGTGACATCGGGTTCAGAGAAGAGATCTAATACATCCCCACCCGAGACCAACCACGGGGGAGCTGCAATAGAAGGAGGTCGGTGATCTGTTTTTCCCACCCTATTCTATCAATACCAAGACAAAGGTAGGCCACATTTTATTCAACTTACTCGACAAACACTTCCCCCTACACACAACCTGCACACACTTTTAACAAAAATTCTATTACGGTTAGCTACTCCACTGCCCGATCCATAGGAAAACTCATCTCTGCGGAGCCCCCAGCTATAGTAAACGCAGGCTTCTCATGCCAGGACCAAAACAACTGCTCTCTAGAAGGGAATGGCAAAATCGATTACCTCGTATATGAAGCCACCGTCACACACCAGTCTACAGGTAGAGCAGAAAATACGTTGGAAAGCTCCAAGCAAACACTGTACGCACACAGAAAGGCGTCCAGATACAAAAACAAAGCAAATACGGCACTCGCGACACGGATATGACAACTTAAAGATGAAAAGACACCCATCACTATCAAATGTAAAGTAATTGAGAGAAGATCACTTTTCTCTCCAGCCATAAATAGATGTCCTCTGTGTGACGCAGAAAAAAAACATATATTAAGCGACATAATTGACCCAAATACAGTATGTTTGAATATCCGAGATGAACTCCTTAAAGGATGCATCCACAAGAGACAAGCACTACTCATAAATCGGACTTACCGATACACATAAATGCCTAGATACCCCCCTTTACTAAATACATTACCCCATAATTGCCCCACTAAATACCGAGTTCAACTCCGGAAAATTCTCTTAACTATAACTCCTCATAAGTATAAATAAAATTTAAAATAGGAACAAATACCTTAATCGGCCCATATCCATACCACTATTCAAGAGCAATAATTATAACTTTCCAAAAAATATTTCTCCAGTTATTAATAAAGTAACACCCCATTTCACATCATTATTACTCCAATAAGCACCATCCATTTCTCGGTCATAATGCTGATCTCCCATCTCCCAAACAGACCCAATCTTACCGACACAATCCTTACTCTTATCTCTAAACCAGTCTTGATCAGTATACCAATAGTATTACTCTCCTAAGGCTTCACTAATTTTCAAATAGTTTACACTTACATGTGTTCACTGTCTTTTGAATTTTGACAAACGCTAATAACACGTCCGCAGTCTGCTGCGATGTGTTGGAGTGTAAACTTTGGTTAAGTCTCTAGTTTATAAATAACAATCTTTTTCTGATTTACACATACTTATTCAATACTATACTTTGTGCAAATATAGGCATTTAAAATTGTTAGCCCTTAACTCCGACAACTTTAAATCATAGCAGTGTTTTTATATAAGCTGGCAAAAGTTATGTAGTCTTCATCGTCTTTTATTTGTGAGATTAATGCATTTCTACCTTTTTATGAAAAAATAACGTTTCCTGGCTAAGCAATTTAGTCAATAATTGCATCGCTACAACAAATACAACGTTGCTGTTTTTTATAGCAATATATAATTGCCAAATTTGGTATATTCAACCGTAACCATTTTTTTAAGAGGAAACGAACCTTTTTAAAATCGTTCCAATTTGCACAATCCATATTATAAATGTCGTTGTACCGTCTAAAATAAGAGGCAAACGTAATCTCTATGTCAGGATCGTAATTGAAATTATCTAAAGTGTCACAAATAGTGTTTTTTTTTTAAATGCACTTTAATTTTGACCCCCATTCGATAATTAGTATAATTTTTGTCTGTTTCTGTTCTGTATGAAAATACTTTCCTAAAATTAGTTTATTTTTTCCAGTGTTTCAGTTTCGATTTTTCTCTCATATTACATTTGATTTACTGTTATCTTTGGAGTTTTATTCTATTCCTAGCTTATCTGTTTCCATTGTTTTCTGATATTTTACTTATTCTTTCTGCAATTCCATTTTTCTGCATTTATTTATTCATGCTATTCGACATTTTTCTTTCTGCAATTGTTATTGCTGATCCTTATGGTGCTTAAAAAATTATTGAATAACATTTTTCAAATCGTCCATCTTTCATTACTTAAAAAAAGCTTACTTTTATACACACACACACAGACACACACACACACATATATATATATATATATATATATATATATATATATATATATATTTATATATATATATATATTTTACATTTACACGGTCCTGGCTTTTCTTACTGGGAGAGAAAAAGCCCTAACCTCTTTGGGAGAGTAATAGAAATGAGCTTGTTCAAATTATTTCATTTGTTTCTGCTTAACAAAAAATCGACAGGCCTTTTTGTTGAGTTTTTTCGCTTTTTCCTTCGCGTTCGAAAAACTTAAATTTGTAAACCATGATTTAAACTGTTTCATTTTTCTCAGAAACGAAGTTTTTTTTCTAATTTTACTTGCCGATGCTTGAATGTTTTTCTTTTCAAATTTGACACACTGTCCTTGTTAAAAATCCAATTGGATTTCTATTTATCGCTCTATTGGTATAATGAACAATTATCCAAAGCATACAATCAACGTCTTTTTTCGGGAAATCCAACATTTCATTTGTAGTAATTGTTATGTTATATCCGACGTAAATCCAAGTTTCGTTGCAACATCAGTCCGTGTTATTTTCGTATCCGACTAAGTCCAAATTGCTTGTCGACACTGTTGTGCTACATACGTTCGAATTATGCTGGTCTGAATCAGTCCGAATATGTCCGGATACCTCATTGCCAGTGTTGTGAAACATAGGTTCGAATCCCAGTCGCCAGTAACTCCATATGTAGGGTATATCCACATCACATAATTACACTATCGTTTTAAATAAGTATGTAAAATGAATGTAAGAACATTTTTCAATAGTCGTCTATCCTTCAAACATAACTTGAACATTATATTTCTGAAATTCCGTAGCCAAAATAATTAAAATAATAGAGTTATAAGTTTTGGAACATGTTTTAGGTTATAATTGACCTATACAATGTATAGATAGATGCACATACCTAATTCTATTTAAATAGATATATAGATAAATAATGCTCGTAGTGTGTATATCTATCTTTATGAAGTAAAATGTGATGATCTCTTTATATATTTGCATGTAAATGATTCACTTGCAAATTAATACACCGTTGAGTATGACCTTTTGATCATAGATGCTATGCATAAGATGTTAAAAAAGTCGATATTTAGTTCAATTTTATTTAATCCAAAGGGGCTTAAATGTAGATGGTAGACTTTTGTAAAGAATCCGTTATCTCCGATTTTGTAATAAAAATAGATATTAGACATTAACTAATAAATATTACCCAAATTTTATTTAGTTTTGTGTATTTAAACGAGTTAAAGCGACCATTATATCGACACAGCCTCTCATTTGAACATTCTAATACATCAGATTTGCCTTGAATTTGATTCATAGTCATTAGGGAGAAATGAAGCGAAATTCCTCGAATGCTATTTTTGTCTGAAGGCCTCTTCAGCTTAAGCCTAACAGTGTATACATTTTCCAGAATCTCAATCATGTTGAGGATATTGATCCAAATGAAAATCAGGATTCTTGGCATAAGGTTTAGTATCATTATACATTGATTTTAATCTTAGTAAGGAGGCATAAAAGTAGTGCAACTCTGGAAGAAATTTTACTGTAATACACAAATAAATAAATAGTGCCTATATATTTTAGATTTAACTGACTGCCTTTTTGTTGTTTGTTGAAAAATGTATATTATACTCATTGATACTCTGCTGCTATATTATGTGATACGTATTTAAGGCAACGTAGTTGGTAATATAGGTATACTCCTTTTTTGTAAAATTTAAAATTAATGCTATACATATTGTCTGTACGCGAACATGGACGTGTGTTCTACTATTTCACTATACATCTAAGTGAGTAGAAGTAGCAGCGAACTGAAACAGAATGCTGTGTTTATTAAAAACAAGGCGTCAACTGATTTCCCCAAGTTAATTGAATCATAAAGGTTGTAAGTATGTTTGGTACACTAATTCATAAAAGAAACACGAAAAAAATAGTTCGTAGTATA
>OY744528.1:111588729-111641229 GCA_963556195.1 Sepiola atlantica | reverse complement strand
AGTTGACTGAATGGAAATTCAATTATACTGGGTATAGGATGGACTCCATAATATAACAAGCCGCGCGTGCGTGCCCCCCCCTCTGTATGTGACTCGATGTGGCGAGTGTAAAATGCAATAACTTTGGGCAATTTGGGGCATTTTGAACCCCCTTTGACCCCCTGGGGGCGCGCACCAGAATATTTATGAGGTCAAGGATGCTCATTTTGTATCCAGAAGAATTGCCTCTACATTTTGGCCAAGTTTCAGAAAAATTGAATGGATGGATCAAACGTTATGGGGAAAAGGGGTCATTTTTGCCATTTTGGGGGCTTTTGACCCCCTGGGGGCGCGAACCAGATTTTTACTAAGGTCAGCGATACTTATTTTCTATTCGGAACAATTGCCTCCACATTTTGGCCAAGTTTCAGAGAAATTGATGGACGAAAAGTTATGGGGCAAAAAATGTCATTTTTTGCCATTTCGGGGCCTTTTGACATCCTGGGGGGGTTAACCAGATTATTTTTCAAAAATCGGAGAATGTCACTTTCTAACCTGACCACAGTTACAACTTCATGCAAAATTTAAGAGAAATTCAATAGATGGTTGCGGAGAAAAATCTGGACGGACGGACGGACGGACATGCCTCAAACATAAGTCTCCCGATTTTATAAATCGGGGGACCAATAATACAGCCGTCAGGTACGAGACACGTGTAAACGGAATTTTAATCTTTATAAACAAAAATAATGTCAACCATCTAAAGTTATTTAAAGGATATAATATTCTATTTATATTGGATATAAAATGATGAGTACAATTATTGTAAATAATCTAAAGATAAATTTTAAAAATATAACAGAAATATAAGCGCATAAATAATAAAAAAGTAGTTTACTTTGTTGTGATATTTTTAGTGTTTACATTGGAAATTATATTTAAGGGTCATCTTCTGTTTCATGTGCGTAACGTAAAACACGCATCAGATTATTTTGCTATCGAAAAAGTAAAAACAAATGAAAATCACAATAGGGGAGAGAGACAAACTAAAATCCGAAATCATAATTAAAATATGGCTACGTGGCTGAGAGCTGGCCATTAACGGCCAATAGGAAGGTACATAATGGCATAACGTTTTATTGGTCATTAAACACCTATACATATGGATGGTACGAGATAAAAAAAAAAACGATTCAAGAAAATGGGTTAATAAGATTGAATGATAGTCAGTTAAAAGATTAAAAATATCACGAGAGGATTGAAAATCATTAATGGATAAACTAATTTCGTTTAGTTATAGAGGCAGTTGATGACACGTATTTGTTAATATTGGGTTAGAAGACGACCATGTTGTTCTCTGCAAATAAACTATCCCAGGGTAATATTTTCAGAAGACGGGAGGACCTTGGTAAGGGTCTCTGTTGATTATAATCCCGCCTTAATCTTAGAATACGTGGACACAACTGAAAGTTTGTTTTTTTTGCAGTCGCGCCATGTATGGTTTGGTAGTTTTGTTTTACGGCATATCAACCCTTTTTGGGTTATTTAATGCCGAATCTGGTCTTGTTTTCTTCACTTTTTTGTTTCTTTCCCCTTTTAATATCTGTTTCTATTTAACCCATAGTTGGGACCCTAACAGGTACTACCACTCCGGGTCAGGGTGGACCTGGGAGCAATGGTAATTAAGAGGAGGCTCCACATTCCCCAAAGTCCGTAAGCCGGATCTCACCATCGGATGTAGTTTAAGGTCATATCCAGGACCGGGAGTAGGGTAGGAAAAATAAAAATAAAAAGGGGAGGGAGAAAGGGAGAGGGGCTGTTGTTTTTGTTTTTGGTTTTGTAGAACATAATTAAGTTTTACAAAAAAAAAAAAAAAAAAAAACGTCAATGTAGGTGAATTTCGTCTCAGGGAGCCACAGGGCAGCCTGATCTGGTATCACTAGGTCGCGCCAGGTCTTGCTGTGAATGCTTTACAACATAAACTATAGATCGGAGCTCGGTCGAGCAATTTCCATGGAATTAACGATAGTAAAAACTAGCAACACTTCTTTTGTGACAGTGTATTTGTCGTAAAGAGATCATCCCTCATTAGCTAGTTGATTATCAATCTCTTCAGTCTCTTCATATTTCTCTCTCTTCTCTCTCTCTCCATCTCTCTCTTTCTCTATCTCTTACTCTCTCTTTCTCTCTCTCTCCCTCTCTCTGATACATAAGCATACACAAAGGCTCATACTCCATTTAATGTTTCGGTTGAAATAATTCTAGATATATTTTTCTCATTAAATTTCGACACCGACCCTTCCACCATCCTCATCAACAGCACCTTCTTTATGTCCAACCCTTCATCACCGAAGTAAGGGGTGATTTCAACGTTAACATCTCAGTGCACTCCGTCTAACAGGGCTCTAATACAACTCAAAACCGTATCATATATCTCTACAAAGCCACCTTCCCTCACACATGACGTATTGTTGTCACATCTGGGTTGGTGCACGATCCACTAGTCTCTCCCACTTAGACAAAGTCCAAAAAAGAGTATCTAATCTAATAGATACCTCGCTATCTACTAAGCTCAAACCCCTGTCCCATCGCAACAATGTTGCATTCTTGTGCTTATTTTAAAAGTACTTCAATGGAGTGTGATCCAATAAACTTGTTGATCTGGTACCCCCTCGACGTAAATACACTCGCCCAACCCACCAATTTACTAAATCCAATTCGAAGCCATCGAATGTCGGAGATCCTTTCCTACTCTTTGTTTCCCCGGTTGTACGGACATGCAGAAATGTAAAATCAAAGTGAGTAAGCATCTCGTTGCAGAGCTTCTAATTTAGGATACCCCCCCCCCCGTAACTATCACCCTAATTCTCAGTAGCCCCTTACGTCTACAATAGCAATTTGACTCCTATTGGGTGAACTAAGTTCAAAATTAAAAATGTAGAAAACTCAACACCAAGATCCATTGATCTCATATCGTTTTGGTATCTGCGGAAACAAGAAAGAACTTCTCAGACCCGGAATCTTACCTAATTTAAGTGAAGATAACGACGCTTCTACTGTGCATGTACGACCGCCATAAGTGTGTGTGTTCTCGGCCAAACATCTATCCACATCGTATGCAAATGCTAGACTTTTATGATGTGGATGATGAAACCTACAATTTCCACGGTATAGCTACCGCCAACGATGCGAACTTCGTGCAGACCAGAGTTCTGTAAAATACGATATTTGTGGTCTCTTTGCAGAAGTTTTATTTGGTCACCAATAGCAACAACAGCAAAAGGATCAATAATAACAAGCAAAAACTCTAACGTTGCCTCCGACGCAAGACTCAGCCAGGAAAGGATCAGGAACAGCTCTGATCGTGTCATCATCAGCACCAAGTTAAACCTTTGGTGCATTCTATATACCGCTGTATATATTGTTATAATTATTCACTGTGACAAGCCGACCCTTCGTCATTTAAAAAAGCCTGCGACATATCGACACTGCTGTTAAACATATGCATCCTCGCCCACTGCAGAAAATCGAGTCTAAATGATTCAAGACGTCATCATCATCATCATAATCATCATCAGCATCATTATCATTCGAAAAAGTATACGTAAGATTTCTAAATAAATAAATATTTTTACAAATGACGTTTTCAAAATGTGTCCCAATAAATTTATCTTTCTCTCTCTTTCTTTGTCTTGTTCTCTGTCTCTCTCTATCTCCCTTCCCCCCTCTCCCTCTCTCTCTCTCTCTCTGTATATATATATATATATATATATATATATATATACATGATTATTTTTATTTACACGGAAATGTACAAAATCTGCGACACTGGTATGTCGATGTAATTAATCAACAGCTGTTATAAACTAAGATCTCATCAGGTAGAGTTAAACTCCGATCTTAACATTAAATCATATATGCTCTACGGTTTAGATAGGTATTAACTCTGCCTGATGAGTTCTCAGTTTATAACAGATGTTGATCGATAACATCGACATGGCAGTGTCGCAGATTTTGTAGATGTCTTTGTAAATACAAATAATCATATATAAAAGCTCTATTTGAAATGTAGCACTTTTTATAAACCCGGTTGAAATTCTTTGGATTACTATCCTGCGGATGCTTACCATCTCCGGCTGCTGCTGCTGCTGCTGATGATGATTATTATGATTATGATTATGATTATTATTATTATTATTATTATTATTATTATTATTATTATTATTATTATTATTATTATTATTATTATTTACTCACTAGGAGTTATCACACTGGTCATCGTCAGTGATCGCCCACTGCCAACAACCTGTGGTATTTCCTGGAGTCTGAGTGACAACAAGTCTCCTCAGACTTCCAGTATGATCCACCTCTTTTCGTTCATCACCGCTGATGACCTTGCGGTATCGCAACAGCCACTTACCACCGATTTCCCGCTGATAAGGGCCATTAGTCCCCTCTTGGGCCCGAGTGGCAACAAGCCTCCCCTAAGGTCTAAGAGCTGTCCGCGCTCTACCAGTGGAGGTCTGGTTTGCGCTTTCCCTCCTCGACCCTCTGTCCATAATTTTCGTGGCGTCAGCCTATGCTTGCGCCTCTCTCGTGCGGTTGTATTTTCCCCGGTTCTGTTGTCTTGTGCTTCCATGTGTTTGTTCCAATTCGTTGCTTATGTGGCTTGGTTTCCGCATTCGATGACATTTCTCAGGATTGTAGCTGTTTTGATCATTACTGTCCTTTGTATGGTCTGAGTTATCCCTTTGATTCCTATTTCTCCTAGTCTTTTCTCCATGTTTTGGGGGACTGTTCCTAGTGCTCCTATGATTATTGGTGTTATACTGACTTTCTTCATGTTCCATATTCCTTTCAATTCTCTGGCAAGTTCAGTATATTTGCTTCTTTTTTCCGTCTCTTTGGTCTTCACTCTGTGGTCTGCTGGAACGGCAAAGTCTTCGATTTTGCAGGATTTTTCTTCTTTCTTGTTGATTATTATCATATCCTGTCTCCTTGCTGTTATGGATTTGTCTGTTTGTACATTCATATCCCATATGATTTTGTGTTTTTCGTTTTCTAGTACAGATTCTGGTTTGTGTTTGTACCGTTTTTTTGCATATTCGAAATTCAGTTGTTTGCACATTTCCCAGTGTACTTCTTTCCCCATGCTGCCATGTCTGTTCTTGTATTCCCTTTGTGCTAGCTTGCTGCATTCACTTATTATATGGTTTATAGTTTCGTCTCTTTGTCCACACAATCGGCATTTGCGTTTTTCCTGGGTTTTATCTATCTTTGCTTTAATAAAGTTTGTCCTAATCGCATTGTTCTGTGCGGCCGTCAGCAGAGATTCCGTTTCTCTGTTCAAGTGTCCTTTTCTTAGCCATGCCCAGTTGTTTTCATTGGCTTCATCGCTTGTGAGTCTTATGAAGCGTCCATGTAGTTGTTTTTCTTCCCACTTTTCCTTTCTTGTCTTTTTGTTTCTGGGTTCAGTGCTTCTGGAGTTGTTTGTTGGGCTGGTGTCTCTTGATGTGGTGATCAGTCTTTCCGTGTTCTGGGTTACATATTTCTCCAGCTCTTTTTTGGTGTCTTCCACACAGTCTTCTATACTTACCAGTCCTCTACCTCCTTCATTTCTTTTCATGTAGAGTCTGTCCGTGTCGTCTTTTGGGTGCAATGCATTGTGCATAGTCATTAGTTTTTTAGTCCTCTGGTCAAGGTGCCTGAGTTCTTCTTTGGTCCAGCCTATGAATTGCCCCGAGTATCTTATTAGTGATACAGCCCATGTGTTTATCCTTTTTACTAGGTTTCTGCTATATAGTTTAGTTTCTAAGAGTTTCCTTGTTCTTCGTAGATATTCTTTTCCAATCTTCTCTTTCATTTCTGTATATTTGATTGCGTCTGCTTCCAGAACTCCTAGGTATTTATAACTCCCTTGTTCTCCTAGCGCCCTCATCTCCTCTTGGTTGGGGAGTTCTATACCTTCTGTCGTCTCCAGTTTTCCTCTTTTGATCTCTAGCAGTGCACATTTTTCTATTCCCAACTCCATTTGGATATCCTGGCTGAATATCCTGGTTGTATTTATCAGCTTTTCCAGTTCTTTTTTGTTTTTTGCAAACAGTTTCAGGTCATCCATGTACATCAGGTGGTTTATTCTATGTTCTGTATATGTAAACCTGTATCCGGCATTACACTTTCTGAGTATGTAGTTGAGTGGCATCATGGTTATTATAAACAATAGTGGTGATAGAGAGTCTCCTTGAAAAATGCCTCTCTGTATTTTTATCTCAGACAGGTATTGTCCTCCGGCTGTCAGTTTTAGTCTCCATGTTTCCATTGCTTTCTGGATGAGATTAATAATCCTGTCTGGTATCTTGTATATTGTTAAGCATTCAATTATCCATGTTTGGTGGATCCTGTTGTAGGCTTTCTTGTAGTCAATCCATGCCATGGTTATGTTCTTTTGTCTGCTCTTCACCTCCTTCAGGGTCTTTTGATCAATGTATAGTAGATCATGTGCCCCTCTTTGTCCTTTCCGGCATCCTTTTTGCAGTCCACGTTATTATTATTATTATTATTATTATTATTATTATTATTATTATTATTATCATTATTATTGGTGTTATTGTTGTTATTGTTGTTATTGTTGTTATTATTATTATTATTATTATTATTATTATTATATAATAATAATAATAATAATAATAATTATAATTATATATATATATATATATATATATATATATATATATATATGGCGCCAACGCAATGAGGTATTAGAGATGTGCTGTGGCACTACTAATATAGCTCTCAATGCCACCTGTAGAACGATTAATTTCGTTTAAGAATGAAATTGTTGAAAGTCCTGGTGTAAAACTAGACAGTAATTCTCATTGTTTGGTGGCTGCACTGACTGGAACGTTGTATTCCATCTAAAACGCCGGCATGTATTTCCAACGACATAACGTTCACTTATCAACGTCCGATATTGTTATTTGGTCCGTTAATTTAAAAGAGTTTTCGTCATCTAATTAACGGTTTCATATGACGAATATTTTGACTGAGTACCCAGCGCAAGTTTTAAAAACCTACGAAAACAACGGGCCAGCAATTACTGGAAAACCATTGTATTTCTCATCGAAGTTCGATGCCGAGGTTTTACGGCATATTAAACCTATGTGCTCTTTAATAATTGTGGTCTTTCCCAATCCGACAGAAGAAATATATGAAAAATTAAAAGACAAGGCTCTATCTGCACCAGTGATGCTATGACAATCCCACAGAGTAAGACAATCCGATAAAATTTAGGACTATTATGAGATACTTTCGCTTCGAAACCATATCTTAAGTCAGTCATCATCTCATGAAGCTGCGTTGGAAACGATGCTGCTTTACAAACACCACTTATTGCATAAACATGTTATATATAAAAATACATATATATAATATGTTTTATATAATAAATATTTAAAAGCAACTCATCTTAAAACATTACTACAGTTTAGGGGCAAATCGATCGTCAGAACACGTTTCTATCCCACGGCTGAATACATTTGATTGCTTTTTTTAGTGGGATGGTATGCTGACTTTCATCGAATCCGTTCTACTTCTGATAGATTATTTTTTCATGTTATATTGTCATTTAAATACTTGATATGTATAGAACGAGAGCGTGAGAGAAACTTAAACATACAAAGAGAGAGTTAGAGAGGTAACAAGAGAAACGAAATTGCGATTTAAATGATACTCGTGTTTTACGTAGGAACATTTTTAATTAGAAATGGACAGACATGATGTGATCCTGTGCTAGAGAATATTTAATTTACAGATAAATCCAATAGAAATGAATATAATGCTGAATCATACATTTTAATCAACTGGTTTTATTGATTATGCTTCAAGTCTTCGGTTGTAATTAAAGTGGAGGTATTTTCCTTTCGCTAGTTGGACCCGCTGTTGTCTTATGTGACCTGTTTGCCCTTGTACTCATTTGTCTTGTTTCTTGTTGTTTTTCTAATGTAGATAACGGAGTCTCCGTCATTGTCGAATTTGCTGCAAGAAGACGAGTTTTTGTATTATTAAATCGCTGAATCTTAATGTTAGTCTGAGAAAGGTCTGAGTGGATTGTGAACCGGAAAAGTCCGACGAGACATTTGGTCGCGACTCTTAATTTGAACTCTTTAGAAAGTTACAGTGCATTGTCTTTCCGATGATTATCTATGTTGTTATCGTTCAACATATTTGACCTACAGACAAAAGAGAAGACGTCTAAGAAGAAGAAGAAAATGACAAAGGACAAGGATATAAGAGAGAAGTAAAACGGAAAGGAAATAAGAAAAAAAAAAACTTGGAATAGATGAAGAAAAGGAAAAAATAAAGGAAGGATAGAAATATAGTAAAATAGTTTTAAAAAAGAGGAAATAAAGAAGATGACGAAAAATTTTAAAACGAACCAGAAATATTGGAAAATAGTTAAGAGAAAATGTAGACGGATAAAACAAGATTAAAGAAGATGTAAAAGAATATAGAAAAGGCGAAGTTAAAAGGCGAAGCTCAGATAAAAAGACGAAAAATAGAAGGATACAAATAAATAGATGACAAAGAAAAAAGACGATCAAGCAATTGGATATAATTACAAATAATCCTGAAATCAAAAAGCTAAAGAATTTTAAGTAACAAATCAGAAATAGAGAACACCATTGAAATATAATTAGTAAGAAAGAGAGTAGAACAAGAAATAAAAATGATACAGCGAAAGGAAAACGAAAATCAACAGAAGTAACGAAGGACAGAAAAACAAAGAAAAAAAAGATAGAATACCAAAGATAAAAAGTGAGAGAAAAAAATCTCAAGAAATAAAAGTAGAAAATAGAAAGAAACTGAAAGAATGGAAATCTACATAAAAAGAAAAGCAGAGAAATGAAAGCAGAACTTCGAATCCAAAAGAAAAAAGTAGAACATCTAAAATGCATACATAAATAGGAGGCCCGACTGAAATATTATCAGAGAATGATAAGAAATGTTCAGGTAGATGACAAGATGTAGAAATTTATTGAAATCATAAATGTACGTAATAGAAAAATGAAGCGGCGAACTGAATACTGACACACATTATCTGAACGTATGTCTCCCATTAGGATAAGAATGTGAACAAGTTCACGTCGAACATTATCACCGAATTACCGTCGATCTAACGTCATTGTTGCCTTGTTTTTGGGGGGCAAGTTGTGTAGCTTAAACACAAACCATTATCCAATATCTGATTTTGAAGAGTTTAGTGTAGAATCACAGAGGAGAACAAAGTTGTAGAAGATTAATTTACAATTACAAAGAATCAATGGCAGAATGTGTCGTCTAAGAACATATGTAAGTGGTTTGTGTAGAAGACTAGATACGAACATATATCTGTAAAAATATATATTACTAGATAGATATGAACAGACTGAGTGGTGTATTTTATCTATTGCTCATATATATATATATGTATATATATATATATATATATATATATATATATATATATATATATATATATATATGTAGTGTCTTCATAAACTTCTGTATGTTTATATATTTAGAGGATTACCTACTAACGTAATTATCCTATCATTATAAATTATAGAACACAGCTGCTATGCGTAATGGGGCGAAATGTGAGCTATATTTCATTTAATTAAAATTAATATAAATTAAGTAAAAATAAAATTCCCAATAGCTCCAATATTATTTTGACATTTTAGAAAGAGATATCAAACATGGATTTATTAATATGTG
The DNA here is from genome assembly GCA_963556195.1 of Sepiola atlantica. Classification (NCBI taxonomy): domain Eukaryota; kingdom Metazoa; phylum Mollusca; class Cephalopoda; order Sepiida; family Sepiolidae; genus Sepiola; species Sepiola atlantica. Next base: position 111,631,494 of record OY744528.1, on the reverse strand, counting down.
CTAGACTCAGTTTTTCTAGGAGTATTTTATGGTTAAGAGGTCATAATATGGGCAGAATTTGCCATTTTAAAATTGAAATATATCAGAGTTGCATTGCATGCTATTTATACGCATTAGCTAGACTGTCTCGATTTCACTTTCTTTGAAAAAGAGCTAAATTTTAAGCCATAAATTTTGGATATTTTCTAGAAAGAAAATACAATAATTAATTTTGATTAAAATGAAAATAACAATCATAAACTGAAGGTGTTGTACCATTATAACCAGTATATAATGTTCGTAACTGGACACACCCCGTGTGCAAAACTAATCTGTTCGGAGAAATCTATATATTCGTCCTCGGAATATTTTTCTATCATACATATATATATATATATATATATATATATATATATATATATATATATATATATATATAAATATGATCGAAATAACCTCTTAAATAAACGAGATGAACTTATGGCTAAGTGCAGACATAAATATAAATTTAAAATAATCAACGACTAGTAATCCGATGGACCTCTAGACTTATAACGGTGAAGATACCAAATTAAATAACATTATTTAAGGTAACCCCCCACCACCACCAACATAATAGTTATAATAATATCTGCTATAGACACAGAATTGCCGACTTGGTGATATATAGTATTTGTGTGTATGCGTATATAATGGTATTCTGAAATATTTATTTATTCAGATTATTTACTTAAAATAAGATAGTGTTTTTAAAAAAATTCTGCGGTTATTGAATTAATATAAGTATAAATGCCAAATATTACCACTAGACATTATTAGACTTGAATTAGTAATCCGATGGACCTCTAGACTTATAACGGTGAAGATACCAAATTGAATAACATTACTTACGGTAAACCCCCCCCCCCCCCATAATATTTATAATAATATCTGTGATAGACACAGATTTACTGACTTGGTGATATATAGTATTTGTGTGTACGCGGATATTTATTATTTACTTAAAATAAGATAGTGGTATGAAAATTTTTTCTGCAGGTAATACACTAGTTTTTGAATTAATATAAGTATAAATGTCAAATATTACCAATAGACATTATTAGACTTGAATTAGTAATCCGATGGGCCTCTAGAATTACAACGGTGAAGATACCAAATTGAATAACATTAGGTACGATAACCCCCCCCCCCCCGCATGATATTTATAATAATAGATTATCAAATTAATCTAAAATATAAATAAGGTAAGACTAATTTTTAGAACTCATATTACATCAGTAAGAATATAGAGTGTTATGTAAATATTGTGTGTAGGTGTGTGGATATATATGTATGTGTGCGTATGTATATGTGTGTATATGTGCGTATATGTATATATGTGTGTGTGTATGTATGTGTATGTATGTTTACATGTGTGAACAACTACATGCGTATGCATTTAGTCAATATTTCAAATAGATTCAGAGATATATATAGGTGTATTCATGTATGTATATATATATATATATATATATATATATATATATATATGTATGTATGTGTGTATATGTATATGTGTATAGATATGTATATGTGTGGGTGTGTATGTGTATATATGTGTGTGTATGTGCGTATGGATTTGTATGTATACATATATGTATGTGCGTGTAATCTTATTTCAATTAGATTCTCTTTCTTGGAACCCAGACGGACTGAGAATTTATGACACGCGGTCTGTCTATATCTTCTCTGTGCCTGTTAATTGTTTCTTTCTTTCTTTTCTCTAACCGAATTTGAGAACACGAGTTTCGCCGGACGCATTCTGGCTAGAGATGAATAAAAGTTGCGTATGTGATTATGTTTAGTTATGATAATGTGCGAGTGAGATTATGTATGTGAGTGCGCATATGATGTGTGCGTATTTAGTTTTGTGTATGCGCGTGAGTAAAATTGCCTATATGGTTGATATCGCCAAGTCGTATGTGTCATAATTTTGACATGGCAGTTTTTAGTTGATTAACTTAAAGATCCCTCCCCTTCGCCCGCCATAGTTAAATATAAGTTTTAAATTTTCCCCCTCTCTATAAAAGATGTGTCAAATTGGTTGCTACTACCACCATCTATGATTGTATTGGAACTGTGGTAGGGAAATTCAATTTTCTATCAGTCTCAAAAATGTAATTGTCTGAGTGATGCTTGAAAAAACCGAACGGTTGAAATAAATTATTGCATCGACAATTATGTGATTTCGTGTTATTATATTTTATATATATATATATATATATATATATATATATATATATATATATTTATATATATATATATATATACATATATATTTATATATATATATACATATATATTTATATGTATATATATATATAAATATATATATATATATATATATATATATATATATATATATATATATATATAAAGAGAGAGAGAGAGAGATATACATATATACATATATATATATAATGGTGAAAATAATATAATTCTGTTTCTTTCTCGCTTTTCATATATAGATATAAATACATCCATATATTATATATATATATATCATATAGAAAGAAGCACATCACATACACATTGCCACTGTCAGCATTTATAATTTATTTCGACTTCCAATTCTCTTCAAAATGCTAACGTTACAGCTACATATTGGAAAACGTTACATTTTCCAATATGTAACTGTCACGTTAGCATTCTCAAGAGATTAGGAAGTTGAAATATTTTATAAATGCTGATATTTGCAATGTGTATGTAGATTTTGTTTATTTCTATATTCTATTGGAGCTCTGTTTTCTACATTTTCTTACATGGATTTCTTTCCAAAAATATTCACTTTAACACACTTTATATATATATATATATATATATATATATATATATATATATATATATATATATATATATATAAATATATATATAGGGTGATTTATAAGTAACTTAACTATTTATTTTTAAAATTCTATAGTTAAACAATACGGTAATACAAAATAGAAAGTTTATTAAACAAATTCATTCATGGGAGTTTAAAATTACAGCAAATGTTCAAAATGGTCATCTTCGTTCTGCATGCATAGCTCTATTCTTATTTGCAAGGAATTTACGACTCTTTGTAGCATATTTGATTGATTATGAAATAAATATATATAGAACCAAATATATAAACGAACAAATTCAAAATAGCAAATAGCGGTAATGAGAGAGTAAGATAACAATCATCAAAAGTTCATAGTATGTTTGTGCTTCATATTGTAATAATTTTAAATAGCTAAGTGAAGTGACTTATGGATCACCCTGTATATATATATATATATATATATATATATATATATATATATATATATATATATATATATATATATATATATATATATATATATATACATATATATATACATATATATATACATATATATATATATACATATATATATATATATTATTAAAAATAACCGACAATTTTTGTCTGGCTATTTTAGTGTTGATCCCTTCAATTTTCCGGATTAAAATCTTAATCTCGGAAGGAAATTGGCTGATGAAACTGCCATAGTGTACATGTTGGTCCAGAGTACTTTCTGACCCGTCTGGGTCCATCGTCAGTGGAATAATGACAAACAGATTTTAATCCGGAAAATTGAAGGGATCAACACTAAAATAGCCAGACAAAAATTGTCGGTTATTTTTAATAATACGTGTCTTAAAGAAAAAATGCTGCCTCGATACACACATATATATATATATATATATATATATATATATATATATATATATATATATATATATATATATATATATATATATATATATATATATATATATATATATATATATATATATATATATATAAAGAGTGATATGGACAATATTTTGAAAACATTGTTTTGGTATGATAATTCTTAAATAATACTTAGAAATTTAAAAATATAATGATGTATCTTTTTTGTAATAAATATTTCATACTTTAAGCTAAGCTTACATAATAAGATTACATTTCCATAGCAATAATTTATTTTATGTTAATTGTACAACTACTATATGCTTAATGTTTTTGTAAACTTGTGCTTTCAAAGAAAACCACGTTGTGTAAGCACTGTTAAACACTTATTTAGAATAATGCGGTATATGAACACATTTTACAAAAAGAAAAACATCGAGAAAATAGAAAACTAAAGAGGAAATCAAGCCTTGCTTAGAAAATAGAATCTCAATCTAAAAGCCTAGCTTGAAATGAATAACGTTTTTTATTTTACCAAGAAACACGCATTTATATTCTGTTCTTTTTTGAAGTTTCAAAAACAAATTTGCTATGAAAACAATATTTATAAAAATGTGTATGTATTTCTCCTTTTTAAACTTCCCCTTCTTGTGAAACCACTACTGTTCACAAGATTAGACGGATATTTGCTGTACCAGTAATCTGAGGTCAAGATTAAAAAAGTATCTATTTGAAAATAGCATCTCATGCTGAAAGCTTAGCTTAAGATTAACACATTTATTTATTTTAACAAAAAATATATTGTTTGTTTGTTTTTTTAATTCATGAAAAAATTATCATACGGAAACAATTTTCAAGATATGTGCCCATATCTTTCTCTATTCAATATAGGCATTTACACGCGCAAACACAACTTGACGTATATTGGCTGTACAAAGAAAATAAAGTGTAAAAGTTCCGCATTGAAAATAGCCGATTATGTTAAAAGCTTGGCTTAAAATACATTAATTTATTTATATTAACAAATAAAATTGTTTGGTATTGTATTATTTTAACATTTGTTAAATATATATATATATATATATATATATATATATATATATATAGTCTCGGAAGTTTCTCAACCATTAAAACTATATAAAAAAAAAAAAAAAAAAAAAAACAACTTATAGTCTCAAGTCTTCCAGTGGAAAATCACTCATGTAAGTCAATTTATTTTTTACAGTTATTATATTAGTTAGTTTCTAACACTATTTTAAGGGATCATCAGTTGTTTACCATGAAAAACTGTTTCGGGAATTATATATATATATATATATATATATATATGACTAAGTTGTCATTTATAGAATAGAAGGGGAATGCTATTTTCTATCGTTTGATAAGCTATATTATTTAATTTCCATATTTACGAAATTAGTTGCTGAGGTTAAATAAAATAATTATTCAAATACACATATTTATTTGTATTTTGAAATTGTTTATTTGTCAAAAAGATAGTGATATAACAGTAAAAGACTATACTAAAAAACAGTAGTTATATATATACTCATATATATATATATGTATATATATATATATATGTATGTATATATATATATATATATATATATATATATATATATATATATATATGAGTGTGTGTGTGATTGTGTATACACATATACTAGTGTAGTATAATAACATTACTGATTGCATTTAGCACCTATTTTTACATCTTAATACTATCCCGTGTTTTGGTTAAGCACAGCGGAACACGAAGTTCTTTTTTAATGAGTATTTTATTCCGGTCCAGGGTTATAGGCGTTAAACAACCTCCATCACACGATACTAAAATATTTCTATCCAATCGACTTTGAACATATTTATGGATGTTTATATAAAGAAAAATACGACAAATTAGTAGTATTCATTATTGATCTAATGAAGTTGTCTCGAATCTTTAGCAGAATGTTTTCGCTGTCCTTGTGCCCTCATTTTAGTACAGTGTTAAAATACACTGTACTAAAATGAGGGCACACACCTCGTATCAAGTTATACATACTTGAAATCCTACCTATTTATATGCCGATTCCTCTTCATTGATCGTTCGATCGATAATGTCTCGGGTTTCAATCAAGAAAGGGTCGTATTCGTGCATACATCTGGACACTATAATTTAACGTATTCGTCATAAAATATGTGTCCTCCACATACACTAAACATAAACTATAACTTCTTTAGGTATTTTTCAAATCTGTCTGTAACATCTAAGAAAACAAAGTTACCGGTTTCAAGTAAGTATCCACAACTACATTTGGATAACAATATTAGGACAAATACGCATCGCATAAATTTGAGCTATTGTAATTTTATTTAAGCTAACTACTTCGATATACCAACCTCGGTAAATGCGATTCTAATAATTATCATATTAATATTTTGTCCTCTTAAAAACAAACAGTTTGTAAATTCAGCAGTTCTTGTTGACGCTTGTAAAAAACAACGTACATTTAAATTTCCAGTTCCCGTGAATAATTAACAGTTTCACTTCAAATATCCACTATGTCTTCAAATCCGCCGAGTTCCTCCAAGCTTTTGCTATCAAGTAAGTCCTATTTTCAAATTTAACAGTAAAAAGAAATAGTACTGACACATCGATTATTGATTAATGCTGGTGAGTGCAAATTGATAATTTGCTTTAGTTAGATTTATTCGACTACTATTTTAATGTAAGTAGTTCTATTAACAATGTTTTCCCTGATACACATTCAAACCTAATTCAGTTTGTTAGTGTGTACAAAAAGTCAAATTGGTAAATTTGTAGACTAACGCCTTTAGCTAAATCACTCAAACAAACACAACTTCGATTCTTTGTTTTTTTTTAGAGGAGGATTATGTTAACAATCTCTAAAATCTGGCGGGAAAAACGAACAACCAATTTAGCGTCTACACTAGGGGATCAGTTTTGCATATAAATTTAACGTAAAATGATCTCAAACTTCCAGGTCGATCTAGCTTTCGTATGCCAAATGACAGTTTTTTTCTAATTAATTCCAGAACAAAACTGCAGCAAAGTTTAATTAAAAATTAATCACCTACTTTTTAATTAGAATGGTGTTCAAACGTAATCGCGAAAAAAAAGCAAGGAAAAAGTGAAATCTCATTTTCTTTGGCCAGTGATTAAGCTGATGATGAGAATTAACAATAATACTAAAGAGTTATTTATTTTGGTGCTTATCCAGAATAAAACATTTGTGTTCCAATATAACATGAAAAAATAAAGTTCGATTTCTTGAAAGTGTTTCTTTTTTATTTTGTCTAATCACGCAAACATAGTATTACACATTCGCCTGCTCTTTTTTATTTTCGTTTTTTGTTTGTTTTTATTACTGAAACATGGTTTTCGTAAACAGCTGTAGGAGTAAATACACTAGAAAATGCATGGCGACTGAAATAGGAATTACACTAATGCTGGTGTACCTCAAGACTCTATTCAGGCCTACCGCTGTATTTATCTAATTTAAATCATCTTCGAGATAATATTATTTAAAAAATTAACATATATGCTAATTAAACCACTCTTTGTTCTGGTGGTGTGTCTCGCCCATCTCCTTCAAATTAGTTGAAATATGCAGCTGATCAAGAAGGTTATCAGGGTTAAATTCTGGATTGTGTCACGAAATGACTTGTTTCCTTGAATCTAGTAAAGATTCAGATCATTTCTTTAATCGTAGGCGTGCCTCCTTTTCCTGAGGTTCTCATGGATGGCCCTTGAGGTACAGTCGACTCGGAAATTTCTTGGCCTTCTTTCTGTCATAACATCTTTCTTGGAGTTCACACATTAAATCGATTGCTCTTTCTGCTTTTCGTAAGGTCGGTTCTCTCTATCTCTCCAAACACTTTCTCACACCTGAAGCTATCCTCTATCTCTACAAATCTACTATCATACCATGTATGGTGTACTGTTGTCATATTTTGGCTGGTGAATCTTAGTCTCATTTTAGGGTTCTTGATAAGATGCAGAAACGTATCTCTAATTTGATGGACTCCACCTTTTATCCATATTTGCACTGTCGTTCTCGTAGTAGTGACATAGCTTATCTCACTTTTGTTCTATTAATACTATTATGTCACGTGTTCTTCAGAATGGTGTGATATATTCCATGCTGCTTTTTTCCAGCTCGTTTAACTCGTTATTCTAGTGGTATTTATCAATTCAGCGTTTTGATACCTCATTGTAATACAGCTTCCTATTTCAATAGCTTCTTTCCAATAACTAAATGTTTATGGATCTCTGTTTATGCTAACTGTTCTCCTCCAACGTATAGCTTCTGTAATAGGCACCTCTTCTTTGCGATACTCATATCTCATTCTTGTTAGGTCTTTACATCGAGGAGGTCAATAAAAACATGAAAGTGTAATATTGTTTATATACCAAGTCAGAAATGGATATATCTTATCAAACTTAAACATTTTTACACGTCTAGAGCGTTACCCTTCTACGAAGTAGCTATAGATGTCTTCGGGCTGCAAGTAAATAGGGAGTAACACAAATAAACGGTTGTTCGAAATGTAAAGAAGTTGAAGAATCGACAATCTCTTTAGAACTACAATGACTGTTTGGTAGTATATAGTCAGAAATTTGTCGATATACAATAAAATAAAACAATCAAACAAAAATAAATAGATATTTATATTCTGAACAATTTATAACGTTTTCTTTCAGAGTAATTTTCCAAGTCTAAAAACGAAATTAGAAACCGATATATTTTTTCTATCCGATAATACGACTCCAATTCGTTAAGCTTTTGTCAGGATTTAGCGAATAAATGATTTGCTGACTTATTTCATATTCGAGTCACCGTAAGAATTACTCAAGGGTGACAATTCTTCCATTATTTTGGCAGACACTAAGGCTAACAAGATTTGCTATTCGTTATGGCAAAGGATTGAATACATTATTCTGCCTCAATTTAAAGCAAATTATCTGGGTTTTTGCCAGCGTTTTATTCATTCGACTTGCTACTCTCTAAGATCATTGTTTGCTGAATTGGGAATTCATACCATTTTCCCCCACCACAAAAGAGGTTATATGTTAATCGTCGTTTATCTGTGTTTGCCATTTTCTTAACAACTTCGCATCAGTATCGCTCAGATGATCATAAAACTTCGATCCGAAATAGAGTTACACATTAGAAAATCCACCCAAAAATATTTGAATAATCTTCATACTATTTAATGGTAATAGTTGTCTTTCAAATAAAAATACATTTAAAAACGTCATTTAAACTGAAGCTTATAACATTAATATAGATGCGACAAGTAAGAACATTGAATAAAACATATTATACACGGACATGATAATAAAAATAACCTCTATTTAGTAATGATAGGAGTAAATAGACTGTAATAACAATAATACAATTGAGAACCACAATCTTATTTAAAATAATATGATATTTATTATACTATAACTGAGTTAATCAACGTTTTTGTCCCTATGGATTTTTATTATATATTTTAATCACATAAATATATACCAAAATATTCTGCGGGTTAAAAATAAAGTTATATTTATAAACACTTCCATTTTAATTATTTTATACGTCATAATTGTCACTGAACTGATCAAGTTACCTATCTGTTGAATAGTCTGTGTCTATAAATGTCAGTCTATATTGTTTAACTCTCGAACTATGTATATGTAACCGTTCTTACACTCTTTGAAGTTCTCTCTCTCTCTCTCTCGCTCTCTCTTTGTCTATTTCCAAGTAAACGTAATTAATAAAGGAATAGAAATGTCGATGGGAAGAGCCCATTATATAAAAAGTGAATATCACTCGGAGTAGTAATATTATTTAACATGTAGCTGTAAAGAGAAAAATAAGAAGAGTTCAATTTTGGATTTTTCATTTTAATTTTTATATTTAACTGGCTTTTCAAACTAATTATTTCCTGCATCGCACAATCCAGCACAAACTAAGTGAGTAACCGAATTGTTCACATGTTATTACTTTGAATAATAAAGCTTGTTATTTAGTACTAATGAGTGTATTTGTATTCAGAAAATACTCTTTTAATCACAAAGTGTACGATCAGATAGTTTTACTTTGTCTGCCATTATTTGTTGACCAGCAGATGTCACAAAACATGACTATTTTAGAGTATCAAAAAGTAATATAATATTTTGGCTTAATTATGTGATTAAAAAACAATTGACGTGACGAAAAATAATTATTTTTCATGAAACTTTTTTTCATTAATATAAAGATCGATCAAAACAAATCTTCAAAATAAAAATAAAACAAAATATCTACGTTTTCCACATTTAGTCTCACTCGTATGTTAACGGAAATAAAACTGAAGGAAATGAACGGTTAATACTAAGGTCAGGGAAGGGGGGAATAAGGGTAATATTAAGTTGAAACAAACGACTGAAAGACCGACAAAGTTTGAGAAGATGCAATATCATAAAAGAATAAGCTTATCTGTGTGTTTCATGATATTTGTTTTATGTATTGTTTGAATGTTATCAAACAAACTAAGAGGATTATGAAAAACTAGTCATAACTAACTCCGTGCTGTCCGCAAATGTTTTAACTTTTATATGCGTTTCATATTTTTTAATTATTTTGTTTTTCTTTTACCAAATATTATTTTCTTAAATTTGCAATACGATTTGTTTAATTAAAAATTAATTTTCACAGATAATTCATGAATAGTAAATAATCTAAGAATTTTTTAATAAAACTATTATTAACTTCATAACATAATATATATATATATATATATATATATATATATATATATATATATATATATATATATATATATATATATATATATATATGTGTATATATATATGTGTATATATATATATATATATATATATATATATATATATTTATTACATTTGCGAGTGTTTATAGCCTCCCAAACTTTCACTATTTAATTTAACTAATACGGATTTGTTGAGAATTTTTTCAGCCTCCAAACAAAGTTATAATGTAAGATCTTAATAGAAATATGATATAGGGGAGTGATTACAATTATATAGTCATAAGAAATATTTAAGAGTAAGATATAATACATTGACGTATATAAGTGTTGATAAACGACATCGTTAATCTAAATTGCAAAGCCCAAATTGGGCGAAAATACTGTACAGGAAAGAGTTAATGTTTAGACTGAATTAAACTAAATTAATAATTTCAATAAATGTTAATAAAATAAAAGAACGATATTTCAATAAATAATAATTTACGGCATTTTTAATCCAAATTGCAAAGTCAATATTTAGGAAAATACTGTAAATAAAATGGTTAATATTAGGAAAAAATATCAAATTAATTATTTAACTTGTGAGATGAAAAATAAATCGGAGATTTCAATAGTTAAATGTTATAATGATATTAGTTACAGCTAATACTAACCTAATTATATAAATATACATTACATATAAAATATCTACAGAAACATATAAAATACATAAAACTAAGTTAATATAATATATATATATATATATATATATGAAATATTTGTTATTGTGTATTATCTATGTACGTATACGTTTCGCCCCTTTTCAATCGAGACTCATCAGCCTAGAGATATGACTATTCACTACCGGTCGCACGATTCGAAACCCTGGATTACAAGTATTTTTCAACTTAAATCCAACGTCGCTAACCGCGCAGCCAATATTTGAATAGCTGATAAACAATGATAATTTAACACATTTTAAAGCTGCTTGATGTCCAGGCATTCTACTTCTATTTGAGAAGGAATAATGCATTATAAAGCAAGTGACGCCATGTTGTGTTTGTACTACAATTAGAGTGGTCTACCTTTTTTACAAGGAGCGACAAATATAAACTATTTGTTATTATCTATGCACGTATACGTTTCGTACCTTTTCAATCGATACTCATCAGCATAGAGATATGACTATTCACTATTTGTCGCACGATTCGGAACCCTGGATTACAAGTAGTTTTCAACTTAAATCCAACGTCGCTAATATATATATATATATATATATATATATATATATATATATATATATATATATAAATTAAAAAAATAATTAAATGAAAGAATACATGAATAATTAAATGAATTTAAAAAATAGACTAAATAAATAAACTAAAGCCAGAAAACACATAGATTAAGCAAAGATGTAGACATCATAGATAAATGTTATGTTTATTCAGTAAGAGATGTAATATTCGAAGTACTTAGTCTATATAGAGTGTAGGAAGACTTAACTTAAACTGTATGTTTGTTTGGGAATAGGATATTTACGCCTACAAGTCCCAGATTAAGGTACTATGAATTAGGTAGATTTGTATATGAGTGTACGCATGAAAGACGACAACACCTCGTCTGTTTTATATATACACATACTCGTATGCTTCATGATGAGAAGAGCCTCATCTCTACATGATAAACAATACCGGTCTAAGAGTGTCAGTGTTTTACAAGATGATATGATTGGGCATCATCACCATAAGTTTATTTCATTTCATCAAAAGTTTCCTTTTGTGTGCGCCCTTTCAAATACAAACACCGGATCACTGCACGACATTGAACTGGCCATTTAACACCTGACTCAAAATACCTGTACATCTAAAACCACAATTAGTTCAGAGCTGTTTTTTTGCAACATAAGCCATACAGATATAATTCATTACATATGCAAAATGTTATCTAACTCAGACAACTGGAAGTAGGGCAGGGGCATTACTCATTAAACATCCCTCGTATTAATTAATTACCATTTTAGGTTAAAGCAAATGTTATAATTTTCATAGACAGAATAGGTAGTCAACCATGTACATTTAGAAAGATGTTCATTATTAAAAGTATAAACGTATATTGAGATTCTATTTTCAATAAAGTTACAATTTAGAATGTGTAAACAGCCTACTTAGTAGGATACAAAATTATAACCAATCTATTATTGTTATTTAGTTCATTCTGATTTATTATAACTATTACTTGTACTGTTATATAATGGGACGCATGTGATGATGGATGGATGAGAGATTGCTTAGCTTGCGCGCTTTGTAACGAAGTAATCTCGTGCACGTTTAGTGCAATGTTGTTTCTCACGGTCGCAGTGACGGGTGATGAGACCTTAGTTCAAAGGTTACGCAACACCTGCGTTTTGATCACGAGATTTTGTGACGTCACAGTTTTCTCCGGTGGGACAACTGGAGTTGAGATTTTAGTTTTGACATAAAAGCCAGCTAGTCAAGTCCCCTTAGCCATGTAGCGGTTACATAAGCTAGGGGAGTTCAGATCCCAAAAAATGAGAGACAGGCGATGTCTCCCTCTTCATTCCTTTACAATTAATTAAGTAATTAGGAAATTAACTAACGTAAGCTTCTCTCTCTACTACGACGTAGCTTGTGTCAGTATCCACAAGCTAATAGAGAATAAATGTCTCAAACTAAATAGAAGGCTTGTTATATTTTGTCATGTGTAGATTGATTTCAGTTACAGAGAGAAACCGCCGGCACGAAATAGTGACAACGATAAGCATCTGCAGAGAGTAGTGGCGGCGAAGGCTCAGCAGGCTAACAATAGCAACTAGGGTGCAGACATTTTAAAGCAGAAAGAAAAGAGACAGAAAATAGACAGAAAGAAGAGAAATATAATTCTCGCATTGGGTTTACTGCTGTGTCAGCCGAAAGGGAAAGATTGAAACCGGGACTGACCAGCAAGACCACTCGACGTCGCCCGGATCGAGAAACGACATATCGTCCCGTTGGCAAACGATGCCGTTCGCTGGATCAACAAAGGAGCTATTCTACAACGCCAGAGATTCATACATACAAACGTATCATGAACGAAATATTCAACAGTACCTACCCATCAGTGCCATGATGAATATAATTACTATTAATGTTATTGTTAAGACCCTGTATAACGAAACATTTGTAAATGACGGTCCTGTTCTTCAAACTGCCATTTAACGGGCATTAGTTCTTATCAAGACAATTTCAACAAAGGTCAGTGCAAACAAGGTTATTAGTTTTCTGAACTACATCAACTTTTATTGAGTTTGATCCGATTATTCTTTGTTCAAAGTAAAGTAATGTGAAGAGAAATTGAAATCGTGTTCCTATTAAAAAGCTTTGTATATTCGTGTGGCGCTCTACAGTTATATTCAATAATATTAAAGACGATTTTAGGATATTAGTTTGGACATTTTTGAGAAACGGTCGATAACACCAAATACAAATACGATGCATGTTCTTACAATTTTTATATTTAAACTTATATAGCTTTCAGGTACCTCCATTCAAATATTGCTGCCACAAAGCTGTATTAGCTTCGCCAATCTCACCATCAATATTGTCGCAAGTTATTGGTTTATTATTCAGTGTGAAGGATGTTCTGCCGGGCGCACGATTCAGACCATAGATATATATATATATATATATATATATATATATATATATATATATATATATATATGAAGAAGAATAAAAAGGAATTAGAAAAGCAAAAGGCAAATCAAATTTCAATCCAATTGCTCAGAGCAAGGTATATTCCATAAAAGGCAATTTAATCAGGTTAAATTTTCCTTAAGTCAGGCTTTTCAATGATCAAAATCTTATCATCAGAGGAAGTCGCTGAGATAGATAAGTTGGCAAAGGCCAAGATTTAAAATTTGAAAAAATAAAATAAAAGTTGTAGGGAAAGAAAAACAGGGCAAAACTCTGCCCGAATGCAAGCAAAAAAGTCCGGTGTCGAAAAGTCCAGCGGAGAAAATGAAATGTAGATAAGTAAGTCGTTAAAAGGCACGAGAGGTGGTGAGAGAAGATTCAAAGTTAAATTCCAAAAACCACAACTTCAGGTGCGGCGAAGATAAAAAGAATCCAAAGGGTAAAAAGTCCAATAAGAGGTACGTTCGTGGATGCAGGCAAGGCTCAGTAAAACGTGAAGTGGAAAATATTCGCCATTAAAAAGACTTACTGGGCTAAAATATCATGGAATCTGTTTTAAAATGGCTTTTACCTTTCCTAAAAGTTCGCTTTTAGTACAGCACTTTATATATATATATATATATATATATATATATATATATATATATATATATATATATATTATATATATATATATTTATATATAAATAAATGTATATTTGAATATATATATATATATATATATATAGATATAGATATAAATATAAATATATATATATATTATATATAAATATATGTATATTTGTATATATATATATGTAAATATATATATATATATATATATATATATATATATATATATATATATATATATATATTACTATTTCTTGTATCCAGAGAAGATTTTATACAGAGGATCTAATTTTTTATGTATCGGTGTTCAGTATTTACTTCAATCATGCTCGATACGTATGTAGAGCTAGGTAGTAAGTTATGAAAATATATTTATGGCAATTAAGCTACACAGAGGCTCTCACGTTTCATTAGCCTGAATATTCCCCCGGGGATGAAACGCGGGAACCTTTGTGTAGCCTAATTGCCATACATATATTTTCATAACTTAGTATATATATATATATATATATAGTCTCGGAAGTTTCTCAACCATTAAAACTATAAAAAAAAAAAAAAAAAAAAACAACAAAAAAAAAACAACATATAGTCTCAAGTCTTCCAGTGGAAAATCACTCATGTAAGTCAATTTATTTTTTACAGTTATTATATTAGTTAGTTTCTATATATATATATATATATATATATATATATATATATATATATATACGTGTGTGGGCGCGTGTGTTCCAGTGCGTTTTCCTGAGTTCGTTTCATGTCACGGAATATAAATTCATACATGCTTCGTACGTATAAGTTTGTGCTCGCATATATATATATATACATATATATATATATATATATATATATATATATATATATATATATATATATATATGTGTGTGTGTGTGTGTGTGCGCGTGTGTTTATGTGTTACATCTTATATTCGACATTTTTGAAGTCTGTCTGAAGAGTAAGACGAAAATAATACACTATTGACTCAGTCAAACTGTTTAGCTTATTAAATTCATCTTCGTTCCGATAAATGAGTCCTGCTGTTCTGCCTCAACCCGTAGCAGCGGGAACCTGTTAGATTGACTTGTGACCGAGTGGTTATTTTGGAAGTTTTTTTTATTTTAATGTATTCTTTTACTTTTTCATCAATATAACGAAAGTATATCTATAAAAGTCGAAAATATATTACAACGTCTGATACGATGTTGTTTAAAGTTTGGAATGATTTTCTATCGATGTTTTTGACACATAGATGTAGAAGAAAAATCATGTTTGCAAATACTTTATTACTGTACGACGCGATTGGTCCTAGGGATGTTGAGCAAGGCAGTGCTGATAGTAATTATGTTTTGGAATTTAGTGAAGCATGTCAAAATCTAATGCGAATGAAATGTTGTAATATTTGGAAAGTTCACAAAAAATGAATTGTGTGCTAGTTGACTACTGCAGAGAAAGTAATGCTGGAATGGATTCTTAATAAAAACAATTTAATATCTATAAAATGCACAAACGTCAGAGCGTATTTTGGGGGGGGGGGGCTCTGACTAGAACATGTTATTTAGATACAAAATAGTCTGTGTTCTTTAAAGGAACGATAGTCTTTGTTATTTAGATGAAAGGTAACATTCTGAACGACTTCATTGATTTTGTATTCTATTTGGCCAGATATTTCTTTCAGTAGAATACACTGTGCGCGAATCACCGTTTATTAAAATAGTACCTTTTGTTCCGATTTTAAAATCTAAGCTCATCAATGAAGAAAAATATATTAAAATCGAATGTAGATACAGACACGAGTAAAATAAAAAAATAAAAAATTGTATTATACTTTCAGAGACAATAGACACCATCGTGTGGGTAGTATTTAGTAAAACAAGAATTGTCGAATCTTGAATCGCACATTTCCTTTATCAACATTGCCTGCGTACAGAAGAATATACACAGTACCTACACATTTAATGTGGATGTCTACAGCAGGACACCTTTTCCAACTGACCAGAAGGAGTAAATCCATTTATATTATACATAATGTGAGTTGTTGTTTCTGTATAAAACTGGTCATCGTCCATCAATTACTATCGATTATTTTACTATCCTGTCTTAACACGATTTTCAAGTTAAAGACATAGACATGTATACGGCATTTTGCAATTTGAAATAACTTAATATTTAAATGATGTAGATCTAAAAAACTATTTTTAATATCTCTGCTATCACTGGAAATCTATGGACCAGAAATATTTCAGAACACAATTAGATGCAATTTTCTTAAAGAAGGATATAATTTAAGAACACATTGCTAACCATGTTTCAAATATCCCATGCAAATCATACGTCAAATAGATTCAGAAATAATTAAAAATAAATTCACATAGATATTTATTTGTCTACATTATGAAATAATGTAATAATCTGATCATCTATGAAGATATTATATATATATATATTTATATATGTGCATATACATATACATATATGTGTGAATATATATATATATATATATATATATATATATATATATAAGTGCAGATTAGTCGCCCGAGGCTGTAGCAATGCGATGTAGTTGTCATAAGATGGAAAAAGTGAAAAGAAATAAACGAAGAGAGAAAGTGAAACTCTAAACGATTTATTAATAATTTCACGAAAAACTGATTAAATACCAAAATAGTAAATACTGTCTGGTAAGTAAGAGTTCGGCAAAGGGTAATCTTAAATTTTCGAAAGAAAAACTTTCATTTTCAAAAGACAACAATAAAAGACCGAGTGTGTCGAATAAACGGGAAAAACCGGTGTCAAAACATTGAAATACCGCAGCAGACAATTGGAAGTAGGAACGCAGAAAATGTCAAAATTCAATTAAGCAATTATTCAACTAAAGTTAAGATATTATACACATTTGTTTATTAATATACTAATTATTATAATTTTATTATATTTTATTTCATATGATCCATTAATTAATTTTGTTCTCTTTTTCTTTATTCAATTCTAAATTTAAATTTACGTGTGGGCTGTTATTATTGTAATATGTGCCATCAATGACTTAAGGAAAAATATATTTAGAAATGAGATTTGAAATTTGAGAAGGAATTTGAATCGTGGAATGGATGTAATGGATCAATGCCAAGGAGGTAGGAAGGAACCGTTGGAACGGGGGAAGGGGGGATAAGAAGAGACGTTGGGGAAGGGGGCTAGGGATAAAAAATACATACACACATATACATACATGAAGTGTAAATATCTAAATGCATATTTATTTATTTAATTTTTAAAAAAGTTAATTTAAGAGTATTCCAAGGGTATAATACTCCTAGAACTAAATTTATATAAATTTACATATTTTTACATTATAAGAATATAACACAAATATATACGTGCCTGTATTTCAGTTTCCTTATGGAAATATAAATATAATATAAATATAAATCAATCAGAGCTACTTCCGCTGATAGTAGGATTGATAAACGTTTTACGAGATGTCGGCAATCTTGAGCTTTGAATAAATGGACGTCATTACATAGGGACGACAGCTCAATTAAGAAAAAGTAAACTTTGATCTCGAACCTCTGAAATGCTTCAGAAATCAACTCCGACCCTTCAGAAATCAACTGAGCCAGAATCTAGGGTAATCTGAAAATATATAAATGTATATTTTGACAAGTCATGTGACGGCACTGGATACACGTAATTCGGGGCTTGACTTTCCAATAGATTGTACTAATGAGGTCGGCTGCATGGATAACAGCTGGTCTTGCTAACTTACAAATGTGCTGAGTTGTGGAAGCGTAACTCCATAGCTATAAAAAAAAAACTGATAGATTCCAATAATAGTGGATCAGATTATTAATGTTCAACGAACAACAACACTTTGAAAAGTACTATTACGGGATATCTATCTGATTTGAAATTTTCTAAAAAAACAAAATGATTTTGAGGTTTTTTGGGGGGAATCGACAAGAAATTTCAAAACGTTAAAAATGTATAACATATATATTTTAAACTTTTCTACGTGTTTCTATTCACTTAAAGATCTCTCTTTCTCTCTCTCTCTCTCTCTCTCTCTCTATATATATATATATATATATATATATATATTCCCTTCTCTTCTCTCTACCCCTATCTCTTCCTTCTCCCGCATAAATTCCTTCTCTCACCCTTATCTTCCTTCCCTTTTCACTTCTAGCTTACTCTTAGCAACCCTTTACTGCATCACACACTGTAATGTTTGCACAAGTAAATTTCACACCAAAGGTCGATGGAACAAATACTAAAAATGTCGTTCCCTATATGCAATGTAGTTTCTGTTGACCCCAAAAGAAAGAAAATCACAACACAATGTGTATATTAGTAGGTCTTGTTCGTACAAGTTGATGATACGTATTTAACAATTACTCCGACAGGGGGTTTGTTATTGTCGGGCTGATGGTATGGTTCTATTCAGTCTTCATAAGTCTACTATCCTAGGAGTTACCTTCTCTTTGATAAAGTAAATATATTATAATTGTGTATAGCTATTCGCATAAAGCGCACACACCGGGGAATTTCGACGTGGCTGCTCAAGCATTTATGTAGGCCAGAGTGCACTTGCCTTAGTCCGCAGCATTCTAAAACCTGCTCTGACCATGTCTAATTTCTTGCAGAGACGGGAAATAAACCTAATCTGCCGAAAGCAATGCTAACTAAGACATATATCAGTTTTGTTGTCGTGTTTTGTGCCGTTTTTTTTACTTTTAGGGTCGACACACTCACATACGGACAACTGATTTTTACATATAAGATTACTGTAGCCCGTTTATTAAAGTTAGGCTTACTTACTGGATCGATTTCAGAATAAGCTAAATTATTATTACAAAAAAGGAAAATACAATTTTTCTCATTGCATTTCATTAATCTGCATTCTGACTTAGAGTGAACTGATGTATTACAAATACTATTTTCATCCCACAGAATATTTGTTGTGCAACTATTCCAAACAGGGAAATTAAATAAAACGTTATGCATACGTTCATGATATGTTTACTTGCAAAGAAACCATATAGGATGTATTTAAGAATTAGTGGGTTGTACAGACGAACTATGTTTGTCGTAAAAGAAAATGTTTGCAAATTATTAAATCTGAAGAAACAGCTAAGAAGCGATAAACTTGTCGTGATCATCCTTCACTAATAAAACAAACTTAAAAAGAACAGTGGAAATCCATTACATAAGATAGTTTGAATTGCCTACTAGACACACTCGTTGAATGTATTTGGCCTCTCTGTACAAACGTTTGTCAGAAGAACCTGACATGATGATACTTACCCCTACAAGTAAACCATGACCAAACATTCAAAATAACATAGTATTCGAAGCCGATATAAGATCCCCTCGACACGGTCCTACATTAGCTCATGAGAGGAATGGTGCCCCTTCTGTGAAGTTATGTTACCTCAAATAGCAATACGTAGTAAAGTACTCCACCAGACCAGATGAATTAATGTCCAGGAATTCGGTGAAACCAAGAGACCAAAAGAGTGATATGCTATAACATACCCAACTGGTGTATTGGAGAGAGGAAAATGAATGTTCTTAACCTCTTTACTAACTCAAAGTTTGAGAAATAAAAAGATGAACTTTAATAGAATATTTTAATATCTATAGATCTCATATAGAGATTAAGTTTTAACCCCAGGAAGGGGCCTCTTGATTTCTGATAACTTCGACTGAAGTAAATTGAAACTAGAGAATATCTACTAACTGCTTTATACAATCAATATCTGAAACACTGTGAGTGACACGTTTTTGGAAACATTAGCAAATTTCTACGTGTAAGATAGTTTAAACACAGTGCTTAATAGAAGGGCTCTATTAGCTAATAAGTAACAAGGAAAGTCAAAAGATTTTTATTTTAAGGGCCATTTATGTCGTTTTTCCTGTCGGTAAAATGTGTTTAAATAAACGAAGACCATTTTGAAAAGTGAAACAAATATTTGTCCAGCTTGAAACTTACGACGACGACGAACGAGCGAATTGCATACTTTTTTCGAGAAACTTCACCACGTGATACACAACGGAACTTACGAGCAGGACCGATTGTTCTATTGTGTCAACATATATATATATGCTGGTTACACTTAAATACCCACTAAAGGCATCTCTAAGACTGTATCATTTTTACAGGGAGGTTTCGACGTTCCCTTACATATAGCTCATAGTATTCCCAAATGGTAACCGGTATGATACTGACCAAGATCAACATCGCCTAATATCTGTGATTTTACGAGAACTTTGTTTGCCAACCTTATTATGCCGTTTTTAAAATTAAGTCCATTTATTTCAGCGTTCACTGTATTTATTGATTGATCAAACTAGCATGGAAAACTCGATGAATTAATAGCTTCCATATTGTAAATTTCAGATAGTATCAGGTGATTGATTGTCCGTCATTCTGAATTTAGGAACGCGGCTATGAATGTCAATAATAGAACATGTGTGTATATATGTCTCTGTTTCACTTATTATGTATTCTACTTGGACGACCGGCGATGAAGTCTTTCTTTTTATTTCTAGTCGTGTTCCCTCAAGCGTTTATTCATCCATACATCCAGGCTTAGATTTTCTCGGCCAGCCGATTCGTATTTGCATACCAACCGCTGACATTTTGCACTCAGCTCACCAATGCATGGGGGACATTCGCTCCGAGATCATAACAGCATCCTGCTATCAGTGTTCAGAAAACGTAACCTTTCACTCCTACTGGTCACACTCTTCTTTTTTTCTCACACATCAAATACATCAGATAAATCGAAAATCCAATCATATGCCTATTTTTATTACTTTAGACATATGAATATTAAATAATGGTTAATAAAAAAAATCATAACCGTTTTTTGCAATTATATTTTGGCAATATTAGATAGAGGAATTGGAATATATTATTCAAATTTAAAAGCGTACACAGAATATTTACTAAACTAATTACAGCAGTACCGGATCTCAATTATAAACATTCGTTTGTGTCCTTAATATAACGACTTTTCTAGGGAGAATAATTAATGTTGACTTAATTGAGAGGTCAAACATAATTTATTGAATATCTACACACACCGAAGTAAATACATTTTAATACATCTGCTCGCACGAGAAATGTATTTGCAAAATGTAGTTAAAAAGTAAATCTATAGTCAAATTTGTTATTTACGCATAGAATACCATATTTCAGGTTAACGCACTCTCTAATCCGGTTACCACATCTCTAATAAGGTTAACACATCTCTAATAAGGTTAACACATCTATAATAAGGTTAACACATCTCTAATAAGGTTAACACATCTATAATAAGGTTAACACATCTCTAATGAGGTTAACACATCTATAATAAGGTTAACACATCTATAATAAGGTTAACACATCTATAATAAGGTTAACACATCTCTAATGAGGTTAATACATCTATAATAAGGTTAACACATCTATAATAAGGTTAACACATCTATAATAAGGTTAACCCATCTCTAATGAGGTTAACACATCTATAATAAGGTTAACACATCTCTAATAAGGTTAACACATCTATAATAAGGTTAACACATCTCTAATGAGGTTAATACATCTATAATAAGGTTAACACATCTCTAATGAGGTTAATACATCTATAATAAGGTTAACACATCTATAATAAGGTTAACACATCTATAATAAGGTTAACCCATCTCTAATAAGGTTAACACATCTCTAATAAGGTTAACACATCTCTAATGTAAATGACTTTATAAATAAACCAGACGAATTCAGAAATAACGGTAAATATTAATTTGTAAAGATATGTAACAGTAAAATTTTTTAGAGAATTTAATTTGTATATGTATATATGCAGGACGTATATAAAATCAATTAGATAAATACATAAATATTCCTTCTATTTATCACTCTCACTCTCTCTCTCTCTCTGGCTCTCTCTCTCTCTCTCTCTCTCTCTCTCTCTCTCTCTCTCTATATATATATATATATATATATATATATATATATATATATATATATATATATATATATATATATATTTCCGGGAAGGGTAGATTCTGGAATCTTATTGGCTAGGATGCCATTGGATATGTTGCTCCCCTTTTACACCTTGGAGTAGTGGTAGAAAAACAATTACCACTTTATTTAGTGCAACAGTCCATGGTTGGGCCTTTAAGTCTCTTATTTTTCTTTTTTGTTGTTGCTGCATTTGATGGAGATAAGGGGCCAGGACTTTTTGTCTCAAAGCCTGACGGCTGCCCCTGGTTAGCCTCTGTCATGGCTGGATCACCTTTTCCAGAGGCAAGGCGGTTCACACCATTGATTAAATCTTCCCGCCTGGTGTGTAAACGGGGTGATGGGCCCTTTTTATCCTGGGTGCCGGCACCATGGACTCGGATTAACACTCATGTTTCTATCTTTGCTGCATTAATAATTCCAAGTTTTATAATAAATATCTTTAAGGAATAAATGAACATGTAAATGTTCATTATTTTTAATCAATTGATCATTCAAATATATATACACTTATATATATATATATATATATATATATATATATATATATATATATATATATGTATATATATATAAATATATATTTATATATATATATATATATATATATATATATATATATATATATATATATGTGAGTGTGTCTGTGAAAAAGACAAACTAAAAAAAACATTTAAAATACACGAAAAACATTTAAAAAAACAAGAGGGTTACGTATATGATTTATTCTTTTATTCATTTTTATTATTTATTTTTATTTTTACACACATTAAAGTAATCCGTGTACGCGTTTCATAGTTAACTAATCCTCAGCATATATGTATATATATATATATATATAGTCTAAAGAAGCTTTGAGTCATTAATAAAAAAATAAATAAATAAATAAATAAATAAAAAAAAAAAAATAAATAAAAAAATGTAAAATGCAGTTTAAATTCCCAGACAAACTAACTAAATCCAAGATATTGCAGACTTAACATTCGTTGGAAAATTAATAAATGAAAAAAAAAATGAAAAAATATAAGTAAAATAAAAAAAAAGGGGGGGTTAATTATCTAAGAGTGAAACAAAAACAGTAGACCTTAAGCGTCTAATATTAACACGGAGATCATCAGCTGTTTACCATGTAACTGTTTCGGAGATTTAAAAACAGGACAGTTTTAATATTCATGGTTCTCCAATGATACTGATTATACGACCATTTCCCCAATAATCAAGTGTCGAAATAATTCAGCTTAAAATATCACTAATATATACATAAAATAATAATAATGATAAAATAATAATAATAATAATATATTACACTTAAGACTACCGTATGATATAGTAATTTGCATATCAAATAACATTAATTATAACAATAATAAAAAAATAAAAATAATAATAATACTATCTAAACACTATATCCAAGAACCATTCTGCAATATGGTAGCTAGCAATAAAATTATATAGGAATCAAAGTTGCATTAAAAAAATAAATAAAAAATAAAGCTTAAGTACCTTTGGTACCAGAAAAGTAATTAGATAATATTATATATATATATATATATATATATATATATATATATATATATATATATATATATATATATATATATATATATATAAGAAACGCTTGGTTTCCTATTACTAGGCTACTGCCCAAAACAATAAATATTCTATAGTGTAAATAGCTCACACACACACACAATGTGTGTGATATTGCAGCGTTATTTTTAACATAACACATATAAAAATCCCCTGTGACCAGACCGCTGGTAAACTAAGCCTGAGTCTGGTGTTGTTTAACCCATTAGCAATAGACTAATAACCGTGGTGCTTAGAAAAAAGATGTGACCGTCATAATCTTCAGTTTTGATTTACTGGCCATTCTACTCAACTATACTTGTATATACATATAATAGACCATGTTATCTAAGACGATATCTTTTTAATAATCTTCGAGTTCGGTTTATGAACTAAAAAAAAAACACTTCTTATTCATTACAGTAAAGATACAAAGTATAAGCGAATTCGGAATAGCGGCGGCTAAGAAAAATAAGAGTTATCTCCCTCAGATCGGTTACTGCTTATACAAGAGCGCCGAAAAAACTAGCATCCCTGTTTGTATGTAGCCGCCTAATTAAGATGTTTCCACCATGGACTAGAATTAAAACTCATGATTCGCTTTTTGCTGTATTAATCATTGCAAGTGTTAGAATAAATCACTTTAGGGAAGAAATAAACACGTAAATGTTAATTATTTCTAATCAATTGATCATTCAACCGACTTTTAAACTCAAAACGCTTTCCAGGTTCGCCTGAGGCATCAATTCAAAACAAGGAATTCTCTTATATGTCTCTATAAATTCAGTTTATTTTCCTGAAATAGAGATAGTATACGTATACAGTATCTTATTGGCCTTTTGGCCAATATCTAACTGTAGTATCTGTTCCGATGAATACTACACCCTATAAACCGGTATCGTCTTGGCCTTCGGGTTTTGATTCCGCCGGTCTGTGGGGTTGTCCTGTGCAGTTCTAGGAGGTCCACCCTTCCAGGCTTAATTTCCGGTGCACAAACAAATAAAAAAGATATTTCAAAACATTTGATTAACAATGGTTATTTTGACAAGAAACAAACAAAAATAAACATCTAATTAATCAGTTTTTTAGCTATGGTTTATTCGTTTTATATTTGTATATATGTATTTACATTTACTTTTCTTTGTCGTAATTTATCGGCTGCCAGTCTTTTATTTATCGTTTGGCAGTTTTAGCTTCGCTAACTCTCGGGCGCTTCCGTTGTGATAACCCTGATTCTATGCTATAAGTGTTCACTTGATATCCTTATATTTGTATTTATCTTTTAAAACTCTACTTATGCAGTAAACATTACGTTGATGGTGCCTTGACCTGTTCAAGAACTTCTTTCTATTCCTGTTGCTCTGACGCATCTTTTAAACGCGTCTCTTATTTTATTAGTGCCATTCTTGTTGGGGTCGTTGATTGCTTGTAGAATGTGAAATTTCTCCGAATTGCACAGAAAACAAACGTCTCTCTACTATTTTTCATTTTATAGTTAAGAGTGTCTCCTCATCCTTCAATTGTCATACTCGAGTCGCTAGTGTCGTATGGGCTTCGCCCTTATAATTCTAAGGTGTACCTGTGTACATACAGGATCCTTTTAAATGTATTGTGCATGTATTTATTCCGAAAACTTGCAATGATTTATTCACTAAACGGATAATGAGGAGTTTCCATCGTAGGCCATTGTAGTACACATCCGAATTAGACAATTAAATTAAAACAGCGGTAAGAGTTATCTCCCTTTGATGGTGATTTCTCTTTAACTTTGTTAGATCGAATAGAGTAATTACACCATATTCTTATTGTACTTTTTATTGTGATTGTTATATTTATTATTTATGTTTACTATTAACTAAAAGATGTTTCATTATTAGTACTTGGTCATTATTTGTTATCGTTATTATTGTGATAGTCCTTAGCGATACCGTTGTGAATAATTTTATTGTTAGCATCGGGTTCGATCGGTTTTATCATTATTATTATTATTATTATTATTATTATTATTATTATTATTATTATTATTATTATTATTATTATTATTTACTCACTAGGAGTTATCACACTGGTCATCGTCAGTGGTCGCCCACTGCCGACAACCTGTGGTATTCTCTGGAGTCCGAGTGACAACAAGTCTCCTCAGGCCTCCAGTATGCTCCACCTCTTTTCGTTCATCACCGCTGATGACCTTGCGGTAATCGCAACAGCCACCTACCAACGATTTCCCGCTGATAAGGTTCATTGGTCCCCTCTGGGGCCCGAGTGGCAACAAGCCTTCCCAAGGTCCCAGAGCTGTCCGCGCTCTTCCAGTGGAGGTCTGGTTTGCGCTTTCCCTCCTCTACCCTCTGTCCATATTTTTTGTGGCGTCAGCCTATGCTTGCGCCTCATTCGTGCGGTTGTATTTTCCCTGGTTCTGTTGTTTTGTGCTTCCATGTGTTTGTTCTCCATTCGTTGCTTATGTGGGTTGGTTTCCGCATTCGAGGACATTTCTCAGGATTGTAGCTGTTTTGATCATTACTGTCCTTTGTATGGTATTATTATTATTATTATTATTATTATTATTATTATTATTATTATTATTATTAGTATTATTATTATTATTTCATAGTAGTTACAACTTTTGGATGGTTTTAGTTTGAGGTTTCGTTTTTTGAACATCAAGTCAATTCCATTGATCTTAGATATTCAGGCTGTACCTTACCACTTATGTGGTTGCTAACAAGCAAGCCTTTTGCAGAATTGGAAAATACATTGTCTCGTCAATCTGTTTAAGCCATTTATGGTGGCTTTTAGTTATGGTTCCAAGCTTACATTTTACAACGGAAATCGCTTTTACTTCTTTACATTTCCATAGTCTAACTAATTCCCATTTTCGATCTTGATATTTACTTTTATTATCGTGTTCTTTCTCCTGCACGCTGGTATCGAAGAGGCAGGCTATATCAATGATTAAGCAAGTTCTCTTGTGTTTGTTTAGAAAGATTAAGTCGGGTGTTAATGTTCAAGAACCTTATCAGTTTGTATGCGCATGCTCCAAAGAAGTTTGACAGTGTCGTTCTCCTGCACCACTTCTGGCTTATGCTCATATACCTTCTCACTGTGGTCCAATTCATAAAGTTTGCATATATTCCAGTACAGTACCTGAAGCGACTTTGTCGTTTCTCAAATGTTTATACTAGTGTTGTGATAGCATTGAGCATTCAGATAGAATATGTGCTAGGCTATCTTCCCTTTCATTACACAATCGGCATATTATTATTGTTATTATTATAATTATTATTATTATTTTCATTATTATTATTATCATTATTATTATTATTATTATTATTATTATTATTATTATTATTATTATTATTATTTGTATTCACTAAGAGATCTCACACAAGTCATTATCAGTGATTGCTCACTGATAATAACCGGTGGTGTTCTCTGCAGTCTGAGTGACAACAAGTCTCCGGAGGTTTCCAGTCCTCTCTACCTCTTTCGATAACCATTGCAAATTATTTTGCGTTATCACAACATATACTTACAATTGATTTCTTGCTGGCAACGACCTTTTGTCTTCTTTGGAGTTTGGATTGCAATAAGCTTTCCCAAGGTTTCATTCCTCTCCACACTCTTCCAGTGTAAGTCTGGTTAGAGCTCTCTTTCCTTGGTCTTTCCATTCTCCTTTGACATTCACGACTAGTTTGTGTGGTATACGCCGAGGTTGTCTCCATCACTTTTAGGGGGTGTTTATGAAATTACTTGTATTTTCTGTTCCTTTGTTTCATGCGTGAGTGTTTTCTTTGTTTTCGGTATTCTTCCTATTGTAACTACCATGTGACTGGTTATCATTCGTAGCTTAATGTAGGTTGGTTTCCGCATTCAAGGACTGTGCTTAAGATTACAGTTGTTATAATTGTCGTCCGTTGTATGGTCACAGTCTTTCTTTTGATTCCAATTTCTGTCAGTTTTTTTCTGTTCCTTGCGCTCCTCCGATAATTGCTATTATATTGGCTTTCTTCATACTCCTTATCGCTTTCAATGCTCTGTCGAGTTCCGTGTATTTGCTTCGTTTTTCTGTCTCCTTGATCTTACTCGCTTAGCATGCAAGTGACTCCGGTTTCGAATCCTGAGTGCGGATGTGTTCTACTGATGAACCCAAAGGAGGGCGAAACTCGAGTCTAGGACTTCCGGTTTGTTTCTTTCATAGGTTGTGGGCTGCGGCGTTGTCTGATTGTGGAAACAATTATATATATCATCTCACATTCAATATATATATATGTATGTGTGTGTGTATTACACACAGTCAGAACAACATCGGTACCGTCGATTTCAATTTCTAACAAAGGGGCCTCTTTATCGGACTCTCTTCTGCCTCTGTTTATTTCTGTATCCCCGGAAAATGTCGGCTATATATATTATTTCGCTAATGGACTAGTGAAAACCCGATTGTCACTATAACAACGGAATATGAAAATCAACTATATACACTCAACGTTACTTCAGTACATTATGAAAGTAGTATACTCGCTGAAGGTAGTTCTTGTTTATCCTTTCGTAATTTTGTCAAATAGTCGATTAAGTGCTATTCACATCGGAAGCCGACATAAATAACGTAGTCTATAGTCGAATCGTCAATCAAACAAGAATAATCTTGCAACTGAACGCCATGCATTACAATAGATAATTCGTCTCGTCTTTAGTTACATAGATTCTTTTGTGGGATTGCTCTTGAAAGACAACCAATTCTTTTAAACGATTTAGCGATTTTAGTCTTGATCTGCGAATTCTGAGATGTATAGGAGCATCATAAATCATAAATAGAAAATAAAAGAATCGATAGTTCGCATGTTTTGATCTCTTCTACTTATTTGAAATCATGAAATCGTCAAAATGTTGGAAAAAGCTGATGTCGATACATATCGGTCTTATATCTTAGTTTCTTTCCGTTTTCGTTTAGATTTTATGGAGTTTAATATTGTTGTAAATATAGATATACATTTCTAGAAGTAAGAATATTGTGAGAAAAATATGTAATCTATCCGGTGTAATATTCTATTAATAAGTTCAAAATGAACGAAAAATAAAAACAACCCAATCACAAATAATAGATTAATAATTATACTGTGTAATTTACACGGGTAAAACCATGATTTTCATGTTAAATTTATGTATAGATATCCCAGTCAACAATTATTTTGGTTAAATATGCGATTATTTATTCATTTTTGCTTTCTTTCTTTCAAGGAAACGAGATATTCTACCACCGCTAATTGAATTTACTCAGTCAACACTAATTATCTTTACTTATTGTCAAAGGAAAAAAGCTGGTTGTTATATCTCGTTTTTTTTAAGTTATATTAGTCGATCGATTAGAGTTTTTACTCCCCTTTGCTTTCATAGTATTTTGTCTAAATGTATGACGGTGTACTCCTCATAATCGTTCGACTTGTCACAGCAATTACCGAAAAGATTATACCAGTCATTTCGTTGCAAAATATCAGTTATAAAACTAAAATTATGTTTGAAATTTAAAACGATTCTCTAAATCGTTTTCGTCTATCGCCGTATTCATTATTTTATGTATGTGTATGTGTGTTGGATAATGACTGGGGATGGACGCATCTATTTGAGACGGGTTTGACTTACGCGATTTCTAGCGGAGTCATTCCGTGCGAATCTAGCGATGTGTTTCCCACGACTGCAGTGACAGGTGATGTGGCCTTAAGGTCAAGGGTCGGATCACAGCTGCGTCGATCACGAGGTCCGTTACGTCACAGTTTTTCCCCGTGGGAAAACGTTGAGATTTAATTAGTTACTGACTTGGAAGCGAAGAGTCAACAACGATAGTCATGTAGCTGTTACAAGCTGAGAGATTCGAATTTTTGAATCCCAAAATTAAGAGCCAGAATGAATGTTAGTATTTCCCCCCTCTACAAATAACTAGATTAACGTAGGAATTTTAACTAGTGTAACCTCTCTCCCTGTCTCTCTCTTTCCAGCGAACTCCTCGATTGTTGGCTAATTAATTAATAGTAAATAAATGGCTCGAAAAGCAAAATACTTTGTGGATTTATTGAAACAAAGGTTTGATTCCAGAGCGAAGATAGTAGCCCAAAACCCAAGTGAAAGGGATCATGACGGCAGAGTTGCGGACAACGGAGAATCGCGTTTACTGCTGGGTAGACGATAAGCAGTAGTACGGATAGTAGAAACGCACGACGTAAGCAGAGGCGCTAACTATTGGCGCTAATAGTTCCCTGCAATCGACACACGAACGACGCTAAGCAGAGAGAAACGGCATATCGTCCCACGAGTAGCGATGCCCTCCGTTCCAAATCAACAGCGAAGGTAAATCTACGACGACACGCGACATTAAAGTTATGTCAAAACCAGTCAATGTAACATGTGTACGAATATATTTGTGTATGTAATAGCTGTACGCCATCGTTCCGTGCATGTGTGGGTTTTTGTTTTTGTTTTGTCCTCCCGTATATAGGTTTGTACGTATGTCTCAGCTTAAAAAAATGTGCAGAAATTTGATTGGTTAACACATGCCTTCAGACATTATCAACACATGGAAAAAGCTCGCTGTAAAATGATCACACACTGAAGTAAATGATCCATATTAGAGAATATAAAAATTAACTATTTGTCACACTTCTCTATATATGTTGAAACTTTAATACACTTGTAGGCTTTTTAGGTTGCTTAACAGTTTTTACATTGTATGTTCTTGATAATGAAAATAACAAGGAATGGGATGAACTCTGGTGAGAGAAAAAACTTATGAGGTGGCGTTGGGTCAAGAATAGAAGTAGTAATATCAGCATTACAATAGAAAGATAGGAAGAGGCTGATATATACATGCCGTCAATAAGAATAAATAGAAAAGAGAGAATGATGGAAATCTTGTGGTTTTGTTTACGGCATATAAAATCCTTTCGGATTATTTAATGTCGAATCCGGTCATTTTGGTGAAAGTGTCCGTGCTTCAAGTTCTTTATATGTTCAAGTATTTACCCATGGTGTTTGCGTTGGTTGTTGTAAGGCATATCAACCCTACTCGGGTGATTTAATGCCGAATCTAGTAATTTTAGTGAAAGTTTTTATGCTTCAATTTCTGTATATGTTAAAGTATTTAGTCCTGGTGTTTGGTTGAGTCAACGGGTGTAAGGGAGGGATAGGGGAATGAGGAGCTACACGGGTAGGGGAGGGAGGGGTATTGCTCTTTTTAGTTTAACATTTTGCTGACCATGATTTAGTTTTGCAAAGAGCAAAAAAAATAAAACATCAATGTTTGGTGCATTTAAGGTCAGGGAGCAAATATCTTAAGGCACCTGATATAGAATGAGAAAAACAGAATAACGTTAATTAATTACATGAAGAAAGAAGACGAAGTAACTAAATGTTTACATTAATATAAATACTTCCAATGGTGACCAATTATTATTAACGTCTGCGATCTGATTGTGTGTGATATTGGTACATGTTTGAGGTTTCTAATATATTATGATAGACTATCATCTTGAATCTGTACCATTCTGCATAACTCTTTTGTGGGGGCTTATGTTTCGCATACATACATGCATATGGAGAATACTTGTGCATGCATATCAGATATCCCCCCCCCCTTTATAAACATCGTCTGCCAATAGTTAGGCCGGTATTAAGCACAGGGTTAGAAGGTGAGGATCGAGCATCTCTCTGGCCACCATTCCTCTAAGCAAGCTTAATATTTTCATCCTGTTGAGCGGCGTTTCCGACTCCCCGCCTCTTCATCCGTTTCCGGATTTTATTTTTTCTTCCTCCGCTTTTTTTGGCTTTAGTCAATCTATCAATTTTTTTATTCGCCTCTAACGCATTATTTGTTTTTAGTTTTGCTTCCTTAACCGCAATATATTCTGGGTTTTGAAACAAAAATAACAACGTATTTTTCCCGCCATATTCACATTCTGTACTTTAATAATAATAGCTATTTCAGTTTAGAATAACGAACAGGAATAGTATAAATCCAGTTTTATTATATCCAATAATTGTTTTATAAAATACACTATCATGCCCGGGCGTTACCCGGGAATAATTTAGACACACCGAAAACATCATGTTCAAAACCCTGGACAACATAGTATTTAAAAAAAAAAAATTTTGTATTTCCTGTGAGTATCAACGTATACGTTACAAATTAAACAAAGTAATACACAGACCCCACACATATTTTTAAATTCCTTCATATTGTTTATTTAATTTTTCAAATTTTGAATTTTGGCTATTCCCCTGCCAACTTATCAATCTATATAATTACTCTGATAATAAAATGTCAATCTTTGAAAAGCCTGTCTTTAGGAAAATAATAAACGTGTTTTTATCAAGTACATCTTGCATTGGGCAATCAAAGATAAAATAGATGTGTCAACCGCACAGCTTTATCTTTCTTCCTTCATTTATCTTTATAATTGCTCTATCTCGTATATTAATTGAGCTTAAATCATTTCACTATAGGTTTAATACTTTCAAATTATACTTTTTGTCTCATATTATATATATATATATATATATATATATATATATATATATATATATATATATATATATATATATATGATAAAAAAGAAATAATATGCCAACCTAATGGAAAAATAAAATTAGAATAAACAAAATAATTAGTTATGTATTCGTTAAGGTTTCGTCTTTATTACCAGACTTCCTACTATCTGTTTGTAGCTCATAATTTACTTGTTCATATGCGGTCTTATCAAGTTTTACCTCTCCTACTACTATTGTTTCAAATGTGTTGTACTTCCTGTGTTATTATCTTCAGACTAATCATTGTGAGGAAGTTTGAAATAAAGACGAAACGTTGATGAATACATAAGAAATATTATTGTTTTTTCTATTTTTCATTTCCCATATATGCGTTGTTTCGTGGTCAATCCTATGTTTTTCGGATGTTCCAAATGGATACAGGCAAAGATGCAATTTATGTTTAGAGGATAAAATAAGAATCCTAAAATACGAACACAATAATCTTTTAAACAAACGCGATGAGCGTATGGAATATGCAGACATAAATGTAAATTTAAAATAACCAATATCTCATAATCCGATAGACATCTAGATTTGTAACGGTGAATATACCAACTAGATTATTTACGGTAAAAAAACCCAATAAGTATTTATAATAATATCTGTTATGGACACGTAATTACTGACTTGGTGATATTCATTATAGGGGTTTTGGGATGTATGCATATATAATTGCACTTTAAGATATTTGTTTATTCTGATTATTTACTTAAAATAAGATAGTTTTAAGAAATTGTCTGCTGATAATATACTAATCATTGAATTAATTTAAGTATAAGTGTATACTATTATAACTAGACATTGTTAGATTGGAATTAGGTTATAATAATAGATATCCATAGATTATAAATTAACATGAGATGATTTTTTAGAACTCAGATTATTATTGTATTACAATCAGAATATAGAATGTTTATGTAAATGTTTTGTATATAGATGCATATTGACATATGTGTGTGTATGTAACTGCATGCGTATAATATTTATTTCAAATGGATTCAAATATAATCTTAAATAATTTTTATTTTTCAAATATATCCTATCTCTCGGATCAAGACAGACTGAAAACCTGCCAACTGTAAACCTTCCACTGTTTGTCAGTCGGTCGATGACACGCAACCGTCTGCCTGTTTCTCTTCTTTTCTTTCTTCTTTTCTTTTTCCTATGAGGTTGAGAACACAAGTCTATCCGAATTTATATGCCGCAAAAAATATTGTTGCGTGTGTACGTGATCGTAGGAGGTGTATATATGTGCGTGTGTGTAGAGGCGTCTATACGTTTTATATCACAAGTCGTAAGTGTCAATAGAATATGTGCTTTTAACACAGCCGTTATTATTAAAAAAAACAATAAGTTCCCTTTCGATCGCCTTAGTTAAATATAAGATTTTAATTCCTCCTCGCTCTGTAAGAGGTGTTCAGATTGGTTGCGACCACCACTCTCTCTGGTTATATTTGAATTGTTGAAGGTGAATTCAGCTTTCTGTCAGTCTCAAAAAGATAATTGTCTAGTTTGATGCTTGAGGAAACCACAAGGTTGAAATAAATTATTGCATTGACAATTATGTAATTTCGTGTTATTATATTTTATGTTATATATATATATATATATATATATATATATATATATATAAATACATATATATATTTGATTTATTTATTTTATACGTACATATAAAAGTAATAAAAATATATATTAACGGTAAAAATACGTCCTATGAAGGAAAGAGCGACTAATAATGCAATTTTCTGCATCTTAATAACTTAAGAAAGTGAGACAATCGAAATGATAGTAAGCAAAATAACAACGAACGCTACAATCACCAATACAAATTATTACATATATATATATATATATATATATATATATATATATATATAATATTGGAAAATAGCTTATTCATGGTCTACGAGGTATTAGTGTAGCAACACATTGAAAGTGGTTCTACGCTGAGATTCGAAACCCAAACGGTCGGTCACATCCAAATAGGAAATCCAGCTAACTCCTCTATACATGATGCTAAGAAACCTGCAAGGGATAATTGAAAACACATTTAGTGTTTGTTATATACATACTTCTTCATATATATTTCACCTCGCTACCACTATACGACACTGTATTGTATCCTTTTAATAATGTTATTACTTTACGCTTTTAAAAGTTATTTAATTTATTCACACATAATGCCCCCTAAATACACTCTAATAGAACTACAAACTAGAGTTTGTAAATATTTATTCATCGATGTTTAATACCCATGGTAAAATTTTCAGTAACAATTAAGGAATCTAAAAGGACATCAAACTCTTTTTTACTCTCTCTGCATCAAACAAAATTTAACTAAATACAGCCCACATGTGGACACTTTACGTTTAGAAGCCGTATTTTAAAAAAAAGTTATAATAGTAAATTAGTTTAGGAGTTAATCTGTACATACAAATATATGAGCACATGAACATAAAAAATGACTAACTAACTACATATATATATATATATATATATATATATATATATATATTCTTATGTGAATGTATATAAAGTAAGTTGTGTTTGAGTATAAATATAAATAGGGGCATATGTATAAACGCATACACATCTAATATATAAGTTCAAGACAACTGTTCCCCTGTACTATCTTAAAGATTAGGAAAATAACCACATGCATTGTGATTATTTTTCTCCAGCTAAAACTTAATATTACTTGTGGCCTTCCATCTTTGATTCTTTTACAAACATACTCGATAATGATGAAAGCACCCCCTAACAGTTTAGTACTGACACACCGCATTGACACCGGGAATTAATAAACAACGTCTACTTTTCAAAAAACTGTCAGGCATTATTTCTTATTTGTGTGCTATTAATT
Source organism: Sepiola atlantica (assembly GCA_963556195.1). NCBI lineage: Eukaryota > Metazoa > Mollusca > Cephalopoda > Sepiida > Sepiolidae > Sepiola > Sepiola atlantica. Next base: position 111,595,744 of record OY744528.1, on the reverse strand, counting down.
TACTACATAATATAAAACATTACGCACACCTGAAATGGATAGTCCCGCTAATTAAGGTTATTTTCGAGAATATTGGATTACGGCACTTCTAATTATTACGTATACATTCATAGTAAACCCGGTTTTAAGAGAATGCAATTTACAGAAATAGTTATTTGCGGTATTTCCTCTTTAAACATGGCGGCTACAATTTCTTAAACGACTCGACTCCGAATTAAGTCTCTATACGCAAAGATACTAGACATAACCTATAAAGTGTACATTTTGTTTTTCTTTACATTTTCACACACATTATATATAAAAATTGTGAAAAACATAGATTTATTAATATAGAACATAACCAAAGCGTGTAACAGGTGAACCCTACATTCAGTCGGCTTACGACGAATCGTACGATAACACGAATGCCAGATACTGACTGGTTTCGTTTAAATAACCTCCTTTTTCGTTAATTGTCATACTCGCTTTCGTTGCTGAAACGTAAGCAGCGTATATCTAAAACCGACAGGTTTATGGTTCGATCCCAGTCATCTAACACAGGTATTTTCTAAAATGTTATTTTGATTACATTGTTAAACTTCTGCATACGAGGGTACGGGGGCAATTGACTATAGGCCGGATTTTTCAATATTAACGTTTTTCCACAGACAACTGTGTTGTCATCTACTACTTATGAGTATTATATAATGTAGCATTTTTTATTTACGCCGACATATGCAACACGCACATAAACACACACACCCATATATATATATATATATATATATATATATATATATATATTTATATATATATATATACACATATATATATTATATATATATATATATACATATATATATAAATATATATATATATATATATATATATATATAATAAAATATGAAACTAAAAGTATACTTTTAGAGGATAGGACGTATAGTGAAACGGTTTACTTGGCCTTGTCTCCAATCAGAGCTGCTGCTTTACTTTGACTCGATCGGAGTCACTACTTAAATGCCTGACTGTCTGCGTTTAATGTATACAGCTACATCTTAACTTCCGAAAAAACTACTTTCACTCTCGATCCACGAAAGTATCTTAAAATGACACTAATTCTCAAAATTACATCCGAATAAGTGCGTTCCATCTACGATTGAACTAAACATATTTCTATTGGATTATCTTCATTTTTGAAAATGTTCAACACCGCCTTCACGAAACCCCCTTTTTCCATCTTTAAATCTTCTTTTCACCGGACACCTTATCTACGGACATTCACCAACTGGAAACGGACGCGATAATATCCGAGGTAATGGCTAAATCCGGTCTGTAGTGAATTGGGGTCATAAATGGTTGGTAACTTTTAATGCCACAAAGACAAAGCTCATTTCCGTCAATAACTACAATAACTATTTCCAACCACCGATTGTCATGGCAAATAACACCCTACGTCGGCGTAACCTTCACAGGTAGCATGAATTGACACAAATAAGTTAATACATTACCAGGGCTGCAGCAAAGAATGTGGGTTCCCTCTACTGTGCTAGTAAACTCCTCACACCTGACATTATCCTGTATCTGTACAAAGCCACCATTCGCCCATGTATGGAGTATTGTTGTCACATTTGGTCTGGTGCATCATCCGCTAGTCTCTCCTACCTTGACAAGGTCTAAAAATGTCGACAACTTAATAGGTATCTCACTGTCAATCAAGCTCCAGCCCCTGTCCCATCGCCGCAATGTAGCATCCTTGTGCTTGTTTTAAAAACACTTCAATGGATTATGCTCCGATTAACTGGCTACTTTGGTGACCCCCGCGACGTAAATTCACTTGACCAATTAGACAATCAGCTAAATTCCACCCATTCGCTGTGGAGGTCCCCAGATGCTGGAGAGCCTTCTACTTCAATTGCTTACTTCCTCGTGCTTCTTGACTCTGGAACTCTATTTCTGCTCCCTGTTTCCCGACAGTACCAACATGCAAAGGTGAACCACTAATGTAAACATAAATCTCGCTGAACAACTCCTAACTTAGAATGACACCCTAAACCTACACCCTCATTCTCCAGCAGTCCCTGACGTCTACAGTGTTTGGGATTAAATATCATTAAAAAAAGCAAATAAGCCCAGTACCCACACTTCTGAACCCTGCTCTTTAACCAATTGCCCATTCCACACTCTGGGCTCTGCATTTGAACTGGTACAATTAGCAGACTACAATGTGTAAAGTGCCATAATTTCTACATCTGTAGGACTGTCACACCTCTGCACAAACGCATCAAGGAACACTTGTACACAAACTATTTTTAAAAAATAAGCACATCTTATCATTGGCCCCACACAACACATTATCCATGCTCTCATGTTTGCCTTAGTTAGAACAATTGGGCATTCTGATCCCTAAACATTGCATCTCTTTAAATAACAGAGCCGAACTTTGTTCTTCCTTCATTGTTTAACCCCCTCCTAGATCATCCCGCCTCCACTTACCTTGGACCATGATTTATATTCCTTGCTCCTTTTTCTCTGCCTGATTCCAATGATTTCAACCATCTATCAACATGACGCCTCAAGATCTCGCCTATCCACGCTCTCACGTTTATTTTTCTCCGGTACCCTTTCATTAAGACAGCCTGCTCCTCTATCCCTTCCCATTAACTCACACCCATCTTCCCCTACGTATATTCTTTTATACACCTATTTTGTCAATACTCTTCCCCACAAATTTTACAATCTCCTATTCGTAGACTACGCCACCCACATTTTGAACATTTAGACGTATCCCCCATATATTATACTTACGCTTTATTAGTTTCGTTCACTATATTAATAACCTTGTAATAAAATGTTGTTTTTAATTATATATAACCCCTTTTCCTTTTTTCGTTTAATAACCTATTCCCTCACTCGAGGTCCTTGAGTATAAATGAATAGATGAATGTTGTATATTAACAAATTCAATCTGACCATACTTTAATAAACTTTACTTAATTATCCCCCTTTAACCATCCATAACTCCTGCCATCTGAGAGCTGATCTTTTAACCTCCCTAATTATCCCTCCTTTATCATTTTCTGACTATTGATCCGAACCAATATTTAAATTTTTAACATTAAACATGAATATTAAATAGTTAATAAAAAGAAAAAAAGTAAATAATAAATAAATAAATGAAAAAAATAAATTCAAATACATTAAATCAAACATGCATATTTTAGAACTACTAAATTAATTAATCTTGATAATCTATTTCACATCTTAACGATTGCATTTTTTGGGATCTTGTCTTTCGGCGAATCTCATGCTCTTGTTTTTTCAATAGTAGCGTCCTCTTGGCTTTTCATCAACTGACCGAGCCGGTCCAATTCTTGTTTTCGTTTTGAAAAAGACAGGTTGTTACTCTCGAAATGATTATGGTTTCTACTATTCCGGACCTGTAAATAGTTAGCAGTAACCCTACACATTTTACAATTTAGTGTCTTAATATTTATTTTTTTTAAATATGAATAAATTGATCTGAGATTTACAATCTCTTGCCATTTATTTTTGTCCATCCGATATTCGACCGTCCGGTTCTCGACATTGCATTGCATTCTCACTTTCATAATTACTTGTTTACTAGAATTGCTTAAAGAAAACCACAATTTCCCTTTATATATATATATATATATATATATATATATATATATATATATATATATATATATATGTGTGTGTGTGTGTGTGTGTGTTTTTGTGTTTGTGTGTGTGTGTGTATATGTGTATCTTGAAGCTGGTGTGGTTTATTTGCGATGCTGGTGTGTGTCTATGCAGAACACTTATACATTTTGAACATTCTATAATCTCTCATCCTCTCTCTATATATATATACACACACATATATATATATATATATATATATATATATATATATATATATATATATATATATATATATATATATATATATATATATATATATATACATATATAATGCGAGACACAGAGACAAAGGGACTATGAATAATGAATGCGCCGAGAGTATTCTAGTAGAAAGCTGCAATAAACCTGCAAAATAATGCGCAATCCGGTAATAAGTTAATAGATGGTATATCTTAAATAGTCATTTTAAAATTACTATCCATTCCAAGAGGTCAAACGAGTTCCTCGAGAAACAAATGTTGACGCCGTCTCACTGTTGTGTGTTATTCTGCCGTTTGTCATTAAGCTACTTAATTGATTAAAAAAAACAACGGATTAATCAGATCTATTTTCGAATGATGCCTGCGACTCGGATAATTGTTAGTTTATTCGAAGGAAGACGACGCCATGAAGCCGGTGCCAAAGATTAACACAATGTTATTGTTTTTTTTTTATTTTATATAAGCTGCTTGCAGATATTCTGTAGCGAGTTAATCATTATCGGCATAGAATTGATTGCGCTTTGTTTAATAAGTGGAAATCGGTAATTACTTGCTCGCAACGCCAGTAAATGATATGTGTAGGTTGGGAAACAACGATGTTGGAAAATTTGAACTCAACTATCATAATGAATAGCGCCGAAGAGAAAACATGGATAATAGCTATACAAGATTTATTCAGCTATGCACGAAGGACACTTTCCATATCGCCCGGGAAAACACACGCACATGTTGTATATTTCCTGCACTGCTAAATAATTAGCACCTCCCCCACGATACTATAAAAAATATACCACCTAGAAAATAAATAATGCTAACATCGATACGCACATCAAATTTATAAAAGCATTTTACTTTAAGGTTCATATAATCAGTATCTGTACATGTCGACCAAGCCTTATTTTTAGAATCTCTCTTTCTCTCTCTCTCTCTCTGTCTGTCTGTCTCTCTCTCTCTCTCTCTCTATATATATATATATATATATATATATATATATAGTAACACATAAACACAACACATACTATTAATATATATATATATATATAGGAATCTGTTTATTTCAAAGAGTAAGTAAAGAGTCTGTTATATTCACTTATTCCCGGTAATTGCATAATACTATAATCTTCTTTAGAAAGAAATACGCAATCTACAGTGTTGCTTATATTCAATAAAGTTATTATTTTTCAATAAATGAACATATAGATACACAGAGAGAGAGAGTAAGACTCACATATATGTGTATATATATATATGTATGTGTGTAACTATCTTTCTCTATCTCTTTCAGTATATATATATCTATATATATATATATATATATATATATATATATATATATGTGTGTGGGTCTGTGTGTATATGTGTGCATGTTTATGGGGTTGGTGTAGTTTATTTGTGGTGTTAGTGTGTGTCTATTGAGAACAATTAAACGTATACAACAGCGAATACTATTATTATATGAATATAAGTACGTTTGTTTTTGAGATACAATAAATAATCTGTCAGATTTATTTATTTACGGACATTTCAGAATAATAAATTCTTTCTCAGAAAGGAGAAACAGTCTAAATTCTTCTTAATGTTCCATGAAGTTTGTTTAAAAAATTACCCAAATAATTGCAGAATTTAATGAAAGAATTTCGAATTATTATTTAACATTTTTTTTACGTAGATATATGTATAAGAAAAAATATCACAGAAAAAGAAAAATATTATATTTACATAAAATTTGTGCGTACCCCATTCGTATCAGGAAAAGGTTTAGACTAGCTGTTAGTGTGTCGGTCTTGACTTTTAAAATTACTTCTAGTCCTACATTTTCTTATGTCGACTTGTATTTCACTATTTAACTTCAATTTACGTTCAGTAAAATCGAGTTTGGTGAATTTTATATTTTTCTAAAAGAACTTCGAAGCTATCAGCATCATTTCCGGCAGAACGACAATGACTAAATTCAGCACGCTACCTATTAACAATTGTTTTCTATGGTGCAGTCTGAATAAGAGTTATCTTTCGTTGAACAGTTTGTTTTATTTTCGTACAACACACGCTATATCAATCGACGCAATTGAGATGTTTCCATTGATTTAAAATCTTCAACAATAGCGCTGCTTGAGAAAAGTTATTTATAAACTAATTATTTGATTTGGGTCAAATTTACACAGGTGCTATTTGAAGGACATTACTTTATAAAAATCATAACGATGTTTTATGACTGGCACCATCTATATATAAATCCTACACTTTTTGAGTGATGTGTCAAACATTCTCTGTGCACACCTCAGACAACGTTAATATTTTAGGGTATAGTATTTAACTTTAATATGATTTGAAAATTGATTTACATCGTCAACAATACATATATAAATGTCTAGATTTATTTTTACATTTTAAAATGTTAAATATAAATTAATTATAACACACAGTTTTATAACACAACATGTTATAATAGGTCGATATTATTTCATTTGAGACTGCTCGATAATCACGGATGATCTCACAATGCTTTTTGAGGAATCCGTTTTAATACTTATTGCATAATCTCATATTCATAGTTATAGGAAACAATTATGTGTACTATTGTTCTGATAATAGTATTAAAATATGCAACTTATAGTTGTATATGCACGTACAACATATTGAATAGTTTGCATACAGAAGACACACACGTTTGCTATTTAAAACATGGTGATAATTTCCATCAATAATAAAACGTTAGAATTCTTGTCAGTTGAGCTAAAGTTAGCATGTCGTGGGTTTGCTTGTAAATTGCGTAAAAACACAGAAACAATGAAAATAGTAAATTGATGAAAATAAATTGACATAACGTCTTCAAAATTTCTAAATAATATTCTGAGTCATGACATATGTGAATTATGACCGGAAATAGATCAAATAAAAGCAAACCTACACATATTTTCGGACTGGCCGACCGGAAACTAATGAGGAATCTACGTAGGCAAAGAGGATTTACAGTTTATAAGATTTTAGTTTGAAAACTAACTCCGCAACACGTGTACTACTGCAGAAGATATATCTTATATATCTATTTCACACTGTATCCTGGTCGCTGGACGCGGTCTAAAGTCATTAGTTTCGCTGTTGTGAGCAGGTACTTATGGAGGAGGCCACGA
>OY744528.1:111531229-111583729 GCA_963556195.1 Sepiola atlantica | reverse complement strand
CAAAAATGATATCTCTATTTGAAAAAGTATTTTTTTAAATAACATTCTTCTTATCACATTTAACTAGCTAATGTATTGGAATGTTCAGTCTATCATGTCTAATAGATATCTAAAAGTATCTGAATTTTTAGTGCTGAGAATTTGAGGTCTACACATAAAAATGAGTTTTCTTAGGTGTATATTCTATGTGATGAAAAAGCCGAGATAACTAGAAGATTTGGAAGAGATACGTGGCAAGAACACTGCGCATATGCGCAATGAAATAACCTTGCTTAAACACAAACAGGTTATTTCTAAACATAAGCTGCACTTAATATACAGGGTGATTCATAAGTCACTTAGCTATTTATTTTTGAAATTCTAACGTTAAAAAAATACGGTAATACGAAACAGAAAGTGTATTCAACAAATTCATTTATGGGAGTTTAAAATTACAGCAAATTTTAAGAATTTCCACCTTCTTTCTGCATGCATAGCTCCATTCTTTTTTGCAAGGAATTTACGACTCTTTGTAGCATATTTGATTGATAATAAATAAATATATATAGAAACAAATATATAAACGAACACATTAAAAATAACAAATAGCAGTAATTATAGAGTAAGATAACAATTATCAAAAGTTGATAGTATGTTTATGCTTCATATGGTAATCATTTTAAATAGCTAAGTGAAGTGACTTATGAATCACCCTGTATTACTTCTGACAGACACATTGGAAATCACTGAGACCCATACGTCTATCTGACGATGAAACTGAAAGTGATGAAGAAGATTCACAGGTAAACTATCTAACAGAGACATCTGGTATAATTCAAGAGAAATTCACTAATTCAGCAGAAAGTTGCATACTTTCAGCTAAAATAAATGCACCCATCATTGTTAATGCATATATAATGATAGATTCATGAATCATGATAGCAATTATAGCGATCTATGACAGTTGAAATAGGAAAACAAAAAGAAATGTTCGACTAACCGTACTTGCTGCTTCCTGTTGTAATATATGAAAATAGTAAGAATTTTAAAGAGTTTTCTCTCGGTAAAATGAGCAGGAAATTGCAGCCTCCATTTTAGTTAATTGCCGCTCGAAGTTACACTTTGTATTGTAAAATAATATTTGTATATCTTAAACAAATTGCTACCGTTGCAAATAGCCTCCACTGATTTTTATTGTTTGTTTCGAATGGTTTATATTTTGTTCGCCGTAGTCATATATACTTGGCAGGACTCTCCACTGATTATATTGAGCAAATCTTGATGCGAAGTATTGCATCCATTGAAAAACTCACAAGTGCCAACGAAATGACAGAAAAGCAACACACTATGTAGAGTAAGCTTTTGCCTTGAACTAAATCTAATTATACAAAAGTTCACTGGGGGCAATTATACCATTACTAAACAGCACAAAGAAGTAACTGCCACGTGACAAAAATACTGCAATGATACGGAATAGTTTGTAAAGCAAGAAGTCATTCCAATAAATCATTATAGCTCACTGGGTAGCATTATTACACATGTTAGGGCACAGGATTAAGTAACAATAGATAAATAAAAGAAGGTTGTCTATAAGAGTCTTCAATCTACTGCCAGCAAACATAGGGATTTAGCTTTTTAAAGTTTTAATTGAAAAAAGGTCAGTTACCGTTTGATAAAAAAAGTCTGATTATGAACATACACACACTGTATATTCAACCAGGAAACACTGTTTCAACATTATTTGCCACAAAATAACAATTTAATATACGGAACCCTTTTAAAGATGAACTGTGTTGTTATCCAAAATTACTATTTGATTCTACTCTCAGATCTGCAAACAAAGTAATTCTAGGAAAGTAGCATTAAGAGCAATCTGTGATACAACAATGTAAACTTGCCACTGGTGGATTATTTGCTTGGGATGTAGGGGCATTATTACATTATATTATTTCGTATCATAGTCGGAAATATTAAGAAATATGTCATGGATGCATTAGATATCTATAGTGTAAATATTTCAAATGTGTTATTGTATTTGAGGGATACAGTAGACAACTTTCAGTAAAATGCATGACTCATTTGAGAAGATGAGTAAATACTCTGCCTGTACAATATTAATGAAGCATGATTCAAGCAATGTAAAAAGGGGCATTTTATTGCAAAGTAAACCTAATACACATGGATGATTACTGATGTTTTTTTAGGGTTGCAACCAGTGATATGTCAGTGTTTTCACGCCAACAGAGATGATAATGTATTATTGTTTAAACTGCTATCAATTCCACAAAGCATACACACTGTTGTTCTAATTATGCAAGCATAACCCCTCCCTCTTTGTTACTATATGGATGTAAGTACTAATTATGTGTCAATCCTAGATAGGCTGAAAATGCACTTTACAAAATATCAAAAATATATACATTTTAAAATCTGGTTTTGGTCCACAAAAAGTTGTAATATCTACCATTTCCCAATGCCTTACTTGAATGTGAAAACTTCATGTCATTCAACGCATGCAACACAATTGTTATAAAAATAAACAGAGATTAACAAAATACTGCATCAGGTGGAAATGTTCTAGTGGTTGGCAATGAAGACCATATTGTGCTATCGCCATGTCTTGCCTCTAATATAAGCTGCTGCAAAATTCCATTCAGTACGTGTATACTACCATGTAAAGGAAACTATTTTCTAAATCTCATCGCGTGTGGATGGCCGGTGATCAATAATGTAATCATACCAGCACCAGAAAGTCTAATCAACTTGATCTGGTACAACTGCAACACCATTGCAATACAATAGGATTTACCTGTGAAACAGAAAGTGCTAAATTGTTAAACAGTATGTCGAAAATGTTTTGATTCATCTTGAGTTAATTTGCAGTTCTTAAAATTTACATTAAACGAGATGATGAAAATATAATTGAATAACAAAAGTACTCAGAGAACAGAAACCTCCATGAAGAGTTTGCTAATCTCCTACTTCTGAAGAAAAACACTTTGATCAGGTAAGCACAACACACATGGTTAGATAGTAGACTCTATCTAAGTGTTATAATGTTTTATTTGAAACATTATGACATGGTTAGATTTAATTACTTTGAAATGTGGAGAATAATAAGTGACCTGATGCTTTTATTTGTGGGGAGGCATTGATTCGACTCCATGTAGGCATTAAAAGTTTATAATTTGAATAGGTTTGCACTAATTGACCTGTGTTTATGAAATTATTTTTTCGCTTTGTTATTATCTTATGAGGATATTCTGTATTTTTGTTAATACAAATTTGTTATAATATTAGTAGCTAAATATATAAATCTATTTAAGTAAATATTGCTTTAATGGTAAACGTTAGTACTGTTTATCAACTCTTGAATTTTTTTATTGAGGCGACACAACCTTATGCCCTTAACCTAAAGCAATTTTCCAATTTTCATACCGTTGTCGAATACCCATTACATCTTTGCACAATGTGATAAGGTGCAAATAAAACCACCCCGGAATTGACTCATCATAGATGGGTTACGCATTTAACATTTATTTTATCCTTCAAATTCCTGAAAAATCGAGCTTTTATACTCCACCAGAACCCTATACAGACGCATGGTAAAGGTATAATTCAATAAGATGCTTCCGAAGATTAAATCAATCAGGAAACTGCAAAATATGTAAGTTTAGCTATACCTATTATTTATATTGTCGTAGAGCTATGGCGGTCAAGTTCTAGGGAGATTCATATGCCCCTGGTCGGCTGTCTTGATTCAGCGAGGTTTATTTTCATTGCATTATACAAACGAACAAACATATACATATATGGTAATTTGTAATTAAGTACTAAACACAATATGTGTGCATCGTCGCTCTCTTTGTACATTGATTTGTCAGGACAACCTCATATGAGGATACTTCACCAGTAATGTAAAATCTGCCTAATATATTTAAAATTACATTGTATTAACACCATGACAATATACTTGCTCATACGAGGAAAAGTGCACCTTTTTAACAGTTATGTCTCCTCAAGTACAACACTAAGCTTGACACTCACCCAGACTAGATTAATTCCTGTCCTGGAATCCCGTAGGACCAAGAGACCACAAGAAATATATACGATAACATAGTTAACTAGTGAATATGGGAGAGGAAACTAAATCAACGTTTGATAGATATAATAACTTTAATAGAATATTCGAATATCCATGTATCTTATATAGAGATCAAGTGTTTGCCCCAGGAATAGCGCCCTTGATTTCTGAGAACTTCAACTTAAGTAAAATAAAACAAGACAAATATATATATATATATATATATATATATATATATATATATATATATATGTGTGTGTCTGTATAAACTTCTAGTACAAATGGGTTACATTGTTATCGAGTAAACAAATATCATGGTTACCTACTGTGCGTTATAGGTAAGCGCAAACAATGCAAAGAAGCTCTCATCAATATGAAAGGAACCCACAAGTAATGGTAAAAGTAAAAAAAAAAACAGTTGCGAATATCGAGAGATTTTTTGCAAAACAAAAATGCACTGAATCAAAACGTCAAGAACGAAGATGATTGGCTATATATATATATATATATATATAAATATATATATATATATATATATATATATATATATATATATATATATATTCCGCTCTCTCTTTTTCTTTCACAATCTCTCTCACAATCTCTCTCTCTCTATATATATATATCTATATATATATATATCTATATATATATATATATATATATATATATATATATAGGAGATGCGAAGAATATGTAATAACTACCCAAGCGGCATGAATCTGATTCTTTGCAAATATCAAGGGAGATAAATTCGATATATGAAACAATTGTTGGCCGATGTCATAACAAGATAAAAACCCAAGTGCATGTACAATACATAAATAAGTAAAAAATATACAAATTCGAAAGGCAATATCGGGGAAATAAAAATGGCATTGTTAACTCTATACTTGGAAAAGGGAAGATCACTACATATATATATATATATATATATATATATATATATATATATATATATATATATATATATATGTATATGAATATATATATATATACGTATATGAATATATATATATATATGTATATGAATATATATATATATGTATATGAATATATATATATTTACATATATGAATATATATGAATATATATATATATATATACATATATATGAATATATATATATACATATATACATGAATATATATATACATATATACATGAATATATATATACATATATATATACATATATATATATATATATATATATATATATATATATATATATATATATGTATATATACATATGTATATGTTACGAGAGATAAAGGGATATAACGTGAGGGAATTATGAGCGTTTTTCAGTCGTGCATACAAAGAGTATTATTGTTAAGCCTTTTTTGTACCCGATCGAGGAATGGCCCCTAGGTCTGACAGCCGATTACCGAACACTTTTAACATTATGCCACATTTGTTTGTCATATTTACATTAACATCACTGTGTATGCATATATATATATATATATATATATATATATATATATATATATATATATATATATATATATATATATATACAGCAATATATACATATATATATATGCTATTATAATACAGCTGGGTTAATCAACGTATGATCCGATCGTTGGCTGGGAGGGTTACTTATTGTGTCTTAGCTTTGGAGACATATTTGGAAAGGCTGTGACGTCTTGGGCATCGAACAACACCAGTTCTCCGAGCTCTACGATTGTTATATGCCCGTGAACATTAAGGGTTACTTATACCTGGCTAGATATTTGTCCGGCTTGTATGCTGCGTTGATCGGCTTTGACTGGCTGTGCTGCAATATAAAGCTTACTGTAACAATGAAACACACCATTTTACTTTTTATATCAACATATCATTTCTATCATGTTTTGAATAGAACATAATTAGAAATCCTCCAAATTTACCCAGAATATCAATGCGGCTGTCGTTCTGACAGATTAATGTACGATATGATATTCTCCCTACACCAGCTAAAGAGAAATGCAGAGAACAAAACCATCATTTTGTTCTTGACTTCATAGACCTGACCAAAGCGTTTGATCTCGTGAGGAGAAACGGCCAATTCAAGATGCTTCAACTAATAAGATGCTAAACACAAGTCTTCAGCATAAGATCCTTCCACGATGTCATTATAAGAACTGTATAGTTTAACAGCGACATGTCTGCGTGGTTCGGTGTGAAGAATGGTGTCGAACAAGGCATCTTGTTGGCTGTGACATTCCTCGGTATTTTGTTCGCCCTTTGGCCTTTTGGCTAAGATGAAAGTATAGTATCTGTTCCGATGCATACTGCACCCCATAGACTGGTATTGTCGTGGCCTTCGGGGCTTTATTTACGCCGGTCTATGGGTTTGTCCAGTGCAGTTCTAGGAGGTCAACCCTCCCAGGCTTCGCCTCCCCTCTTTGGGGAGGAGTAAGTTTATTGCTTACTGCCTGTGGTGCCCCTACCGGGGAATGCCGACGGGACTGCACAGGCAATTTTTTAACCCCACTTTCCCGACCCGACCTTGGGTCATATATTACTAGTGAGAGTAAGATAAACACTGGCCTTGTGCCTAACTCTTGGAGAGGAGTAATTCAATACTGTATTTATATTTTTTCAGAGTTCTATCCGTTTTGAATCTAAGCGTTGATTTATGCATGATTCATATGTTTGGAAAAACCTTGGCAATCCGTGTTTCTTGTATTTGTATGCTTCAAAATATTTAATTGTCTTGTTAAAGTCTAATAAAATGTCTCATCCATAGATAACATGACGGCCAATTGTTTGCTGGTCAAATTTGGACGTACATTTGCTAACCTCTTAAACAAGAATATTCACAGTGTCCTATTAATTATCCATTTGTAGAGGGAGAACTCCTCTTCGAAAACCTTGGGGCGAAAACTGAACAATATTGCTAGCTGCAAAGTTATAGTATTCTTCTAATTTGTCCTAAAAATGACACTTGTCGCGCAAGAAAATTGGCAGACGGAAATTCATATATCACTAGCGGGATTTATTAAATCTGTCATAGACATGTGCTCGAATGAAGAAAAGAAATTAATAACGATATGAATAAATATATGTTAATGTTAAGAATCTGCCGTATTTTAGTTGAACCTTAAAAAATTAAGAATAGAGAGAAGAACTAGGAAATGTCGAGATACAGAAATTATCATATGAAGAAAGCGTCGCGTCAACTGAAGTGGGATTCTGGAGTTAAAATAAAGAGGAATATAAAGAGGAGACACTCATAAAAAGACGCATGTGTCATAAATGTTGTCAATATTCCATAATTCATTAAGTCTTTTCAGAAGTAAAATACAGCGAAAGAAATAGAGTAAAAGACAGACAGCAGGCAGATAGGAAATAAGAAGGAAGGTGTAAATATATAGCCAAACTAAAGATGGGCATAGAGCTAGACACATGTACGGGCGTATAGGCAGACACACAAAAGGCAATGCAAGCACACAAAAAGATACACGAGCATATATATATATATATATATATATATATATATATATATATACATTTATTTATATATATATCTATATATATATATATATATATATATATATATATATATATATATATATATATATATATCATCCATGCAAGTTAAACATCTAAAGCATAGGAATCCAAAGAATTTGAACCGGGCTTATAAAAAAGTGATCCATATCAAATAGAACTTTTATATATATGATATGTATTATTTATACATACATATACAACATCTGCGACACTGGTATGTCGATGTTATCAATCAACAGCTATATTTTCTCAAATATGATCTGAAGTAAAAATTCGATTCTAACTTTGCCTGATGAGAGATCGGTCTATAATAGCTGTTGATCGATAACGTGGACATCCCAGTGTCGCAGATTTTGTACATGTCTGTATAAATAAAAATAATCATATATATATATAGAGAGAGAGATAAGAACAGACAAATATACAGGCGAGGAAAATGACCGAAACATAAATTACAGAAATACAAAGAGACGTTCATAAAGCACCGTATGGTCAGAAAGCGATGAAGATTATTTAGAAAATACGTGAGAAGAACACATAAAGTTAGATATGGATACATAACCCTATATAAGGCAGCAAGAGAGATAGAATTAGATGGTGAGAGGGAGGTATGAAACAAGAATAGACACAGAGAAGCATAATCCGAAGTAGACATTTCGTTTGTATACGTAAGTTATCATCTTTCACATCCATTTAAAAAGTCTGATCATTTGATCGACAAAAATTAAATGCAAAAAGTCACGAAGAAATGCCTTGGTTTGTCAAAATTTTAAATTTCACAAATTTCAAAATGAATTGTTCTAAAATCGAACCAAAACAATTGCCTCCTCGGTTAAAATATATTTACGACATATTTTTTTCATTTCCTTATTTTAGCATATGTAAGTGTTACAATTATAAATAAGTATATATATTTAAAAATTATTTGAATTGTTACAATACATAGTAAAATTTAAAAGTTACCATGTTGATTTCATTTATTTGAAGATATATTCAGTTGACAAGACGTTTGACGGTAAGGATAGACGGAATACGGTATCTAAGCAAATGTGGAATTTATAAATATTAATGCATAATTTAAAATAATGGTTTCGTAACATTTTGATTCACGTGTTATTATATTACTTTTTATTAAACTTCATCACAACAATAAGTTCTTTTAAACGCAGATTTTCTCTTAATAGGTCGGTACTTGATTACATATTATACGTAGTCTTGAATTTTTGTAGGAAAGATATTTCAACCGAACATAACATTTCTTAAATCTAAGGCAGATGATAAAACATAGTGTAGTAAAATGGTTCCTAAACCTTCAACAATGAATGGTAATGATAGTTGGCCACTTGGTTATGAACAATGTGTCAGCCCGCCCTGCCTGCGAAGCCAGAAATGCGGTGACTGCAACCCAATGCAAATGGATAACTCACCAACCTCCGATAACAGAGGCACCTGTAGGATGTGAGTGGCGACCGTGATAAATTAAGATGAGATCATGGTGGATGAACCTTCTTCCATTTCGTTTTTTTACTTCGGCTAGACGATAGACGCCCGATCAGATCAATCGGTTTGTCAAGTTCATATCGAACTTTAGTACTCAATCTGATTTTTCAAGAAAACAAAAATTCATTCCTACGTTGTTCTCTTCCAAAATAAATAATAGAAGACGGTGGATGAGTGACAATCGTGTTGAGAACAAAGAAGACAACGACAGGCCAGGAATAGATATTTTTTAAGTAATGTTTTCAAAGAATAATGTTTTCAAAGATTAATATTTTCAAAGAGTAGTACACAGGGGTCCATTTGATAACTTTATTCGACATTAAATAACCCATAGATGTTTGATATTCCGTAACACAAACCAAACCCAACCGAACCAACTTCTCTACAGATGTTTTGGTCATGCTTCTTTTCTGGCCATGTTGTAAAGTATATGGTTACGGATAAGCGTGACCCAGTGTTGGTGCTGATGTGCATCTCATATCTTAAGGCCCTCAGGATCTTGCGATATAAGATTTCCCTTAATTCGTCCAACACAGCTAATATTGTTCATATACCAGCTTGTGAGTCGTCGTATATTTCAATGCAAACAAATAAATCATGAAACGTTTTAACATATTTTATCACAGAAAGCGGCTTACCCAATCAAATAAACACAGAATATTGCTCCGTTTCATTTAACTTGTTGTCTCCAACTAATTTAAGTTTTAACTTTCTATAGATTGGTGGGCCGATCTGGTTTGGTCAACTGTTTTAGAAAGGTATATTTATGACCACACTATGCTCTAATCTCGTTATGTAAGGAAAACGGACGCCCACATATCCGAGACCATGGCTGCATCCTTAGAAAATTTCCTGCAGGCCGTAGTGGATTAGGGCCAAAATGAATGGTGATGTTTACTGCTGAAAAGACAAAACTCCTTTCCTTTAATAACTACAAGTACCCTATTCAACCCCCGATTAAATTGGAAAAAATCACCCTACCTGAGAGTTCAACATTCAAACTCCTCGGCCTAACCTTCACGTGTGACATGAATTGGAACACGTACATTGAAGACATTGCCAAGGCTGCTTAAAAAAGGTAAGCTCTCTCTAACGTGCTAGTAAACATCTCACACCTGACATTATCCTTTATCTCTACAAAGCCCCTATCCGCCCATGCACGGAGTATTGTTGCCACATTTGGGCTGATATATCATCCACAAGTCTCCCCCTTTAAGACAAGCTCCAAAAATAGTCGACAACTAAATAGATCTCTCACTATCCACCATGCTTCAGCCCCTGTCCCATCGCCACAATGTTGTGTCCGTGTGGCTGTTTTATATGTACTTCAATGTATGTGCTCCGATGAATTTGCTACTCTTGTGCCCCCTCGGCGTAAATACACTAGACCAACCCGACAATCACCATCCATTCCCTGTGGAGGTCCTTTAATGCCAGATATCCTTTTACTCCAATAGCTTCTTTCCTCGTGCTGCCATCATCTGGAACGTCCTTCCCTGCTCTCTGTTTCCCGGACTGAACTGACATGCATGAAATGTAAAACTAATGTAAACATACATCTTGCTGCACAGCTCACATATTAGGATGACCGCCCAAACCTACAAATTAATTATCAGTAGCCCTATTACGTCTACAGTACCGACCTGACTGTTGTGGGATTAACTTTGTTAAAAAATAAAGAAAAATAAAAGTATGCTTCTTCAAATTCAGTATTTACGTATTAGTCATTATTCGGATATTACAAAAATAAGTAATACGTTTTCATCTTTAAAATTGTTATTTCTCAATTGTTTCGTCGAAATATTATCGGATAATCATAAATGCACGAAACTAGAAGATAGGTTTTAAAAAAATATTTTAAATGTCTAGATTGTTTTTTGGAATGTAGCGTTTCAATTCTGTAGTTTGTTAATTGGAATCAAAACAAAATTGCAGAATATAAAGTGCTATAATTGCTAGTGACTCTATCTATCATACCAATACTATACACAGTCATCGCTTTATCACAGTTATTCATCTTGGCTAGAAAATCTAGTGCTTCAAGCCACGACCGAGACTCGACCGTATAGCCAACAGTTAGCGGTTCTGTCCCCTATCGGTATCATTCGCCACTTTCTGCTAGTAAATAAACTACCAATGTAAACTCTTCCACCAGCCTGAGAGGTCCATTTGTTTTCGCAACGAGAATTGCATGTATTAGAATCAATTTTAGTTTCTACAAAACAAAACTTAATATATATCTATATATCTATATATCTATATATATATATATATATATATATATATATATATAGATTTAGATGTTCCACTTATAAAATAGATCATTCAGTGATGACCGGGGTTGTTCCAATAAAAACAAGCTCTATGAAACTCGATTACAGAGTACAGAGAATTTATCTGTGATTTTATGAAGGCTTACCAAAGCATTCCTTTCAGGACACCAATGATCACCATTAAATATATTTTTTCTTACAAATATTATTTATACAAATTAAATGTTTTTTCCTACACGTGTTCCACTACCAAGCAGGTACTTGCTTGGCAGATCATCGGGGAATTAAATGTCTGGAATAAGGGTTTCAACTGCCGAAAATACACAATGTGGCGTTGCAATAGTTGAGGTCACTTTAGAAGAGGATATATATATATATATATATATATATATATATATATATATATATATATATATATATATATATATATTAGTATTTCATATATCCGCATAACACTTTATAAGGAGATATACTTTTTATGTATCAATTTTCAGTATTTTAACCTAAAGATTGCGCCTGGGGATGAAACGCGGGAGCCTCTGTGTAGCTTAATTGCCATATATCTATTTTCATAGCTTACTACAATATTGAATGTTATTTTATTACTGTAGAAGCATCGGTATCAGGGAAATTTGAAAATCAATCACACACCATATAAAACGATGCCGGATTACTTTCTTCAATTAAATGAATTATTTATTTTATTTTTATTTTTATATCTGGTTTCTAAGTGATATATATATATATATATATATATATATATATATATATATATATATATATATATATATATATATAATATTAGTTGAGATTGCACATTGCGCCAAGGATTAAAAATAAAAAACATTCGGCGTACGATCGTTTCCAATACATTTTTTAAGTATGTAATTGTTCATACTTTTGTCATTTTTGATGATATCGAAAAAGTCGCTTCCTCAGCGCTTTTTATTACATCACGTAAAAAAGAAACATCAGATGTTCGCATACAAATTCAGCACAACGGACAGGACCTCCGAAGCAGTAGGAGGATAGAGAATTTATTCATTAATATATAAAACATTAAAAAAAAACATTAAAACATACAGAGATTCCCCATACAGGTTGGATCTAGAGGAAGCAATTACTTTAGTGTAAAATACATGTGCACAATATATATATATATATATATATATATATATATATATATATATTCATATATATATATATATATATATATATATATATATATATATATATATATATATATATTTCAAAAGAATACGCGGAAATCTCTCTAAGGCCCTTTCGACTATCATCTCGTCAGGAGAAAATCGATAGTTTTAATTAATAATAACGTCGAAAGAAAGAGCAAATGGGGAAATTGAGTGTGCCAAAATTAACGTTGAATCGATTAAAATTCAATTTAATTATTTCGTTAAAAGTCGATTTAAAGGCACTACTTATGGGATAAAAAAAAAAAAAAATTGGGAAGGAGTTCAAAGTTCCCCAAAGAGATTAAGCGATCTTACAAATTCCTTCTGCCGGCACAAGGAAGGTTTTCGCATAGCAATAGAGACAGATTCCAATATTTTCAAATGGTTTTTGGAATCTGCTCGATGCAAGACCTCAAA
Source organism: Sepiola atlantica (assembly GCA_963556195.1). Lineage (NCBI taxonomy): Eukaryota > Metazoa > Mollusca > Cephalopoda > Sepiida > Sepiolidae > Sepiola > Sepiola atlantica. The sequence continues at coordinate 111,570,777 of OY744528.1, read as the reverse complement.
ACGGTCTATTTTATAGCCACTGGCACAGCTAGGTTTTCAACCAAATGCTGGCCTATAGCAGAGTCCAATTGGCCAGCATTTGGTTGAAAACCCTAGCTGTGCCAGTGGCTATAAAATAGACCGTTTTGAGGTCTTGCATCGAGCAGATTCCAAGAACCATTTGAAAATATTGGAATCTGTCTCTATTGCTATGCGAAATCCTTCCTTGTGCCGGCAGAAGGAATTTGTAAGATCGCTTAATCTCTTTGGGGAACTTTGAACTCCTTCCCAATTTTTTTATTTTATTTTTTTTTTTTTTATCCCCTAAGTAGTGCCTTTTAATCGACTTTTAACGAAATAATAAAATTGAATTTTAATCGCTTCAACGTTAATTTTGGCACACTCAATTTCCCCATTTGCTCTTTCTTTCGACGTTATTATTAATTAAATTTATCGATTTTCTCCTGACGAGATGATAGTCGAAAGGGCCTTAGTGAGATTTCCGCGTATTCTTTTTAAATGTATCTATAAATTTTGTACCTCAAAACATTTATTTAAATATATATATATATATATATATATATATATATATATATATATATATATATATATATATATATATATATATATATATTTCTACGGAACATTGAATGATATAATTCAATATATAACATTAGTAACAGTGAAATATTATATAAATTAAATACACAGAGACTATTATTTGTGTTCGCTTCTTCAGTAACGATAAATGCTATGAGAATGAAGATAATTTTGAAAGGTATGTAGTCATTTTATTATTGTTTACATGTTAAACACCTTATACAGTTCATTTTGATATAGATATTTTCTATGTATCACTACTTGATTGATTTATCCGCACCTAGCACCATTCTCCTTCATCATTTTTTTTCACAGAATTGTTACTAGATTTCGAAATTTTCTCTCCGCAGAATTGTAAAATTTGACATAAGTAAAGTTTATAATGAAAATAAAAATCAATACTTTGACCCAAAGTTTACACAACACAATATATTCATATATATAGCGATGGAGCAATGGAAGTTATACCTTCTTTTTCGTGTGAGTAACGGTTGAGACTGTAGTCTATGAAATTCATTGAAAATATCCTAAAATATAAAAATAAAACATAGTTCTACATATTCTGTTTTTATCTAGAGTAAATAATATATGAACATACGGTAAAAATTGTAAAAACAAATCAAAGAGTAATACAATAACATATCTCCAACTGCTAAACACACCATGGTCAATATTAAACATGTAGATTGTTAATGCAAATACAAACTATGCAATTTCTACGGGTACACCTACTACTACTACTACTACTACTACTACTACTACTACTACATAAAATGATAATACAAATACTACTGCTACTAGTAATACTATTACTAATAAGAGACTCCATAAGACAGTAAATAAAGATGGCGAACTAAGATACAATAGTTACATAAGGAATGGAGCGTAAAAAGTAATACAAAAATACATGACTGGGTTGTAAAAGTACCCAACTCGAATCTATACCACCCACCGAACTATAAAAATAAAAACAAATGGCACTAGTATAAACAAAATTTAATTGTGTGAATGAGAGTCATAAACTTTTCGGGGATATCGAAATAAAAACGTACAGACTAATGCAAGGAGCGTGAGTGGACTTGATAACAATCGAAAAAACTCATAAAACCCGCTTTATTGTAAATTTCGCCATCACAGCAGTTCACTCGGTGGAGATCAAGAAGGTAGAAACACTAAACAAATATGTGGATGTACCAGAAAGCTGAATACTATATGGAATAGGGATGATTTGACTGTAATGCCGATAATTGTATGAAGATTATGAAGAGTTTTAAAAAAGGAACATGGATATAGAGAAGGAAAAATTGGAATTGAAGTGAGTAGAGTCGCCTTATAAAGCACGGCACTAATGACACCAGCTGAAATAGTAAGAAGAACTATGGAATGTGGAAACAACACTATATAAAACGTCACGTTAACCAACCTAATTTGAAGAAGTTGACACAGAATTACGCTTCGTATACACGACTATAAAATAGAGAAATGACATTAAACGAATTTAATGGAACTTAAAATAAATACAAGAGTAAAAGTTTTTTTTAAATCTCATGATAGTACCCCCCCCCCCCACCGAAAATGATCAGGAAGGGTTTAGCAATATTGGAAGACCAATGGGAGGGTGAGAAGCATCCAGACATGCATTGTAATGGAGTAGTAGAATCATGGAGAGACTGATTGCAGCTCAGATTCAGTAGAAATCTAACGCCTTTTATGAACGAGAAACTAATGCAAAACGACTTCTTCAGAAAACAAAGCATTGTGTAACAATAATTGGCAGATACACTAAATAAATGCCGATGAAACGCCGGTTCCCGTTAGATCACCGAATTTAAGCGACGTTGAGTCTGGTCAGTATTAGATGGGAGAGCATTTAGGAATACGAGGTGCTGTAGGTAGAGACCTTGCTATAGGCAAATAACGTCGCCAATCCGCAGTGCCTAGCGGGGTGACTATGGTAAAAAAAAAACTTTAATAACAGTCATCAATTAGCTGTTTGAAACCAGGGAAGGTTTCCGTCCTCCAGGAGTGATAAAAAAATCCTGATGGTGGTAGAATCGAAAGAACTGGAGAACTCTGGAAATGTCGGGGGACTTGCTGTCACTCAGATTGTATGTTGTTGCCAGTGATCGATCAGTGAGTATAAACTCTTAGTAAGTAAATAGTAATAGTAGTATTAGTACAAAAACTACTGATGATGATGATGATGATGATGATGATGATGATGATGATGATGATGATGATGATGGTGGTGGTGGTGGTGGTGGTGGTGGTGGTGGTGGTGGTGGTGGTGGTGGTGGTGGTGATGATGATGATGATGATGATGATGATGGTGGTGGTGGTGGTGGTGGTGGTGGTGGTGGTGGTGGTGGTGATGATGATGATGATGATGATGATGATGATGATGATGATGATGATGATGATGATGATGATGATGATGATGATGATTGTATATTCTGTGATCTAGTTGTTTCACACATTGTGGTATTGCGAAATCAGTTTGTGCATCTTTGATCCGGTACTCTAGGGAGCGAATTTGGCCGGTATACATCGTCCTTTGTTTTCCACCTATCCCTTTGGTTGGCTACTCGAGCATTTGCTTACCCGGTCCAACCTCCTGCCACGCACTCTCCTGGCGAATTTTCCTGGTTATCGTTTTACTGTTTAATTGTTTTGGCGTATCTTACCACAAAGACGGGGCCGCAACAAGGGATTTTCAATTTATCTACATATTGTTTGTAGCTAAAGCGGACAAGAAAACAGCCGTATAAAGAGACTCTGTAGACCCACACACTCGCTATTACTCTCTAAATATAACTTTTTCAGCTACGTTTATCTCTCTCACCTTTTTTTCTCAATTCCATTTTGTATTCGACTGTCCGGTCGATCAGGAAACTCGCCCGGGATTCGTATCGAACGGACAGTAATATTTATGAGATGCTACACAGAGTGGAATTCAAATGAAAATAAATTGATCAAGAAATATTCGACCTCTCTTAAATTCTTTGTTTAACATTTGCCTTTATTAACAAAGTGATCGTTGGAGAAAACAACCAACTTTTATTATTCTGTTTGTTGTATTATTAATTTGTCCCTTGTCTGTACACGATAAACATGCCGTGTTGGATTGTGTTTGCCACCTTGCTCACAGTTGAAAAGAACAGTGCATAAGAGATAGAAAATAAACGATTTCATGGGTGAAAAATAAAACGGAATAGGAGAATAATATAGAACTGCGTAGGCATGCTGAAAGTTAGTCGTAAGGGGGGTCTCGGCGAGGCACACGTTTGATATATAGAGTCGTAAATAGATGATGAATATACATCAAACTATATAAGTGCTAGCCGAGGTAACTAATAACTTATTGTCTTTCTCACTCTCTCTCTCTCACACACACTCTCTCACTCTCTCTCTATCTCTCTCTCTCTCTCTCTCTCTCTGTACGAAATGTGTACCCTTATAGTAATAAATAACTACATGTATTTTGGGTACAAATGTCTTAATCTTTAATCATTGGCGATTATGACTATTCAGCTATACACAGCAGAAGAACCTACGCCATTTATTAGTCTCGACTAGCAGTCAGAAGATGAACACACTATATACACTATATATTATCCCTGAAATGGTCGAACGCGTTTTACAATATATTGATTTATTTATATCCAAGATTTCGAGTTTCATCTTAGACAGGTATGAGGTATTCTTTTCCATTGAGCAGTGATGCAAGAAACTGTAAGTTTATTATCGTTATTTTCAATTCCTTTCTTAATTAAAGTTTCTATTTGCAAACAAGAGAATTGAGTTATGACTTGGAAGTACATATACATAATCTATAACCTTCTGATAAGTAATGGACGTTGAAGGCTTCGATGTTAATAAATCAAATCAAGTATGCATCTTAGATGCTGTTTGCATTCTTTATATTATTTTGACTTTCTCAACTAATTTTCTTGTCTTAGATGTTATTATCAAAACGTGTCGGTAGATACAACTTCTTACCTTCTTTAGGTGTGTTCTGTCGAACTCAAGAATATTTCTATTGAACTCGGGAATCTGAACGGAATTTTCAACAGAACTCTTTATGTAATCCACGAGGGTTACTTGCTCTCGTTTGTGCAGCTATGAACAAGTAAAAGTGTTAATTAATTCGGAAGTGTATTCTTTATCACAAGAATTAAGATATACTTTTAGACATTTGTGTAAGTTTAGATGTGTATGTTTGACATAAGAAATGCGTACTGTCTATGAACTCAGTTATGGCGACTTTAAATTATATGAAAGTTATTGTTGTACTAAAGCAATAATAAAGCCAGGAAAAGTATGAATGTGAAAAAGATCATTAACAATTCGTCCCAAAGCTAGCTGTGTTCAAATTATCGTTATTGCGTTTCAAAGTTTCATCTGAACGATGACATTTTGAAATGGATTGCTGCAACTGAGCTGAAGGTCTAAAAAGACATACGAAAAAAAGAGAACGTTTAAACACATGATCCAAAAATTATAGTGAACTAAACGAACTCATGGAAATCTACAGTTGCATTCTTAATCTGTTGTCTATTTCTGCTATTCAGCCAATTAAAGTCAAGTGCGAACGCATACCCCACGCTATTATTCTACCACCTTTGTTTAAACTGAAACTTATGTATCTAAGTATTATGTTTAATTTAGTTTCATAATATATATGGTTATAGGTGTGCATCTCAGTTACTCTTGTAGGAGTTTGTGATATATTTTATATATTGATTTTTTGACATCCAGCGCGGTCGCACGATTCATTACTGTACTACCATTGGACATGACCTATACTATACTTTGATCCTAGCTCGAACACCAATAAAGTCTATGTTAGTTGAAGTTTCACGTTCGACAATATACACTCATCAGATGATATTAAAAACATTTATGAATATTATCTTCGGTAGTCGGGCGATCCCATATTTTGAAGATAAAGATTGCACAGAACGGATATTATAGTCTGGCCCTATCTGAAAAGGTAAGAGAATGTCGTATAGTTTGAGTTTCACATTTAGACAACACGGCGTAATCAGATGATATTAAGATAAATTATTTGCAATGCCCATTCATAAATAAATAAGAAATAAAAGTGGATCGAGAAAACGTACGTACGAACATACAAACTGCATCAGAATATTATTATATATAATATTATTATATAAAACACTTTGTTCAGTACAAATTCGTTTATTATTCTAATTAGACATATTTGAGATAGGTACTTTGTTTAGATGGCGTTATCTTCATTTACAATTTTGTCAAACATAAAATATTATTTGAAATGGAATTCGTAGAGATAGTTATAAACTGTCAAAAATATCAAATTAAATAAATCTTCAATACGAGAAAAAGGCGAACCTCTGTTAGCGTTCTTCTCTTTTCAGACGGTAACCCAATTATTATTTTATGAAAACATTTCGTGTAAATAGTGCTTAAAAATATATGAAAATTAATTTTAGGCAAGCATATGCAATTATATACGCATTTGACAAATCCAGTTACATTTACTTCATAAATGAACTAGTAGAGAGGATAGATAAATGTGTCAACATCTAAGTGAATACAGTTGCCTTGCTAAGAGTCACTCATCCTCGATTCATTGATCGAACTAAATTTTGTTTAAAACATTCAAATGTCACACGTAATGGAGTTACATCGTTTGGAGTTTGTTATCGACTGGAATGACGGTAGAAAGAGGTCACCTACATAACAACTGTATACATTTGTTTAAAGACAGTTGGAAGAATATATCGACGGTAATCATCCAAATTACAAGTGGAAATGGTCTGGATCGACTATGTCGTTGTGCAGCTTTTTAAGGAAATAACATTGAATAATTTTGTTCTCTATTTGTATAAACGATATTTTTTTGGTTATCAACACTTATTTTATATTGTATACAATTCAATATGTACGTGTAAATAAATTCTGCTAAATTACCTGTGTTTGTAATGTTGGATAATGGCTCTGTGAGGCCGGGCGCATGTTGACATGGACGTATGTGTGGGGATCGTTTGGTTTGGCTTGCACGATTTTGTGCGGGTGAACCCGTACAACCGAATTCAAAATAGGGCTGTTCTCACAGTCGGAGCTCACAGGCGTTGACAGGGCCACCAGGTTAACGATACCTCAGGTGAAAGGTCAAGGTGCACCTGCGCATAGGGGTTCTGTAACGTCACGGCCTTTTGTGTGGGAAACAAAGTTTTGTCAGCCTGTTTTTTTACAAGCAAGCCGAACAGACGATTTTTCCATGTAGTCTTCAAATGAGTAGGGGAATTAAATTCCTTAAGAGAATACCGGCATGAGATTCCTTCTCCCCCCTCCTCGAATGGATAAGGAATTAAGCTAAGAATTAACTACGATAGAGTAGTAATTTGATCTCTCCCTTAACGTTAGTGAAACATCTCCAAGAGCGGCAGTAGACTGACGCCTGAATAGAACCAATCAAAGTTTAAAATAGTGTTTGAATCGTGTTCTGGAGGTTTTGGTGTAGACACAGCGGACGACGATGTTCACGGCAATTCAGAAACGAAGAAAGAACTCAACCACTAGACGACATCGAGACGACACTCCTCCACGCGACGAGGAAGAGAAGGTACGAGAAATTAAAAGGTATGCAACAGTCAGACTTTTTAATAAAAAAACCAGAACGTGTATTTCATGAGGCGTCAACGTATGATGTTAGCTTTCTAATAAAGAAAACATATATAATTCAAAATACCTTAGTTTTAAATTTATCGTCTTACTTCTACTTGTATTACTGTTATATTTTGATGTCATGTTTAAGAGCAGCAGCAGCAGCAGCGTCATAGCGACACTGAAGACAAAAATAACCATTGCCCATTCGGAATTATCCAAGAAATGATAACTACTTGAGCGACAAGAAAGAGCTTACCTAATTAACATGTTGTTTAATAAGGGTGGTGATGCTTGGTTAGAAGTGCTACTCGAACTATGAGAACCTTCTTATTAATCGTATTAAGGCTTAACTTAGAAGATGAAACTAGAAGCATGCTTAGTCTAGGTGTTTTTATGCCCCCTGAGCATTACTTAACACATGCTACAATCACCACACCAGATCGTCCCTCTGGAAATCTCTTGATAATTCAAGCTACAAATGTTCTCTTCTTCATAATAAGAAAGGTATTTCCTGTGAGTAACACCACCTGAGAAGACATGACAACACTAAACATTCGTTATTAACAGGCAATATTGACTACACACACATACCCACACACACACCCGCACACACACCCGCACACACCAACACACACAGACACACACATATATATATATATATATATATATATATATATATATATATATATATATATATATATATATATATATATATATATATATATATATATGATCCAGGCAAGATACACATCCACAGGATAGAAATTCAAATAATGTCAACCGGGATTATAAAAAGTTCTCAATATAAAATCTAGCTTTTATATACATCATTATTTTTATTTATACAGATGTGTACAAAATCTGTGACACTTGCATGCCGATCTCAGCGATCAAAAACTGTAAGAACTAGGATCTCTTCAGTCAGAGTAAAAATCATATCCTTACCATAGATCATATTTTGGAAAAGAGTTTTCGATCGATAACATCGACATGTCGCCGATGTTGTACATGTATGTAACCATAAAAATAATCATATATATATATATATATATATATATATATATATAACATAAGGGTGTTTAAGAGAGTACATGTGATATCTCATTTAGATAATTGGGTTTTATAAAACATTAGTAATTATGTGTTCAGGGTCAAGTACATAAACATTTATTGTTTAACTGACACACACACACGCTCACCCACACACACATATATATAATATATATATATAGACCCCTTTCTGCTCTTTATTTTCTCCTCTTCTTTTCCAATGCTACTTCTATGTATATTTGATATATATGTATGTATATGTGTTATATATATGTTTCGATCACATTTATGTGCATATATATATATATATATTTATTTCTATTTTTTTTTTTTTTTTTTTTTTTTGCATACCCTTCATCTCAACATGACCCCAACCACTATATATATTCCCCATAATTTACAGACTTTCTCGTTTTTTGTAATTTTTGTATTCTTCGTCCGCTCTTGACAAAGCCCACGTGAAATTTGGGCGAAACGTTGAGCGAAAAGGTCTTCCGCTTTTCCATTTTTAATTTCATACCGTCGGATTATTTTTATCATTTCATATACTCATATATATATATATATATATATATATATATGAATATGAATATATATTATTCTGTATAAATAGTGCATTGAATAAAATAGAGACATTTAAATTAACTATATTTTTACATGAGTTCACAATTACATAATACTTAAAATTGCTTTGTCTGGCGATTCCTGAACTCTGTAAATCGGGCGAATCCTCATGCAGATCTCATGTACATAGCATACGCCTTCTCATACTTCTATTTTTGAATATTCTGCAACAATGCATTACTCGTAGTCAGGCCATTTGTTAAAGTCGGTACGTATTCTCTATCGTCAATTGTGTTTGGCGTCCCCTTAACAGAATGGTTACTGTTGCGGACAGTTGGGTTTGAAGCAAGAAGGAAACGGACACTTAGCTTTAAATGCCACTTCGGTTCAACAGTACAAGTGGATAAAATGAAACCATTTGTCCGATGTTGGCGATAACAAACATTATTCAAGCGCAAAAACCAATCAACCTTAACAGACAACAAGGTGATATGTTACAAGATCATTCTTTGTCTTGTATATATTTGTTTTTGTTTTTTTTTATAATTCCACGGCACAGTACTCCATTGTATTTGTGTTAGCAAGATCAGCTGACGTTACGTTGGTTAAGACAGACAACAACTTTATCACAAAAAATAAATATATAAATATGTATCAAAAGAGAAAGTAAGTATTCGTTTGTACAACAAAAACATATATTTAGCCATTTTCTCTTCTGTTTTTTTGTTTGAGGTGTATTCGTTTTTGCTCGATTTTATTTTTGAAAGTTATATGACTACCGTTTGTATTTCCCATGTACTTACTAATTAATTAACGTCTTGATAACTTAAAATATTAACATATTAATTGAGTATTACTTAATACATTGATAGAATGTTATGATCTTTCTATTTATGCCAGAATTACTCGTAAACGAATAGTGCAATTTAAACTCATCAGACCATTTCTCGTATTTTAAAAAGGGATATTAAACAACGATAAATTTAAGTAATAGCGATCGTGAAAACATGCGATGAATATTTAATGAATGCTTTGTTTTTAAACTCAATTAATCATGTTGGGTGTAAGGGCTGTTTAAAATAATTAAAATATCATCATTGAACAATGATAATCTATTATATATTTTTGTGATATTCGTTTATGTATATTTTTCACGGCCTATTTGGTTTAAAGGTTAGTGCTCGCTAATGGACTACGACATCTGGATTCAAGACTTGTCAAGTCATATAACATACAAAACAAACATGGTACTTGATTGTTCTATACTAAACAGTCATATCATAAGGTGGGGATCAAGTTGTAATGAGGCCATCGAAAGAAAAAGAAAAGCTAATACTTTTAATTGATTAAAATAACATTATTTAAATAGTATATAAATATAATAGTCTTATTTTTATGTTGTATCTAAATTATATAATTCGATAGAATATTTTGAGTTAAAGGCAAACGACATAACACAGATGAGGTGTGCCATGACGGTCGTTTCTTATCTATTAATTATTCCCGATTTTTATAAATGATCTCCCTGGTAAAATCGCGTACGAGATGTGTATATTAACTGATGACACCACGCTATATTTTCAACATGTACTCACATCGAACACATACAGTCGAATATTTTGAAAATGATCTCCAATAGAATGAGATAATACTTGGATGGTTACATTTAATGCTACTAGGACAAAGCTCATTTCTTTTTACTATCATAAGAAAAGTTAAAAACCACGCATTGGCATAGCTGATCACACCCTTCCACAGAGTCAGACATTCACACTCTTGGGCGTAATTTTCCCATATAAAAATATAAAAATAGATACATAGAAGATAGTGCCACGCCTGCGTCAAAGTAGATGTAACCCTTCACAAGGCTATGACATATCTAACACATGCCAGAAATCTACAAGGCCAACAATCGCACACGCATGGAGTATATTTGCTACATTTGGGCTGGTCACCCAACATTATTCTCCACCCGTTGGCCATGCTCCAAAACGTGCCTCGAATCCAATAGGCCCTACACAGTCTACCAAGATAATGCCCCAGTCACATTTTAGCAATGTTGCATCTCTGTGCTTTTTCTTATCAATAACTTTAACAGAATGTTCTCAGAAAACACTTACTGTACTTGTACCCCCTCAACGTAACTACACCAACTTACCTCGATAGGCGGCAAAATCACACTTTTCAATGTTCTGGTTTCAAGATGCAGGACTAGTGTTTAATCTAGTAACTTCTTTCATCGAACGGTTTTGATAATTCCTTCCTTGCTCTCTGATTAGTCAAGTTATTACACTCTATTGTTACTTACTAAAAATGAGCTATATCTAAACAACCTTCCATCCTACTGCAAACGAAGCGTCAGCCAGAGTATCTCTCGCTCAACCCTCTCGTTTCACATCCCCTCCCCATTTCTATCCTTAACTCTCATCAATTGCGAATTTCAGCTCACAACTTCTTTCAATCTCTAGAAGCCATCGGATAAACTTTTAATAACAAGCGAATCTGCTTTCCTCTAGGATTCTACTTAAATCTCAGATATATTTTGAACTCAAATCCTTTAAAATGTCTTTACTGGGAACCATGGAAGTGTTAAGATAACATCAAATCTCCAACATACACCCTAACCAACGTTTTTTCTACGGCATGACGACATATTATTATGTTGGATTAATCCCTCCTGGATTATAACTATTTTTACTATACTTGACGTAGTATCCACGAAATTTCAACGGTGATGTTTTTTGTCTTTCAATTCTTAACTTTTCCTTCACTGGACATATTGCCACAGAACCGATGCTACACAATACAAAGTAGAAAGGTATATTACCGTATATTAATTCATAAAACACTTAAAAACAAATAAATGTGCAAATGAGAAAAATCGAGATGTGTTGTTGAGAGTTGGAGATGCATACATATATGGTATGTCAAACTATTCTGATATCATAAGGATTAAATAAACCTAACGTTTTTTGATTTTAATATAGTTAGAATAGATGAAAAACATTTCGCATTGATTCATGTATATATATATATATATATATATATATATATATATATATATATATATATATATATCAGGATCAGGTTGGAAAGAAAGCAATGTCGGATGTTTTACTTCATAACTTTTCAGCCTCCTAAGTTGCACACAGTTCTAGATTTTTTGGTGAATTGATGTCTTAATATCTTGCTTCGCTTTTCAGATATCGCGATCAGTTTGGAAATATTAAGTTTAACGGTCCTAGCCGTCCAAAAAAAAGAGATATTAATGAGGAGCATCTGAGACAATGCATGCTCTATGCTTTCAAAAAAAGGAAACTCAGCTGCAGAAGCTACAAGGAATATTGCAACTGTATATGGGATAAATGTCCTGAATAATCGAAAATGTCAACAGTGTTTTGCAAAATTTTCTTCTGCAGACTTTAACACGTCGGATCGCGACGTTGGGGAAGATCAATATCAATTTATAAAGACGCCATTAAAGACGTTGTAGAGGTCATTCCAAAGTTAACCAGCAGAGAATTAGCTCAACAATTCAATACAACCCATATCACAATTATTTCATTCCTTCACAAGTTAGGAAAGGTTTAAAGTTTTGACTTTGGGTTCCCCACGATTTGACCGACGCTCCACGAAATAAAAAATAAACTGTTTGCACATCTTTGTTTTCAGGAATCATCGAGACCCATTTTTGCAAAGAATTGTTACTGGAAATGAAAAATGTTTTTTTTACAAGAATACTCAACGCAAAAGCCAATGGTTAGACCGACACCGATGTCCACAGCCTGTTTCATAACAAGGACTACACCCAAAGCAAGTTATGCTCTCGTTTAGGTGGGACATGAGAGGACTGATTCATTATGAGTTACTAGAGTCTAATTAAACAATGAAAGCAGTAAAATGTTGTTCACATATGGATGATCTAAGAATAGCTGTATAACAAAACAACCAATATTACTCAATACGAAGAGTGTAGTGCTTCAGCACGATAACGCAGGACCTCACAAAGCTAAGCACACCCAAGAAAAGGTCATTAGTTTCAATTGGGTAACTTTGACTTGTACCGCCTCATTCATCTGACATCGTACCATCCGACTACCATCTTTTCCATTTATGAAAATGACGACCAACTCAAAAAGGATATAAACCTCTTTTTCTCTCAAAAAATCAGGGAAATATTTTGAAGAAGGTATCAGACGCTAGTTGATCCTTGGACATAAGTGACAGAATATGAGGGGAATTATTGTAAAGATTGAACCTGCTATAATGTGAATGTTTCATATGAAATAAATGTGTTAGACGAAAACGACATTACTTCCTTTCCAACCTGATATATATATATATATATATATATATATATATATATATATATATATATATATATATATATATATTTAAAAGTCACACATTTGAAGCGTTGGCGGAATGGCAATAATAACGAGGATATTTTTTTTAGAAAATATTTAGAAAACCTTGCACAACGCAAATTATTTGTTTTTAAAAATAAATTATTTATTTATTTTAAAAACATTTTTTTCTATAAACTTGAGTACTTTCGGAAATATATACGATCTTCTGAAGAATATTTCTTCTTTTTTTTCTTTTTTTTCTTCTTAGTTGAGACATACTTATCGCAGCCAAGTTGAAAATCCGCCTAGATGTTAGGACGAAAAGTGTTCATATGGCTGTGTGTCACGTGGTTGCGTGGAAGGATATTTTGAAAAGTCACACATTTGAAGCGTTGACGGAATGGCACTAATAATAATATATATATATATATATATATATATTGGTACAGAAAAATTAGTAAAACATTCGGTTTCAAGCACAGAAGGACATAGCCATCCGACTCTCTTCAGCTTTTGTTGTCCTGACGAGAGCTGGATGGCTAAGCCCTTCCGTGCTTGAAACCGACGGTACGAATGTTGTACAAATTTTTCTGGATCAAAATAAATAAATATTACTTACGTAATTTTTAATTTTTAACTGTAATTTTTAATTAATCGAGCACTCTGCTGGGATATTACACAGAAGTTGTATATATATATATATATATATATATATATATATATATATATATATATATATATATATATATATGTGTGTGTGTGTGTGTGTGTGTGTGTGTGTGGGTACATATCAATCATTGCAACAGACTCTTTCCTGGAAAATCACTTTTAAACATGTTGTTTCGACATAACCGTAGTAAATGACAGATGTAACTAAAACTGTCCTTATTCGGAATGTTTAATAAGATGGAGAAACAAATGCATGCGTCGATGAACAAGGTAATAATTTTAGAACATACGGTAATAACAAAACATAAACATAATAATTAATTAACATTCATACCAGATCATAGCTATGAAAACGAAAGCAATATTCTTCCATGCACAAAATAAAGGTTTCAGTTTTTAATTCAGTATACATTATCGCGTTCGACATATACATTTCTTAGTTCGAAAAAAAAGTATCAGAGGAAGGCCAAAGGTTGTATCGACCGGATCTTTGTGAGAATACCAACCAATATGAGAATAGTAGTCCTAATAATCGAAAGGAAACAAAAATCCTCTGCCTAATTTGCAAAGGTCCTCGACCGTGTCCAAAGGGCAAATTACCAGAATGAAGGCAATAAAATAAGCACAACTCTCCATTGGTGTCATTTGATTCATATGCAACCTTTAAGCTTATAAATATTTAAGTGACTATGCGGAAAGTTCGGGATTCACTTAACAGTTACCGTTGTGGTCTATGGAATCGGCTATACCGAATCCACATCTAATCGTTTCTATCTTATTCAATTACGCACTAATCCCATCGTAGAATGTATGATCACATAATTTTCCCCCGGCGATAATTAAACTAATGACTAGCGTTCAACTAAAGTGTGCTATAATACTATTCAATAAGTCCGAAATAGTTGATATGAAGTGAAATATTCAGATAAATTCAAATACACAATCAGTTATTAATTTGAACGTAACACGGGTAGTTTGTTTTTTATTATTTATAGGATCCAAACTGTTTTCCTTCTCTTGATTGTTATACACACATGTTTAAACCGCTATTGTTTTCGCTATCCTTGTTTTTTGGAATTTATTACTGAACACTCTACTTAATTAACTAGGGTAGCCTGTATCTAGGATAAGGAATAATGTACATAGTCGGATTTAATAATGTATGTACAACAATGGAATAGTCGGTTCCCTTATTGTATAAGTCATTTGATTGCACTAACATGTATACTATTCCGCCATATAGTCCTTCAATTTGACGGGAATCTGCATTGGAGAAAATGATAAACATAAACAATTTTGATACACTAAATAGCTAACTATCAACTTATAAAAACACTTTGCCAGAAAGTTGCTCCGTAAATTTTTAAGACATGTACATTACCCTCCGTTTTTCTATATAATCTTAGTGCAAAGAACTATACTTGACAAACTGTACGCCGGATTTATACATCACAATAATTCACTTTCGCAAGTATTTTTTAAAATTTTATTATAACCTACTTGAAACTGCACTGATCCCAACATTGATTCAGATTACGTAAACAAAGAAATAATCGCCAAACGTTGCTTACGTTGAGGTTTGCTTGTTATTTGAAATAATTTTACTAAACTATTTCAGGACGGTTTACATGTACAGGATGTTTGAGACATGTTTGATAATTTTGTAGATTCTTTCATTTCACATGAGTTTATTTTTTATCTGTACTATTGTTGTGTTTGTAAGTCGATAGTCGAACATCACAAATAGATTGGAAGAGACTTAACCGCATCTTGATTATTCACGTCAGATTCTAAAAATTCGTAAATCTTAGCTTAACGGCCGCGAGATAAAGATCATATGTGGGCTCAGTGGCTGGGAGGAAGGATCACAACAGGCTTTCTGACTGTGTCCACTCAACGAGATTTATCCAGAAGCTACAAAAAACTTCGGCAATCCTCAAGACGATGACGAAAAAGATGGACGTCTAAGTTCTGATTATAAAGAAAACGTTGAAGCGCGGATCTCCGTTAGGCCTTTTGGCTAAGATCAAAGTGTAGTATCTGTTCCGATGGATACTGCACCTCATAGACTGGTATTGTCTTGGCCTTCGGGGCTTTATTTACGCCTGTCTATGGGTCTGTCCTGTGCAGTTTTAGGAGGTCCACCCTCCCAGGCTTCGCCTCCCCTCTTTGGGGAGGAGTAAGTTTATTGCTTACTGCCTGAGGCGCCCCTACCTGGGAATGCCGACGGGGCTGCCCAGGCAATTTTGAAACCCTACTTTCTCGACCCGACTTTGGGGCACATCTTACTTGTGGGAGTAAGATAAAAACTGGCCCTGTGCCTAACTCCTGGGGAGGAGTAAATCAATACTCCTTATGCAAACGTCGCTAAAAGACAACCACAGGCCACCGTTGTCCAATGGAACAGTATTAGGAAAGCCTATATTCTCAATAATACGTCACCAAGTAGTCTTAGCGATTTATTTCGCCGCTCACACTCTATAATTAGTCAACTCCTCGCTTATATTGCTTAAGGTCTCTATAATCATGTAGAGAAACATTGGCTTTCTTTTTTCGTGTTTCAATCCAATTTACATACGTGTGCCTGTACACACAACTGACATTGTGTAAATTAGATGATAAATAATAAGTATTTTAACTTCGTTATTAAAATAAACAATAATCTGAATGTTTCCATAGGATAATCATAATTCTGTCGGGACACTCTTGTCATTTTGTATCAATTTATCTTATTTTTTAATTATGTAATTTAAGTCGCTGTGTGACAATATATTTAGTTGTTTTATTTACAAGAAAGTACTCAATAAATTGTAGAAAATTCAGTTTAATCTACAATTTAAACTAAACTCATGAAATATATATATATAATACTGACATACATTAGTTGTGTAGGTGTACCACCTAATGAAAAGGGGGCCTACTGTTATAAGTATGTTAGCCATTGAAAATTTACATTTCTGACACATTACATTTTTTAGATGAAGTCAAAGCGCTAAAGGTAACCGATGTTGCCCACACAAGTAGCAATAGTGTCTTAGGTTGTATTCGTCTAAATAATCCACATGCTTTAAAGCACTGTTTTATATCGACAAACAAGAGTTTATATTTCTCTCAGCACTCTTTAACCATTTGGTTACAATGCTCTTCACGTCAGCATCTTATGAATTAAGTGACGACTACACTTAGAAAAGGCAACACTATTCACATCAGTGTGTAGAGAGTTCACAAATTGATATCATTATTATCGTTCGTATGGTATGTATAACATCACTTTGTGATCCACAGTCCTTTACGTAATAATATAATAAATACCTAAACGGTTATCTATTCTACGTAGTGGAAACCCCAAAAAACACTCTACGTATTTGGAGGACACTTTTGATGATTCCAGTTTTTTGGGGAAGATTTTGGGAAAGCTGAGTCTTTTAGAAACATTTTAATGAAAAACAGTTTTAAGTAATATTCAAATGTGTGACAGAGCGAGAAAAATGTTATATGATAAACAAAGAAAATAAAGAGTACACAAGCATTAGTTCACAAAATAGATGTTTGATAGATGTGTAAAATGGGAGTCTACATAGATAAACACATATATAATAATTGTTCAGTATTTTGATTATTAATGCAGAATAAGAGGGCTTCATTAGTTGAGATATCGAGGAAGCCTGAGTCGATAATTTAAGGGCTTATAATTATCCACGAGTCTGAAAAATCGTAATCAAAACTTCCTCACTCAATTACATGAATTACAATGAATTGATAGTTATTAAATAGAGTCAATAATCATTTGTGTTCATATCATCCAGTTCAGTGAGGAAGGTATTATGTATTTAAATGGTTAAGTTTATAAATTCGTTTTTAACTAGCAAACGACATAGAAATGAGATTCACGCAGTGTGTGTGTGTGTGTGTGTTTTCGGATGCATATGCGTAAGATTGTTAAAAGTGAATGCATTGTTTATGGGTGTGTGTGTGAGTATGTCAGTTTGGCTATTTGTGCGTGAGTTTAGAAAATATATTTCAGCTTTTTCAAGGTCCGATAAAATGGACGATAGGGTCTGGAGAAACTGTGGTAGATAATGCCTAAATATTCAGTTGAAGGAAAATCTGGCCTAGTATGGGATCGAGGTGGCTTCAAAAGGGCAATTTCTATGAATTAAGAAACATACGCTGATTGGTTAACAATAGTATTATCTGTGGAAGATGCGTGCGCAAAGCCGTGTGCGCAGAAACGAGTTTAAGCAATCCTATCTTGGACACCGCTACACGTGCCACATTATTTATTGTTAGAATAAATAACGCTATTGCGCATCTCTATTACCAACACATACAACTGATAACAAAAAAGCAGCGTTATTAAAATCATATTAGCGGAAGTGCATCCGATTTTTTTTACTTGACGTTCTACGTAATCGACGCTTCAAAGACATAGCAGTGAATATCGTAAAAGGTCTATGCACTATCGCTAATTGTCACGAGCGACCTCTTCTATTCTCCTGCGCTACTAAAAAAGTGGAGGAATATGTTGTTATCCAAACACACCGGCACTCCCATCCCCCCACACACACACGCGCACACACCCACACAAACACACACACACCCACCCATATATATATATATATATATATATATATATATATATATATATATATATATATATATATATATTATAGTACGTTTTATTCTAATAACCATGTTTTCATTCATTTCTGGAAAGATAATTTCAAACTCGTATCCAAAAGATGAGGGGATAAGAAACAAAAAAATAATAACACCAACATTATCAGAGCATATATGTATTTAGGTTAAATTAGAAATATAAGCCTTTCTTTTATTATTATAATCGCCATATTTAAAACATGTAAAACCAACCATAATACATATACGAACCTAAAGAGTGTGATACTTAATTTGATCGTAAAAACGTCAAGAAATCATATTTTCAGGATTAAATAAAATCATGATTTATGGAATCTGACGTTCTATTATTTTTTTAATACATTTTCTGATTCCCAAAATAAAATGTATTGAGCTTTAATTCTGATAGTCTGACCACAATAATACACACACACACACACACACACACGCACACCCATATATATATATATATATATATATATATATATATATATATATATATATATATATGTGTGTGTGTGTGTATATGTATATATGAATATATATATATATGCAAATATTGTTACGAAGAAAGTGTTGTTAAATGAAGATTATAAAAAAGATACCCCTTCCCTCTCTTTAACTTCCACTGAAGAGGAAGTCAAACGCTATTTTCTATCAAGCGACTTCCTTCTTCCTCTATTAAAACATATGGATGGTCTGACCTTCACTCAAAGTGCATGTTATCTTTTGCATAGTAATAAAAAAAACTCAACGCAACACCTTCGTATCCTCCCACGCTTCTCGGCGGAGTATTTATAAAAAGGGAGCTGACACGTAGAGGCGTAGCAGAAAATAAACACGTGTGAGAAACGTAACATTGTTTCCCGAATTTTTAGAGTCAGAGATGAAGTCCCCATGTCTTATAACCCTTCACACATTGATATCACCGACCTCACGAGATCGCTTGAAAGTCTAGTAACATCCGCTACACTATCCACACGCCTGATCGCCGAAAAACAACAAAAATGTGTCATGTATCTATGATAAGACCTTGTAATTGAGAACACAAACCCAAACATGTTCTAGCCACAACTAAATCTGCCCATAAGCCTATATCTGCAGACGTTAGCAACAAGTCAATATGGTAAAAATCCTGTCAACCAAGACAATTCAAGGCACCGACAATCTGTGCGTATAGCTTTTATCCAGTGCCTGATATAGCCAAAGTAAATGGTAATACCTTTAATAACGTAGGTTTGAATTAAGATTAGGTTAGATAAACCCCACCTAAGTATTCCGAGAAAAGTCTTTAGAAACAAATCTGTTTCGTTCTTGAGAGGTCAAGTTGTCACGAAGAAAGTGTAGTTGAATAAAGATTATGAGAACAAATATATTTCTTAAAGAAAAAAAGCGAGCCAAATCTCTTTTGTCATATTATGTCTTAATATTTCCCTTTATATTTCCAGACATAGCGAACGGAAGTCAGCACCTATTTCCTGCCGGCCGACGTCATCTCCCCTGTCCTAAACCTTACTCGAAAAGAAGTCAAAAGTTATTTCCTGTAAACCCACCTCCTCTTCCCTCTGTTTAAATTTACCCATGCTCTACATGCATGTCACCTTCCGCATGGTACCTCTAAAACCTCTACGGGGTACCTACGTATCACTTATCGGCGGATAATATAAAAAAAGGGATTTGGCGAGTCGAGCAGTGACTTTATATCAGCCAGAGGACACCTCTGGTTGATCGCCGCCGTGTATTGAATGAACACAAGAAGAAGACGAAGAAGAAACAGAAGATGACAAATTAACTAAATACATTAAAAGGGATGAATAAATTAAATTTGCTTATGGCCCTTTTTTTACTGCGTGGTCCAGATATTTTTATATATTGATATATAGCCTAAAGCGACCCTCAAAACGGTTACGAGTCGAACTATCCACACCATCAACATATGTCGGTGACTGTAAAACATTACATTGCCGCCGAGAAAATATGACTATAAATCCTATGTGAGGATTGCGCAGCACCGACAGAGACTCCAAGAACCCATCCACACACGTGATCTCTGAAAGATTTATGCCTGTGTATCTTCAGTTGACTTTTACATTCCAAGGATTGGTGCGAATCCTGGATGATTGAGTAATTCTTGAGCTATTGAACCTGTCAACTCTCGCGATAGGCCTTGTAGCACTCATCCCTTTTTGTAAGTGATTAACACGTTTTTTCCTGAATTTACCTCGACACGATTTTTGTGTATAGATTTTTCTCGTTGCTATGTAACTTAAGATATCCATTTCCCCTAAAATATTACTTCATTCTTTTTGCTGTTTTGTTCCATATTTGTTTGCCCCGTTTTCTTACTTTTATATAAACAAATATTTGTTTTTAATTTTACTTGCTGTTGAGTTGACTCTTACCTGTTCACTGTTATACCTTATTTTTATTTTATGTCTTGAATTGGAGAATCCCCCACTGTACTATTTTATTAATATTGGGTCCTAGGGGCCCACAGGCTACTCCCATACATATGCACCTGTTATGTAGTGCATCATTGTTATGGGCTCGCAGCCGTAGTCCAGACGATGGATGTGCGTGACAACATACATAGACCTATATATATATTATTGTATATATATATATATATAAATATATATATATATATATATATATATATATATATATATATATATATATAGTGATAGATATAAATTCATATATATATAGCGAGTAAGAAAGTGCGTAATGGAAATGAAGCAACTAGCGTTATATATAGCCATACCCACACACATATGTATAATAGTATATGTATAGCTACCCGCTGTTGCCACAGTTAGAGTGTGGGATATCATCATATGCAACATTATGGTAGGGAGAGTTTACTTCAACAGCAACTTTTATGCTGTCAGTTAGATATCTTACTCACCGCGATATTCAGATATATGTTAATATTCTTAAACTAACGTTAATAAATAGATTCATTTCATTGTGTAACATGTTTGAACATTGTCATTAGCTTTTTAAGGGGCAGCCAGACACGCAAGTATACATAATTTATAGTCACATCCAAATTGTGCATGTGAATACAATGCTATTGACAGTACACTTCCTACTATGTCTTCGTTTCTAGGGACATACATGCACCATTTTACTATAATCAAAAGTTGCTGAAATTCTTGGAATATAGATCGTTTTAATTTCATTTGAATCAAAGGAAAATAGTTTTCAGTGGGGTGTTGTGGGGCCTTTTTAATATTATCAACATTTGCTGAAATGTTGGGAGTAGACATAATTTGGTAATTTATCTATGGTTTAAATTTCATTTGAATCTGAAAGAAAACAGTTTACAGTGGGGGTGGCCCTAAGACTCGCAACATTTAAGTGGTATATTTTTTAACATAGCCGATGACCTTCATTAGGAGGTCAGTAGTTTACATTCCAATTTTCAAGCAATTCTGTCCAGCGGTTTGGGCGAAGATTAGGCACCAAAGATCAGTCGGAAAAACACACACACATAGTTACTATTTTATGTATATAGATGTGTCTACATAGATAGAGAAAGAGAGAGATAAACAGAAATAGGCAAAGTAAGAGATTCTAATATATATGAGAATAAAAATCTCTTCCAAAATCGACTTATTCATTGTTTTATTTTTACCCTGGAAGCGTTTTAACACAAGGGACAAATAAATCGATGCCCTCATCAGTTTTTGTCTAAATTAATTAATCATCCACAAATAATCGCACATCACGTGTTTTCCTTCGTGTGTATGTGTGTGTGTCGAATCTGAGTTTGTAAGTGGTTGAGACAAAACAGTCGTTGTCTATATTTTCTTATATATTTCAACCGTGGAAACAGTCGCTCTGATTAAGGTTTGATTATTGTATCATTCAAAATCGAGATCAGAAAGTTGTTACTGTTAATGATAATGGACGCTGTGCCGTGTTAGACGATAGATCTATTGCCTCCCCGTAATTAATATAATACTAGCTATGGATCTAATAGTAGAATATCTAGACTCTTAATTTTAGGGAAAACATTTCAGGAGAACAAATACAAACCTCGGATATAACACCAGCCCTTATTTACTGATACCGGTATGTTATCTATCTAAACTTCAGAAACCCTATTTATCGTTAAATCTTTTGAGACAGTAGAGTGGAGATCAGAATACTACTACTACTACTAATAATAATGATAATAATAATAATTATAATAATACTAATTATTATCATGATTATTATTATTATTATTATCTGTAAACACTGTTCTCACGAAGGTTATTATTGGTGATTGCTCACCGACAACAACCAGTGGTTTTTCACTAGAGTCTAAGTGACAACCAGCCTCACTAGATTTCCAGAACTGTCTATTTCGAATCACCAACCTACCATTGATTTCTCGCTGGCATCAACCATTAATCTCCCTTTGGAATGTTGGTGGCAATAAGCCTCCACAAGCTCCGAGGACTCTCCGCACTATTCCAGTGGAGGTCTGATTTCTGCTCTCCCTCCACGATCTTTCCATCCTCCTTGACCTTCTGCTACTATTTTGTGTGATGTCACCCGAGGTCAGGGCCATTTTTATTCAGGGCCAGGGTTGACCAGTTCATGATGTTTATTGCAGTTTCTGTTCTTTAGTGCATGCGATTGTGTTCTTCCTGTTGTTAATTTTCCTTTCTGTTGTAACTTCCATGTGACTGGCTACAATTCGTAGCTTGCGCGGGTTTGTTTCCGTATTCGAGGATTTTCCTTACGAGTTAAACTGTTTTAATCATTGCCGCCCTTTGTATAGTCTCATTAATCTCTTAAGTTCCAGTTTCTTCAAGTCTGTTGTCCAGGTTTTGTGGATTGGTTATAGTGCTCATACGATTATTGGCTTTATATTGACTTTCTTCATGCTCCATATTCCTCTAAGTTCTCTGACAAGATCCGTGTATTTGCTTTGTTTTTCCATTGTCTTTGTTCTTCACTCTGTGTCTGCTTGAACGGCGAAATCTACAATTTGGCAGTATGTTTCCTTCTTGTCGATTATTATTACATCCGGTCTCTTTGCATGTATGTTTGTATATCCAGATATCGGAGGATTGTGGTTTTCGTTTTCCAGTACTGCTTCTGGTGTGTGTCTATACCATTTAGCTGCGTGTTCGAAATTCATTCGTTTGCCCAGTTCCCAGTGTACTGCTCCACCCATACAGTCATGTATGTGCTTGTATTCATTTTGGGCTAGTTAGCTGCATTCAATTATTATATGATTTATTGTTTCGTCTCTTTGTCCACACAGCCGGCACATACTGTTTTCCTGAGTTTTATCTATTTTAGCTTTAATATAGTTTGTCCAAATCGCATTGTTCTGAGCAGCCGCCAGAAAAGATTCATTGTATCTGTTCATGTGTCCTTTTTTTAGCCATGCTAAGCTATTTTCGTTGGTTTCTCCTCTTGTCAGTCTTATGAAGCGTTCATGTAGTTGTTTTTCTCCCCTATTTTCTTTTTTTGTATTTTTTTCTGATTTTCGTACTTCACGAATCGTACGTCGTGATGGCATCTCTTGCTGCGGTAATTAGCATTTATGTGTTCTGGGTTATCGAGTTCTACAGCTCTTTTTTGTTTCTTCAACACACTAACCTATACCTAGCAGTCCTCTACCTCCTTCGTTGCTTTTCGTGTAGAGTCTGTCCGTATCGTATTTTCGGTGTAGTGCGTTGTGCATGGGCCTTAATTTTCTAGTGCTCCGGGTAAGGTGCCTGGGTTCTTCTTTAATCTAGCCTATGAATAGTCCAGATTATTTGTTTTGTGATACTGCCTAGGTGTTTATAATATTTACTAATATATATATATATATATATATATATATATATATATATATATATATATATATATATATATATATATATATATATATATATAAATATATATATATATTTATATATATATATATATAAATTCGTTTCTCTATTTTTACTTTTTCTTCGCAAATATTTATTTCCAATCTTATCTTTCATGTCTGTACATTTGATGGTGTCTTCTTCCAGAACTCACAAATATTTATAGCATTCCTGTTGGTCTAACGGAACTCATCTATTCTTGCTTTGGGTAGTTCTATGCTACCTGTTTTCTCCAGTTGTCCACTTTCAATCTCTTGCAGTCACACTTCTCCATTCTGAATTCTATTTAAATGTCATGGCTGAAGATTCTTCACGTGTTAATCAGGTTTTCCAGTTCCCGTTTGTTTTTTAATATAGTTTCAGGTCGTCCATGTACATAAGGTGGGTTTTTTTTTGTTCTGTGTATGTACACTTGTATCTTGCATCACAGCAGTTGTGATATGGAGTCTCCTTGGAAAATGCCTCTGAATTTTTATTTCAGTCAGGTGTTGTTCTCTAGTTGTCAGTTCTAGTCTACACGTTCCCATTGCTTATTTAATACTATTAATACTCTTGTCTTGTATATTGTAAATGTTACGCATTCAATTATACGTGCTTGCAGGATTCTGTCATATGTGTACTTGTAGTCAATCCATGCCATGGATATGATCTTTTTCCTGCTTTTTACTTCCTACATGGCCTTCTGATCTATGTATAGTAGATTATGTGGCTCCTTTTTTCCGGCATTGTTTTTTGTTCCTCGGGGTACAGTTCACGATTGTTCAGGGATTGGTTAATGTGTTCTCACAGTTGTACCGTTAGGATTTTGCAAATAGTTGATAAACTAGTTATTGGCCTGTAGTTACTTGGGATATTTCTCTTTATTGCCATATTTTTGTATTAGCGCTGTCCTTCCTTTGGTCATCTACTCTGGTACATCTGTTATGTGGATAAATCCTCTCAGTTGTTGCGCTAGAATTTCATGTAGGGTCGTTACTTTTTAAAACGAGTATGCATGCATTCCATCGTGGCGTGGTGCTTTCCAGTTTGCTATTTTCCATTAGAGTTGTCTTAATCGTATCTTTATTAATGTCAGTTTCTGTTCCTGCTTCAATTTCCTGTAGTTAATCTTTAATGTCTTTCAGTCAGTTTTCTTGTGTGTTTGAGGCTTTTCCCATATCTTGCCCTGGAAGTTTATTTTAGTCCGGATGTTTTGTTGTTTATCTTTCTCGGTTTACGTTTTCGTAAAACTGGCTTTTAATGTTTTTAAAGGCCCTGTTTAGTTTGAGATATTGCGATGTGTATCCATACCGTTTTAGTATTTCTTTTATTGCTGCTATTTGTTGTTTTAGTTCTTTATGTTTCTTATTTAGTTTTTCCATGTGATTCAAATTCCTGCTCTTCAATCGGTTCCTGTTCCCTTTCAACATGTTTATGGTTTCAGCTTCATTTTCGAAATTGGTGATCTGGGTTTCTAGTCCGATTCCCCATCCTAGCTTTGTCAATCCAGTCTTATTTTCTCTTTTTAGTTTCATACTTATTGATTTTGCCCCCGTATATATCAAGTTGTTTAAGTCTGTGATAGCATCTGTTCATACGTATATGAGGAGTTTGTTTACTATCTGTGTTTACACTTTGAACTTCTTCCAATATTCGTTCGCTAGGGATAAGAGTTTTATTATCGATATATTAATACGATATCGTGTGTATTCGTGTGTTACACTTACATCAAATCACCTTTCATGCGTGCCGCACCTAAATTTGGAAAACACATTCAAGTCACCTAATTTTCGTCACATTTTAAGTATTTTCCTTTGGCGCAACGGTTAGCGGGGTCGGATTTTCGCGTCGGTTTTATTTACGTCGGCCCGACTAGTTTATAGTTTGATCCCAAAAAACCTCTAATTTTTTTCTACATCGAAGTGGGGAAGGGAGATAGGTAGGCAGAGGACGACCGGGAATATACAAGTCAAATCTTATATTTTATTCAAACATGTATAAGTTAGGAACAAGATACTTAGTATTGAAATCATAATTTCGTGTAATTTACACGGGTTCCGCTAGCTAGCTAGCTATTATTATTATTATTATTATTATTATTATTATTATTATTATTATTATTATTATTATTATAATTATTATTATTATTATCATTATTATTATTATCATCATTATTATTATTATTATTATCACTATTATTATTATCATCATTATTGTAATTATTTTTATAAATCTTAGCATAAGCAACCAAATATGTGAGTCAAAATCTTGATACAGACAGAATGACATTGTAATAGAAGAGGCATATGTAGGCTCACTCTACAAAACCACCGACACTACATATTCCGTTTGCGTTTTTTCGTGTTTTTCTAGAAACGACCAAAGCAAATGAGGTGAATACGTATACAATCGATGTTTAAAGTAAAGACCTTTATTTAGATACTTTTTGTCCAGTTCGTGCTTACTTTCTTGTGATCGTCTTATGCTTATTAATGAGGCGGACAGAACTATTTAGAAGAAGGGTATTCAAACTAACCTTGATTAAATTAAGCATACGGACATCATTCTTATTAAAAACAATACATTTTAATTCTGAAATCTCTAATGAGAGAAGTAAATAAAGAGACCATTAATTATCTTTATCGCTACATGTTACTGTTTGTATTTATCATTTAACCCCGAGCAAAAAAATGTCTATATAATTAAACAAATCCTCACCTTTTCTTTGATTATATCATTCCTGTTCGGTCCAGTTCGCCATATGTTCTTATTTCGATCTCCAGTTGGTTTCAACTCTGTCATGCAAACTATTTTGTTCTTTACACTTTGCAGTGCAACCAAACAAAAATACCAATCATTGATAACTAGCTATCGTAACCTCACACAATATATTACCCAGACGCAATATACTGTACCTACATGCTACCTTTTCGAATCTTCCCATTAATCGGAGGTGATAATCCATAGGATATGTTTCGGGTAAGTTGGATGAAATAGGAGGGGCTTACATTTTGCTTTATTTATTTATTCTGTTTTTATTGTTATCGTGTTTTCTTTAACTTTCTATTTAATCACATTTATCTTATATCTGCATGTGCTTATTTCTTCATTATGTTTTATTTTGCTTACTCATAGTGGTATTATTGATTCTTATCATTACTTGCTTTTTCTTTCTTTCATTCTTTTATAATTATCTTTGTTAATGTTTGCTAGATTCGTATTTTTCTTTCTTTCTTTTTGTGCTCATTTCAGTTGTTATTTCTATGTTTATATCATACATTCCCTCAAATTTATTTCATGTTGTTCGCGTTCCTTTATCCTGCATTATGTGTAAATGCATATAGATATATATATATATATATATATATATATATATATGTATATATATATATATATAGACACATATATATATATATGCATATATATATACATATATATATATATGTGTGTTTTGTGTGTGTGTGTGAGTGTCTCCATGTATATATATATATATATATATATATATATATATATATATATATATATATATATATATATACGTGCATGTGTTTATATATATATATATAATTCATTATTATTATTATTACCATCATTATGGTCATTATTTTAATTAATTATTACTGTTGTTATTATTATCTTTTACAGTTTTTACTACACTTACTACTTATAGCCACCATCATATATATATTATAAAAATAACCACCTCTACTATAATTATTAGTTTTTTTAAATTTATATTATTATTATTTTGAATACTATTATTAATACTACTATTATTCTTATTATTATCATCATCATTATTATTACAATTATTAAGATTATTGTGGCTACCATTGTTATCATTATTATAGCTATCCCTCTTATTTTTACTATTATTAATATCAGTAGTATTATTACAACAGATAATTTCTCTATTATCAAAGCATTTATTGTTATTATCATATTAACACCTTCTATGATTAATATTAATTGCCATCTTCTTTATTTTTCTTCATCCTCTAATATTACCTTATATGTTTTATCCAACTATTGCTTACTAGTATAGATTATTATTATTGATTATTATTATCATCATTAATATTTTTAAATATTATTATTTCCTATTTCGGCACTATTATCGAGATTATTATTATCATTATCATTAATATTAATGCTCTCTTTACTATTATTATCATAATTATTATTATTTGTAGCAGTAACAATGACGATATTACCACTTTTATTATTATTGTCAATAATATTACTATTACCATATTTACCGTCATCTAGCTTTTACTACTATTGTTATTAGTTAAGTAGCAATGGTGGTATTACTATTAGTGATATTGCCATTATTTATATTCTTATTATTTTTATTATTTTTATCATTATTATTAGTATTATTATTATTATTATTGTTATTATTATCATGATTATTACTTTTCCTACAACTATTTGTATTATTTTTATTATCATCATAACTATTGTTATGATTATTGTGGTTACCATTGCGATCATTATTATTAATATATGTTATTGTTATTACCATTTTAATATGATTAGTATTATTGCAACTACTAATTCTACTATTATTAATGAAATGATTCTGATTACCTTATTTACAACCATTATGATTAATATTATGCCTACCTTCTTCTATATTATTATTTGTTTTATTATTAGTTATTATTTATTATTTATTATTCTTATTAACTTCTATTTCCTGATTATTTTATTTTTACCTGACTATTACTTTTTTTATTAATTAGTATTATTATTAATAACTATTATTTTTATTGTTATTATTTTAATTATTATTATTATTATTATTATTATTATTATTATTATTATTATTATTATTATTATTAATATTATCATTATTATTAGTAGTAGTACTAGTAGATGTATTTTTATTATCATTATTATTATTCTATTATTATTATTATTATTATTATCATTATTAATACTTACCAATAGCAACATTTAGCACTTTTAAATTATTACCGATATTATTATTATTATTATTATTATTATTATTATTATTATTATTATTATTATTATTATTATTATTATTATTATTATTATTATTGATATTATTATTATTATTATCATTAGTATTATTATTATTATTATTATTATTATTATTATTATTGTTATTATTATCATTTTTAGTATGTAAACTTAGTGAATTTGTGTGATTTATTCATTAATTAATGATAATTTGATAAGTTTAAATACAGAATTAGCGACATCCTGTGTTAACAACCCCTGCCCCAAAAAAACACACACGTCTGCACGCTCACACATCTATATGCTGCCACCGATTACAACTGATTTGAGAATATGCGGTTTACCCTGTGTTGAAATAAAACTTGCGACGGTTTTTTAACACATTCTGTTGCATGTACATTCCTTTTCCACTACTTCGCTGAATCAACAGACGATTTCATTTTTGCTATCTAGCTACCTATCTTTCTTTCTATTTATCTATCTATATATCTTTTTATGCTACATTTTTATGATATCTCTATCTTTGCACTTTATTTTATTTTATTTCATATTTAGATTTTGTTCTTAACGGTCCCAACCACGTGACTTCCCAAACTTTGACATTTTAAAATACTTTTCTTCTTCTTCCTTTTTCCCCATTTCATTCTTTCCAAATATGATCTAACATTAAGATCGGATTCTAACTCTCCCTGTGATATCTCCGTTCATAATAACTCTTGATCGATAACATCGACATGCCAGTATCGCAGATATCGTACATGTATGTGTAAATAAAAATGATCATATATATATATATATATATATATATATATATATATATATATATATATATATATATATATATATATATATGTAATGCTCTCTTCCCGTTTCTATATTTAATCCTCGCTTGAAATCAGCCCATAATACATGTGTACTCATAAACAGAATATAATTTCTTAAAAGAAAAGTTTTAATTTCAAATAATTTAATTTTTTCAGAGCTCAACTACCTATATATATATATATATATATATATATATATATATATATATATACAAGATGTCAAAAGTACAAGTTCATAGTTTAAATTATTAATTGATCTTTGATATTTTTTATTCTTACGTTTTCGATTTTGATTTAAATCATTGCCTTTTTAATTGATTCTATCAGTAAATGTAGTTACAATTCCATGTTAATTTAATATGTTTACCCTAAACTCATCATCGAAACACAGTTTTGTTTCGTCCATCTATCCAGACATTGCTTGTTTCCTTAACTGATTGCGAAGATATATACTGGAATGTATCTGAATTCAATTTCATGCATTATATATGCCGCTGCTAAAAATGATAAAAGGTTTACCCTGATGCATTATTTGTAACATGATTGTTGAAACACGCGTACATATAGATAACCATTATGTTTTTATTTGGGAAAGTGAATATAATGTTTCAAATATCATGTTAGGACTTTTATAATTTACTGAATTATAAAATCGAAACTCTAACGCCACACTATTTTAATCATTGACGTTTGTATCTGCAGTTTAGGAATTCATATGATCTGATATGGTTATAACTAAATGTTGAGAAAATTAATGTCCTTAACTTTTTCCAAACTTAACGTTTGCCTTGTATAGGAAAACTTACAGGGAATATTTAAATAGATGTGTATCTAATATAGAGATCAAATGTTAGCCGCAAAATGAGTACCCTTGATTTCTGAGAACTTTAACTGAAGTAAAATGAAAATAAGAGAGATAAATACAAGTAGTAACATGTGATCTCCAGTGAATATCGGAATAAACCAAGATCTATTTTTTTTATATATTCATCAACGTTTCGACTTTATTGTAAGACTTCCGCAGGGTGATAATTTTAAGAAAGATGTCATGCAAATACATCGAAATATTGGGTTGACATGATGGGTTGATGAGAAAAAGTAGTAGTCGTGGCTACTAAGAGTGCTGGACAAAGGTCCGGGCTAAGAGAAGTCAGTCAGTGGCAGATAGTGAAATTAATCTAGACGGCTGTGAGTGAAAAAGGGCAGGGGTGGGAGTGTTAGTGAATGTGTCTTAAGGTGAGTGAGAGGGAAGGGGTTGATCTGGTTTTTGTCGTGGTGAGGTGTAGCATGTATTTTGAGGGGGAGGGAAAGAGGAGGGAAGAGGCGAACTCTGTGTCTTTGGTATGTAGCTAGTATCATAGTTTTAGGAAAAATTTGAAGAAATGAAGATAATTTAAATTAGGCGAGGGGGGTGGGTAAGAGTGTGAAAGAAGTAGTCGAAAGGTTGAGATGGGTGAGGGTGGATGGGAGGTTTTGTTGTGGTTAGGTTTGATATTTTTGGAGGGTGGGAGTATTGACCAGCTGGCTATGTCAGGAATGTGTGAATATAAGTGAGTTAGAAGGAATGTGTTGAAAACTATTCTTAATATTAAGCAGGTGTTTGGAGACGATGCGATGGTTGTAACACAAATTAAGGAGTTGTTAAACCGACTCAAAAATAGCCGCACATCAGCGTAGAGTGACCAGCGTTGTTGAGATGGTGCGAAATTTGCGGGAGATCGCCTCAGAGGTCGGAGTGAATAAAGATTTCGCACATGCAATTTTGCGTGATGATTTGAACATGAGTAGCTGCGAAATGTGTGCCTAAGTAGTTGGCCCAGGAAGAAAAAAACCCTGTTATAATTGGAGATGAATCATGGGTTTACGGGTACGACCCAGAAACAAAAAAGACAGCTGTCGCAGTGGAAGCATCCCGAGTCTCCAAGGTCTAAAAAAGCGCGACGTGGAATTGTGCATCACGAATACGCATCGAAAGGACAAACACTAACAGAGGGGTACGATCAAGATGTTCTCTTGCGCCCGCGTGACGCAGTTCAGCGCAAAAAAAAACAGACACGTGCACGGCAAAAATCTGGCAACTGCATCAAGATAACACTCCCGCACATTCATTCCAATTGATCCAACATTTCTTGGGCAAACATGCAATTCCAAAATTGAAGACGCCATTGAAAGGTTCCTGTTTTGAAACAAGAGAAGAGATAATGAGGAACGCGACGGCGGAGGTTACAACCATTCCAAAAGAAGACTTCCAGAAAGGTTTCCGGCAGTGGATGGATCGGTTGGCTAAATATGTGCAAGCCTACTTCAAAGGGGATTAGTGCCCAAACCCCGTCAGTTATTTTAAATATGTTTTCTGGCCTACGGTCGGATATTTTTAGATAGGCCTCGTAGAATAAATTAAATATGTGACCAAATAGGCTTTTACTTTGTATACTTAGATAATACAAATGTACGTTATATGAACATTAGTAATACGTTTTTTTTACAACAAAATTATCCCATAATAATGCATATACCCAAGTTCAACCAGTGTACGGATCATCGGTACTTTTTACCTGTAAGTTTATTGTTAATATCACGATTAGATAGTAAAGAGGCACTGAAATACACCTAATTATCTGATTAGGAGAATAGTGCTACCTCGATGGGAGAGGGGCATTTTGAAACAGTCAATCGTTAAGTTTGTTAGTGTCAGTGCTGGGATACTAATGCGCGTTTATGGTCTCGTTCACCAGCGTCAGCGGGGCAAGGGGAGGTAATAAACGGTTTAAGTAATTTATGAAATCATTAACATACCGACACATGAGGTTGTTGACTTGAACGTGCTCATATTATTATATGTCGTTCGTATTCATCGATTAAATCGAAGCAAGCATCAAATAAAGAAGTAGACGAACTAAGCCCCGTACCACACGATTGTGTGTGTGAAGGAGTCAGATACAAGTTGCAACCACTAAGATGTATTGTACACGCTATAAATAATAGATAATAACATACGAAAATAAATGATATTTGAGTAAAAATAATCACAACTTTTCATTAATGTATCGCTTTCCATATACTATTATACATCTAAACCCTTATCTCATTCAACATTTTATTTGATCTCTTTCCCTTCCTCCTATCAATGCGATCTATGTCAACGCGCATCTCTTAAAAACACACAATTATACAAAAACACATGTTCCAGTTCCCATGTATATATATATATAAACATATACCTTATCCTTATATCTGTTTCAGCTGTAAGGAATGTATGTATGTTGGCATCACGATGATATAATTTTAATTATATGTGATATATTTTCAGTGTATACGTGCCTCGAATTAGTATACTCTACCGTGGTTGTCAATGTAATAAAACAAACTCCATATATATTAATATATACTATCTAAAATATAAATGCACTAGCGTCTTTGTGTCTAGCATGTGGAACCTGTTTGGGCGCCATCGGTATAGCTAAAAACGCACGTGCATTTGCATAAACCCTGATTCCAGATAACAAGCGACAACACCTACAAAAAATCAGAAGTTGAAATGCTTTTAACTATCTTTATCTTCGACGGTTAAACGAACAAAGTGTTACGACTCCCTACTCTTTTCTATCTGAGACCCATCATTTTGTCAACCAGATCCAGAGGGAACCTTCTCTTCAGCTTCTTGTATTCTTTACTTTTGTGTTCGTACAACAGAAACGGTTTCCCACGATGTTGATTAACTTCACCGTAATTTCAAGCACCTGAAGCCAACAGATAATACTCATCATGCTATCCTATTTCCTGGCACTCGGTCAATAGATTACCATATCTCTCATCCTTCTTTCTGCAATTGCAAAAGTGCACTACCAGTCAACTAAAAATGTATACCAGTTAATTATTAAACCAATTAAACACGGTATCGCCTGATTAATTCTATAACCAAATTGATAACGGTAGAAAGCTATGATTGCCTGATAATGGATTATCCTTTCTCATAATCCAGGTAATTATTTCTTATACATTTAATGTCTATTAGATAATATAATTTAAATCACGTTAGAGAAGCACATAACGTTAAATAATAAATTAATTATTGTAATCTTGGTTTATTTTACAGAATTTAGTTAAAAAATTGGAACGCATTACGTTTGCAATTCTGAAATGGGAATAACGTATTTAAATTCATAGATAAAATGAGAAAATAAGAAAAAAAGCAGAATAAATACGTTGAAAATGCTTATTAATAACTTTACCTCTTAACAGTATGCACATCACCTTTATTTCAATATGTGTGTACGTCTATCCAATTCAATGTAAATTTATTGAACTAATCAACAAATACACACTCGACGCACACACACACCCACCCCCACATACACACACATATATATATATATATATATATATATATATATATATATTAACATGGAATCACATAATCACAGGTGCAATAATTTATTTTGACCCTACGGCATTTTCAACCATCCAAGCGAGGTGATTTAGATGATTTGGAGAATTTACAAAACAAAGAAATGCTATTTTTTGTTATATATTTAATAAAGAATAACATATTTTTAAATATATATCTGATGCTTTCGGTGTTTTAACCCCTTTATTAAATGATACTTCTTTTTTTGTTTTGTTGGTATTAACCGCAAAAGGTTGTCCCGCTCGTCTGATCTTTCTCACGTTTTGAGGAAAGTTAGGTCGGATGGATTCATCGCGTGGTTGACGTCGTTTTTATATAAGGGGTTGCACATTTTTTAGGAAGCCTTTCTTAAAGTTATTTTGTGAATTTAAAAATACAGTAAATGTTATTTATTTCTTATATATTTAATACTGAATGAATTCATTTTTTTATACATATCTGTGACTTTTGGTGATAAAACACCTTTGTCAAATGAATACATCTTTTTTTCCTTTTTCGTTGGTATTGAATGCAATAGGTTGTCCCCTCGTGGATATATCAAATTGTACGTCGGATCTTTTAAACGTTTTGATTAAAGTGAAGTCTGGTGTGTTCATTGCGTGATTGGCGCTAATTTGAATATAAACGGTGGCCCATCTTTGAAAACCATGTTTACGGTAATTTAGGGAATTTATAAATTTGTGGTTTTCTAAATTCTCCAAATAACCTTACATTATATACACTAGCAAAAATATGCTCCCTCCGGTCTCATATTTTTTCTAGTTGTTTTATTTAATTGCTCGGTAAAATGTGTGTTTTTGTTGTTTACGCAAAACAATCCCCATCCTTTGTTTTAATAAATAAAACACGGAATAATAAAAACAGTTTTGAAACAAAATTTATCTTTAGGCGTAAAATGTAAAACAAAAAATCCGAAACCCACTTAAGGTCGTAAAAAGATGATAATATTTGAAGTTTTACCTAAAATAAAATCAACAATAAAAAATGCAGACAGTGAACACGATTCTAAATTCAGTTAAATGTGTTTGTTAGTCTTTTACAAGAAATAGTAATTTTTAAATTTATTATTTTGTTAATTAAACAATTTGATTAACTACATTTGTGCTTTAAAACATAATCTCTAATAAGATTGCGAAAAAAACATTTGAATCAAGAAATTAAAATAAATATATCATTTTTGAGCGACTCGTACGATAAATTTACAAGAATGTGTTGTTTACATGTTATTAATAAATAACGCGCCCAGTCTTGTTCCCCTCTTTTTCCCTATTTTCTCTCTTTTATTCTCTCTCTCTTTCTTTCTCATTTGTTCTCTGTATTTCTCTCTCAATTTGACTACTTTGCACTTCAAAAGAAGTAAATTGAAACGGTAATCCCTGGGAGAGTAGTATATTGACTACAGAACAAATACTAAATCACCTCCCTGAAAAAAAGAGGTATACCTTCGAGTATAGTATCATGACAACAGAACACATATTATACTGCCTCCCCGCCTGTCAAAACAGAAGGAGGTCATGTCTGGGAAGCCGATTACAACATAACAGGTACTACACTTCTATAACCCCTCTCAAAACGTAATGCCTAGGAGGATGGTATCACGACAACAGAACATATACTACACTAACTGCACACGTCTAAAAAAGGAGGAGGCAATGCCTGAGAGGATGGTATCATGACTACAGAACATATACTACACTACCTCAACGCATCTCCCAAAATAAAGAGATAATGTCTCGAAATGATAGTATCATGACAACATAACATATACTACACTACTTCCACACCTCTCAAAAAAGAGGGGGTTATGCCTAAAAGGATGGTATCATCACCACAAAACATATACTACACTAATCTCCACACTACTAAATAAGAGGGTAATGTCTGGGAAGATGGTATCATGCCACCAGAACAGATACTACACTGTCTCCACACCTCTCAAAAAGGATGATGTAATGCTTGGGAAGATGGTATCATGACAACAGAAACATATACTACACAAATAACAAATAAGGAGTGGGTGATGCCTGGGGTGATGGTATAATGACAGCAGAACAGCTACTACACTATCTCTACACCTCTCGTGAAAAGAAGAGTGTAATGCCTGGGAAGATTGTATCATGACAACAGAACATATACTACACTTTCTCCACACCTCTTTAAAAAGGATGAGGTAATGTCAGGTAGGATTGTATCAAAACAACAGAACATATACTACCCTACCTTTACACCACTCAAAAAAGGAGGAGGTAATGCCCTGAATGATGGTATCATTACAACAGAACGAATACTTCACTTCCTCCACACCTATCCAAAAAGTAAATTGAGCATTTAAAGATTGTACATTAGTTTAAAATAGTATATACATTATTATTTCATGATAAGTACACTAGTCGAAAAAGTACATTTTTTGCTTCAGACAAACATACAGACAGCCAGCCATAGAAATTCATAATCTCAATTATTAATATACTTATATATATATATATATATATATATATATATATATATATATATATATATGTATATATATATATATAATATTCGTTAATTTTTATTCTGCAAGACAGATGCAAAAATATATGCGACTATTTATTTATTTTCAAATAAAATCAAAGTTTAATAAACATTAATTGATATTGTGACCCAACGCGTCTCGCTTACGTCGAAAACATACACACACATACACACATATATATATACATACATATATATATATATATATATATATATATATATATATATATATATATACATATATATATATATATATATATATATATATATTTATTAGTAGTATGTTTAAGAAGGCAATGCACTGTGCCGGGTAGGTTGTAAGCTGGAAGGAACACAAATAATGAATAGAATGGGACTTACTATTTATTTTTTCTTAAATTCTTTCATAACAGCAAGAGTAGTAGTGTTAAAAAATATGTGTGTAATATTAGATAAATGATAGGTATTGTATGGTGATGACTTAACTGTTAGTTTTGATAATATATTGTTTATTTTTCATTTGTTTCTTTGTGTTGTTTTATTTTCGTATATTTATTTGGAGGGGGGGTTTAATATGAAGTAATTAATTACTCTATTTTTGTATTATTATGAATGTAATTTAATTTATTGGTTACAATATATTCAAATAGTATTATTAATTCATCACCATCCAATACCTATCATTTATTTAATATTACAGACATATTTTAGACACTACATTTATATACAAACCATAATTTTTAATGTTATTAATTTCTATTCTCTGCGGGACTGGTTTGCCCCTACTATACTCTCTGGCATCCATTTTGGTGAATTCTATACACAGACGGATTTCTCCGGTAGTGTTTATGATTTTTGACAAAGGGAAGATTTTCCCGAAATATTGAATAAATGATTTTTAATAATCATCGGACAACGCACAAATAGCCAACCCCCCTCTTGCTGTTATGTAAGATTACAAACAAAAAAAATAGTAAGTCCCATTTCTATTTTTATGCTTGTTCCTCCGAGCTTACAACCTACCCGGCACTTAGCATTGCCATTAGAGTTCTTAAACATACTGCTCTATTCTCAGCAATGCTACAAGCAAACTACCATTCTCTCTCTCTCTCTCTCTCTCTCTCCCTCTTTCTCTTTCTATCTCTTACTCTCTCCCTTTCTCTCTCTCTCTCTATCTCTCTCTCTCTCTCTCTCTCTCTCTCTCTCTATATATATATATATATATATATATATATATATATATATATATAGAGAGAGAGAGAGAGAGAGAGAGAGAGAGAGAGAGAGAGAAAGTGGGGCCGATAGGGCGGACGTTTTTCAAATAATCACAAAATCGTTATTCTTTTTTGAAAATAAATTTATTCACGTATTTGAGTTCGTATTGAAATAACATTTTACAAAATCAAGTTTGGAAAACAACATCATTCATGTGGCGTCCGTTATCAGTTAAGACGTTCTTAAAAGTTTTCATAAACTTTTTCAATCATCGCTCTGTCATTTTGGGTGACTTCCTCGCGAATAGCTTCTTTAAGTGTGTCCAATGTACGGAGCTTATGCTCGTATACATAGGCCTTGATGTGACCCCATAAGAAGTAATCGCACATGCATAAGTCAGGGGACCGAGGAAGCTAATGAATGTAGCCACATCTAGAAATGAGGCGACCAGGGAAGAGAGGGCGAATAACGGCCATTGATCTCTAGCTGTGTGAGCCGTCGCCCCATCCTGGTGAAACTACACACGTCGAATGGGAATGCGTTTTCGTCGTAACTCAGATAAAAAGAAGTTGTTTATCATCTCGATATAGCGCTCCGAGTTCACGGTAACAGCATTCCCATTACCATCTGCGAAATATTAAGGACCAATGACGCCAGTTTTGACTATAGCGCACCAAACCGTCACTTTAGGGTTGTGTAGCGGTGTTTCGTGAATTTCTTTTGGATTTTCAGAAGCCCAGTGACGGCAGTTCTGTTGTTCTACCATGCCATTGATATGAAAATGAGCTTCATCATACATGCACAATATGCGGTTGTCATTTTGCTCAAAAATTGCCTGCATCTCATGTGCGAACGTCACTCGCTGTGCGTAATTACCGGGTCTCAGCTCTTGCACAACGGCCAATTTGTAAGGATAGAATTGCAGTTTTAAATGCAAAACACGACTTACCGAACGATTACTCAGGCCGAGTTCAGTACAATGTTTCTGAGCAGAACAGGTGGGACTGCGCAGGACGGCTTGTCTGACGCGTTCAACATTTTCAGGGGTACGTTCTGATCGTCTAGCCCCTGGTGGTCTTGTGTTCATCAGTGCACCTCGTTTTCGAAGTGCGTTAACCCAACGTAGGATAGTGTTGCGAGTACGAACAGCTTACATTTCGGTGGATATTGAAACGGAAACGTAACTCACGCTGAACTGCAGTGATAAACCCGTTATTCTTGACGAAACTGTCTGGGCAAAAACGGGGTGTTTTATCGTCCATGGCGCCAA
>OY744528.1:111521229-111526229 GCA_963556195.1 Sepiola atlantica | reverse complement strand
GCAGATTTTCTCAGAATTAATCCTTGTTTCGGATTGGTTATTCTCTATTTCTATTTCTTATGAATTGGTATCGGATTACCTATTTTACTTTTTGACCGTTCTTCAGCCTTTTTTACGACTTAACAATCCCTGTTTTTTATTGACCTCTTAGCCATGGCTACTTTTCAACCCTATTTGAATTCCCAAATCCTACAAACACAAGAAAAACATCCCCCTGTACAAGTAAATACCGAGGCACCACACCTATACACATACACGAACACACATACACATAAATATAACATATATATACGTATACACATACACACATGTGCATACACCCATGTACATACATACATACATGTATACATCCACAACGCGATATAGATTCAACAAATAATAAAGTCATACAACTATTAACACATGATATTATCTTTAATTTTAGAACAGAAAACGCAGACATCGCTAGCCCTGAATCGGCGAATTGATACACACACACACACACACACACACACACACACATATATATATATATATATATATATATATATATATATATATATATATATATATATAATTTTAGGTATTTATACATTTAGGAATGTGGGTAGAAGCCATTCGTGGAAATTCAGACATCTCCGAATAGTGTATAAATTTTACAAAATATATCAGCAATATCACACGGTTATATATTTGCATATCCAGGATTTACCCTAAATTAATTAACCAACAATTATACACGTTGAAAGGCAGTTTCAAACTTACACCAACAATTATTTCTAGATTGTAGATATCCTAGACATTAACAAAGACATATGCACACACACAATACACACACACACACCCATATATATATATATATATATATATATATATATATATATATATATATATATATATATGCACGCTTGAACCTGAATTGAGCACGGTTCTGAAGACGTAAGAGATCCCGAAATATTTCATACGGAGTTTCCACCAGACCATCTTGATACAGGTATTACATAACATTGTAACATTGTGTAGATAAACAGATATATGTGTATTTCTGAAAAAAAATAATAAATCAATAAATATATATATGTGTATGTATACATTGTATTAAGGGTGAAACTATTTAATTTGTTCCACCATTATATGTTTCATTTGCTCCAAATTGTGTCTATCCGTCACACCTCTGCATTGTATTACCTTCTAAGTATCACATATATATATATATATATATATATATATATATATATATATATATATATATATATATATATATATACCTAACATGATATAAACATACACATGTGTGTTGTGTGTGTATCAGTCGTTTCTCTTGTATAGTAATGTGCCCAGTGTATTATGTTCATCGAATGTTATTCCTATTTGTTTAAACTGTTCAAAAGAAACATGATTTATCACCAACCGAATTTATTCGTATGAAAGTGTTCCTCATCTCTCTCTCTCTTTCTCTTTATATATATATATATATATATATATATATATAGATATATATATATATATATATATACATGTACATGTACATACATGTATTCATAAATCAAGTTCAAATATATCAATAAAATGAACATAGCACCAATATTTTCAAGAGTGCTCAGTATCAAGTGGAGAATTTATAAAATTAAATCAACATGATTATCGTCTATGTTAAAAGACTAGCGTTTTGATGATATTACACCGGCCCTTTACCCATTTAAAATTGCATTAATGAATCCCTCTCCCCGTCTGTTTACGAGAGTTACCTCCTCCTCGCTATATAAGTATCGTTCTGAACAATAAATACAGACATAATAGGAAAAAGGAAGTTAAGAAAACGAACATATATATATATATATATATATATATATTTATATACATGTATATATACATATTGATATACATACACATATTTATATATGAACAGATGAAGGAAGGCCTAACATTAATTCATATTTAGAATTAAAATAATACATGTTAACTGAATATCTTTATCACACTAAATCATCTTTACATAATTTTGATCAGAAGATTTAACTATATATTAAATAATATTAATAATTCTGTTTAAGTTATAATTGTTTCATTCAGCTATTACTAAAATTCTGATATATATTAAATAAGGCTAAAATATAATTGCGTATGTATATATATATATATATATATATATATATATATATATATATATATATATATATATATGTATATTACTTTTAAAAACACAAAGAAAGCCGGCAATTCAATGATAAATTGTATTATTTATAAATTGTTGTTATTGAAATCTGTGTATATTATAGATATACACTGATTACCCTGTAATCACACAAATACCTAAACTATTTATTTGTATCTCAACCGAAACTTCTGAAATATAAGTACTTACACGATGGTTTGTATAGCATATATTTTAATTACACAAATCACTTAAACTCACAAATCTATAATAAAAGAAACACATATTTTTACCCACTTTCCTATG
Organism: Sepiola atlantica; assembly: GCA_963556195.1. NCBI lineage: Eukaryota > Metazoa > Mollusca > Cephalopoda > Sepiida > Sepiolidae > Sepiola > Sepiola atlantica. The sequence continues at coordinate 111,523,789 of OY744528.1, read as the reverse complement.
TCAAGAAAAGTGAACTAATGTACTCTCACATACACAACTATACTTAAAACTAAGACAACTTCCTGTTCTCACATGCGTTATTAAATTGGATTACTTCCATTAATAACCGCAGAATTTCGCATGGAACACCAATTGATTAACAAATTTAAAATAAAACACATATTATTAAACCAATTTGTCAATAAAGCAAAACAGTTGCTTAGTTCAATAGTATTGAATATGAAAAAAAGTACTCTCTTTTAATTCGACATTGTAGAGTTTAAGAACTCTCCGTAATTGCTCTCCCGTTCCCGTCCATACAATCTCGTCCCACCTATTAATAATCTCCAACGATAGTCAATCAATCGTCAGCGATACTTGAGTATTTTTAAAAAGAAATTTATTTTCTTAGATTTAAAAGCCCATTTCGTTTTACGCTCTATATAAACATGTAGTTCCAGAGTGTTTGTTTGATTTTTTCACGAACCCCCATCGTAATAGATATCATGAAACTACATTACCCAAGTGTATTTGGTAAATATTTCTTATTTTAATAAAAAGAGGTGTATTATCCTTCCATTGAAATCCATGAAAGTAATACGATATTTTATTTATTTTATGAACACCTTGTTAAATATTTAATATATATATATATGACGTTATAGAGTCCATTGTTACAAGCATACGAAAATTGGGATCCGCATTCCTATCCATGAAAGTCTAGTGTGTTTCGATGATGCTAAAAACTATTAACTTCGTAAAATAATTTATTTAAATAGAATCGTACTTATGATATATTGCATATAATCAACGTTTAGTTCATAATTAACTTGAATTTTAAAAATATACAAGAATACTCAGAATAACATTTGTAATATTGTTTCATGGGCTAGGGTCAGAATGACATAGTCTTGTTAACTAATCTCTGGAAACTTCATGTCCTCCTCTTTCTATTATTATTATTATTATTATTATTATTATTATTATTATTATTATTATTATTATTATTATTAGTATTATTATTATTATCATTATTATTATTATTAATAGTAGTAGTAGTAATAGTAGTAGTATTTTTATTATTATTATTAATATTATTATTGTACTTCTTATTTTTATTATTCTTATTATAATTATTATTAGTAGTAATAGTAGTGTAGTGGTGGTGGTGGTTGCAGTAGTAGTAGTAACAGTAGTAGTAATAGTAGTGTAAGATAATGAAGAGTGGCAAAAATGAATCGTGGACGAGTCCATTGTGGGTGGGACGTCGAGAAAGAAAGCAACTTGATAACTGTTGAAAAAGAAAAGGTTCCGCAGTGCAAGGAGGCTTGGTAGGCGGCGGTTTCAGAAACGCGAAGAGCCGGAGCACTTGGGCATCGGAGTATCGAAGTACCTGAAAAATGAGAGTTTACCGATGTTCATGGCACCAATCATGTGTTGCTGTTAGGCTTTCGTATCCGCTGACTAAAAATGCGTCAGATAAGCAAGTTGGTACTGTAGAGGATTCTCCTGACTTGTATTTCATCAAACGAACACTTTGAAGAGATTGTGGAACAATTGCTTCAGTTCACGCTCGGATAGACAATGCAGATCAAATTGCTTTCCAATAGGATGTATATATGAACGAGTTTCTAGCGGAAACCAAGTCTGTGACCTCAGCAAGAAAATACTTTCATGAGACAAAAGTATGTCAACATATTTTTTTTATATGTGTGTGCGTAGCCGGCGTTAACTATCCGGTGATGGGAAATAAAGAAAACAAAAGTTTCTCAATATACGTTCTATACTTTGCCATTCTTGTTGGATCTTACGGGGTACCCCGAAAGAACGGGTAATGCAACAGTAGCAGCATGTGTATTGTTGTTGATGGTGTTATGTCATAGCAGTCTAAACTTTTGGAAATTTAATTGGAGTTTTCGTTTTTTGAACATAAAGTCAAACGCTCTGACCTTAGACATCCAAGATGTACTTCAACACTTTCGCTGTTCCTAACAAGCAAGCCTTTTGCAGAATAAAAACCGAAATTGTCTCGTCAATATGTTTTAACCATTTATGGTGGCTTTTCGTAATGGTTCCAAGCTTTTATTTTACAACAGAAATCACTGACTTCTTTACATTTCCATAGTCTTTCTAATTCCCATTGTAAACTTTGGTATTTTATTTTGTTTTCGTATTCTTTCTCCCGCATTCTGGTATCGAAGGGCAGGCTAAATCAATGAGTAAGCAAGTTTTCTTGTTTTTGTTTAGAACTATGAAGTCGGGTTTTGAATGTTCAATAACCTTAGCAGTCTGTATGCATATGTTTCAAAGAAGTTTAACATTATCGTTCTCCTGCACCACTAGATGCGTATGCTTATATTCCTTCTTATTGTGATCCAATTCATAAAGTTTGCATATATTCCAGTGTAGTACCTGATCGAATTTGTCGTGTCTCCCTTTTTCATACTGGTGTTGTGCTAGAATTGGACATTAAGATACAATATGTGCTAAAGTTTCTTCTCTTCATTACACAATCGGCATATCGGCGATTCTGCAGTTTTGTCAATGTAATGTTTGATAGACCTAGTGTGGGTGGGGTCTT
>OY744528.1:111501229-111516229 GCA_963556195.1 Sepiola atlantica | reverse complement strand
CTATAGGATATAGGGGAAGTAACTCTGTTCGTTATTCGAATTAATTTATGGATTCGGTCGGTGGAAATATGTGTAATAAATCATTAGTTATATATATATATATATATATATATATATATATATATATATAATACATATATATATATACATACATACATACATATACATATATATATATACATATATATGTATACATACACACATATATACATGCACATATATGTATGTATAATTATTTGTTTATTTGTTTATTTATATATTCTTTATTTTCATCTTGTTTACATATTTCTTTATATCGTTTTTTTTTAATATATACATTTTTTTATATTTTATTTATTTATTTATTTATTCATCATAATTATTATTTTATTATTTATTTATTTTATTTAATATTTGTATGTTATTTGTATGCATTTGTATACATTAAAGTTGTGCGGAATGTATTGTATTATGTATTAAAATGAATAAAGATAAAAAAAACAATAACGGTTACGATTTCCCAAAGTATGCGTTGTTTATTATTTCCCGGTGATGAAGCGGAGAATGTTAGTATGAACATGTTAAGGATACACCTTTTTGCTACGATCTCCGTTGTGTATGTTTTGATGTGATGCTCTTCTAAATGTAGTATTTATTGTAATATGGGGAAAATAATAAGTCAAACACGCGCGAGTGAATAAGCTTAATAGAGTGGTGAGTGTTGTAGCATATGCTGCATGTGGTTATTTTCTTACCTTCGTCGAAGGTACAGTGGAAAAACGTCTTTACTTTATATATATATATATATATATATATATATATATATATATATATATATATATATATAGAGAGAGAGAGAGAGAGAGAGAGAGAGATAGATAGATAGATAGATAGATAGATAGATGATAACTAATGTATATACAAATAGCATAGGATAACACAGCATGGTAAAAATGATATATTCAGAATTGCACGAGTAGATAATTACAATACATTGCACAAGTGAAAAATATAGATTAAGATGACACAATGAGTTTACCATTTTCACTATTTTGAATTAATTACGAAAAGAAAATTAGATAAATAATAGTAATAAGAATATTCTTGTTTGCACTTAAAAAGCCGTAAAAATGGGAAATAGGGGAGAAGAAAAAAGAAAAAATGGAAATATGGATGCAATGTATAAAATAGAAAAAATAATTTAACCGGGATCGCAGTTATTCTATCAGTGTTTTTTTATATTTCAGTGCGGGTTTTGTCTAATGTTTACATAATGAATAATACATGGTTAAAAACTCGGGTTCCTGTCTTCCTTTGCTAGCTGTTTCGCGACTTGTTTAGATGGCGAGTATATCTTTTTCTGACATAATTCTTGTTTTATGTGTCAAATTAAACTATGCATTACAAAAACATTAAAACTCTATTTTTAAAGTAAAGTATTTTAGTTGTTTATGAGTAATGCCGAACCCTATTACACTTTAAATAATTTACGTGACTGAAATAGGATTAACACTGGAATAAAGGAGTATTTTTAGACTATTGTTGATAGTATAATCTGAAAATAATACTCATTTTTTATAGGTCAGTAGTGTATGTTTCTTTATTTATTGGGAATTCAGAAATGTGTATTGTATGAGTTATTAAAAAGTGAAAGAAACCTTGAAAAAAACACAATTGAAACAGATAATTGAATTATTCGAAACGGAGAAGGTAATCCCTTCGAGGACGGTCTTATGATAACAGGACCGATACAACTCTACCCATTAAAAAAAAAACTCCGATTTAATCGAGTTTTTTGTTCATACATTTAAGAATGGTTAGTCACAAACACATTGTTTTTTGTTGTTGACGTTTTACTAATGCCGACATTATTTATGTAATGTTTTCCCTTGAAAATGATATTGAGATAAAAGTGTTTTAATCGCAATCCTGTTGTTATTAAATAACTTTAATTAATTGTGTTAATAATTATAATAATGGTACTCTCGACAAAACGATTGCGTATATAGAAAAACATCTGCCAATACAAATTAGAAATGTATATTCCCGATGGTTAATTTATTAGGAATGAAAATAACATGCAAATGAGGAATATAGATATTTGTTTAAGAGAGTTTGAAGAATACTATATATACAGCATATCAAAAGATCCCTGTATCATTATAATTAAATAAGCATACTGTCTTTTGCTGATAATATAGTAAGCGCAGATGGAAAAAAGTTCGCATTTATTCATTTCGATAAAAACACACACGTTAGTCTCTAACAAATAAAGAAATATATATTTACAATATTCACTTAAATCGTAGAGAATGAGGGAACATGTGTATGTAGACTGACCCTTCCGAGATTTTTTGAAATAAACAAAACAAATTTTAGCCGAAAAACACTTCTTAAAACTTACAAAAACTAAAGTATTGTTTTTTACACTGTTTTGAGTTTATTAAGCAAAAATAATGTTTTCTAAATGAGGGTACGTTCCTTAGGGCTAATACGGCTCATGCTTGCTTCGGAAGGGGTCCTTTACTTATTCTTAAAAAAAAAAAAAAAAAAATCAATAAATAAAAAAGTTATGAATTTTTAAAAATAGGACCCTTATTTTTGCCCACCCTGTATATATATATATAGGATCAAATATAAACCAAAGTAACACTTTTAGTAGATGGAACCTATTGGGAAGAAGATTAGCTCAATATACGAGATAGAGCAATTGTAGAGATAGAAGAAAAAAGAGTGATAAATATGTTACGATTGTCCAAATTTATTTCAAATTTCAATTGTTCTATGCAAGGTGTATTCAGTAATAAACTAGTGTTTATTATTCTTTCCTTAAGCCAAGGCTTTTCAAAGATCGAGATCTTATCACCACAGGAGAAATACAGATGGATAAGTTGGCTTTCGAAAAAACCAAAGTTCAAATATTTGAAAAATATGAAAATTATTCTTAAAAAAGAATTTTAGTAAAAAACGCTGTGACATGAAAAGAAAAGTTTCGTGAAAAAGATATGCAGATTGTCCGGGTGGTAAATTTCCGTTGAAAAGAAGCCCGATGGATTGAACTTTGGTTTTTTCGAAAGCCAATTTATCCATCTGTATTTCTCCTCTGATGATAAGATCTCGATCTTTGAAAAGCCTTGGATTAAGGAAAGAATAATACACACTAGTTTATTACTGAATACACCTTGCATAGAACAATTGAAATTTGAAATAAATTTGGACAATCGTCACATATTTATCACTCTTTTTTCTTCTATCTCTCTCTCTCTCTCTCTCTCTCTCTCTCTCTCTCTCTATATATATATATATATATATATATATATATATATATATATATATATATACACAATAGTTTCATCATTGAACAAATTAAAGAAATATTTCCTTTGAAACTTGTCAAGTGAGCAGAAATTGGCGAAATAGAATAGTAACACATCGCTTTATGAGTCCGGAGCCTAACTAATAAAACAACTGTTCATGCACAATTCGACTTAATTGATTTGAATAGTATCCTTCTCCTTAAAGGACGAATCCATGTTCCATCCATGGTTACATATGACACAAACAATCGTATGTGTTTCGTTGTAACAGTTGCTAACAACGCTCTGAATCGTTGACACGTCGTTGGTTTTAATAGAGGAAAATGCAGCAACCACTTGGCACGCAAGTTTATAGTTGACAAATGGTCACGAAAAATGGTGAATACACTTACTTCTGATATCATCAACTCCTCTGCTGTCTCACACAACTAACTTCAATTTACGATCGGACAAACTGACGACTTTTAGCGACCTGATCGTTTGACACTATTTGAATTGAGCACTCCAGAAACCACGAACTTTGGGTGCGGCCAAAATAGATAAAGTATTTATCATTCTTTAGACGCTCCTGTTTATCAATAGGCAATTGTGAACTTGGCCTAGCTTTTAAATATTAATTCGCTGCCTCTTCGTCAATTTCAGCACATTTTATGATTTTCAGCCCAGGAATACTTTTTAATATGGCTAATATTTCCCACCTCACAAATTAATGAGCCTTCTTGCATCCACGTACGCACCCTCTATTGGACTATTTACCCTCTGGATTTTATCTATTTTAGCCGCACCTGAAGTTATGGTTTCTGGAGTTCTCAATTTATTTCTCGTGCTTTCTAACGGATACCTACATACCACTTTCTCCGCTGGACATTTTGACACCAGAATCATCTGATTTGGGCAGCTTTTTGCTTTGTGTTTTTTCCCCACAATTTTTGTTTTACTTTTTCAAATTTTAAATCTTGGCTCTTCGTCAACTTATCTATCCCAGCAATTCCCTCTGATGATAAGATTTTGATCTTTGAAAAGTCTGGCTTAAGGAAACAATTAATTAAATTAATTGCTATTTTGCGGAATATACCTAGCATTGAGCAACTGAATTGAAAAAAGATCTGTCTCCGCCGCTTTTCTAATCCCTTTTGATCCTTATATATATATATATATATACAGGGTGGGCCAAAATAAGGGTCCTATCTTTAAATTTAAATAACTTGAATTTGAATAACTTCTACAAAATAAAAGTTAAACTCACCAAACTTTATGTGTGTGTAGACTGACCCTTCCGAGATTTTTTGAAATAAACAAAACAAATTTTAGCCGAAAAACACTTCTTAAAACTTACAAAAACTAAAGTATTGTTTTTTACACTGTTTTGAGTTTTTTAAGCAAAAATAATGTTTTCTAAATGAGGGTACGTTCCTTAGGGCTAATACGGCTCATGCTTGCTTCGGAAGGGGTCCTTTACTTATTCTGAAAAAAATTTTAAAAAATCAATAAATAAAAAAGTTATGAATTTTTAAAAATAGGACCCTTATTTTTGCCCACCCTATATATATATATATATATATATATATATATATATATATATATATATATATATATATATATATATATGGGGTAAGGTACACGATGAGTCATGAAAATGAAATGCCGGGGTAGACAAAATGTGTGAAAAATGGCAAACGGAAAAAAAGTGCAGGAGAAAACAAAAAACGAGAGATTTTACCGGTTTCGTTCGTGTTAGCGAACATCTTTAAAAAGTGAAGATTTGGAAATAATTATATATATATATATATATATATATATATACCGTTGCCCGAGGTTATACCAAAACAAAATACATGTCCTTAAAAACTGTGTGTAACATATTTATATTGGAGCTTATATCTCTCTATCTAAATCTGCATTTCTATATTCCTCTTATTCCCCCTTCTCCGTTTGTCTTCATCCCTCTTTCCACCCGTATTAACAAAAGACAAGCAAGGTATTTCTCCCAAGCAACGCTGTGTTTACACGCACCTAATCTATCTAGGATAGTGAGCACTTTTGGATTACTATATACTACTTACCAAATGTAAAACTGTAACTTTGGATTTACTGCTCTTGTGTACAACGCTACAGAAACCACTCAAATAAAATTCAGAGTGCTAAAAGAGCACTACTACAACCACTCTTTCTGAGTTGCTTGCGCCCTTCTATGAAGCGGAAACACGTTAAACAATTTTGAAAGAACATTTTAAGCGGATGGAGTACATTAGAACTTAAAGTGTTATTGTTCCAAATTATAGCTGAATAACTCTACCGCCTTGAGAAAATTCGATTTTAGGCCGCACAGGGGTGGACTTAGAGATTTTGCAAATAATTTCATTATCTTCTGGTTATATATATATATATATATATATATATATATATATATATATATATATATATATATATATCAAGGGAGGTGCGAGAGCGCTCCATCCGTTAATAGACTCTAAAAACGGCTTATGCAAGAAATCTCATTTCTTTGATCAATCACTACTAAAAAAACAATAAACCAAATTAGTTTAAACTTTGCACAATTTTTTTTTGATAGGTTCTATAAGTGTGTAGAATTTCAGCATCATTAGTCAAGGCAACCCAGAGATCCAGAAAGGTCAGGCATGATTTTGTGTTATCCGTGTGTACGTACGTACGTACGTATGTGCCACCCTGTATCTCATCAACTATTTGATGGATTTAGCTGATTTTTGGTAGGGATAGAGGTTCTTGGGTCTAGTTGATGGCATTTTAATTTCAATTTACCATATACCTTAGTTTTCTAGAAAATTCCCAAAAAACTTAAAAATGACCATTGTATTGAGGCATAGACTTTCCAAAAGTAGTGGCATTCCATGATAAATGCCAGTATACTGAAATCATATGCCCTTAATAGGGTTAAGATGAACATTAATATGCACTAAATGTACAAAAGCAAGGAAATTCCAAAATTTTTACACTTTTATTGTCATTAAGGGTATGCAAGCACAACGGGGCTATATATTTTACTGGTAGGAATTTTCTTTCAGCGCACCTCACCCACTTCATCCACTCATGCATACAGATTTATACTGTAGTGATGTGATAATTAAATGGTTTGGTTGATATCTAGTCATACCCTAAATGAATGCCAATAAAAGTGTAAAACTTTGAGATTTTCCTTGCTTTTGTACATTTAGTGCATATGAATTTTCATCTTAACCCTATTAAGAGCATATGATTTCAGTGTACTGGAATTTATCATGGAATATATATATATATATATATATATATATATATATATATATATAAATATGTATATATATATACATAAATATGTATATACATATATACATAAATATGTATATACATATAAATATGTATATATATATATAAATATATATATGTATATATATATATATATATATATATATATATATATATATATGTATACATGGAAATTTAAAATAGAAACCTACACATATTATTTATGTATTTATCAAGGTTTCATATTTATTATAAGACCACCTCATGATTATTTGTCTGAAGAAAACATGATGCAAGTACAAAATGTGTTGTGGTGGCGGTAGTTATTGTAATATCTCTCCCACTTCCTAATGCGTTTATACTCCAACCGTTGCTTGCCACTGCAAGCATCTTTTTGGATCTCATATATTGATATTCTTTCTAAAGCAGCCGCAGGTTCTGAGCCCGCTACCTATCCATTCCGAACATTTTGTACTTGTGTAGTGTTTTCCTCATACACTTATCATTTAAGACGAGACGTCGATGAACACATAACTAATATTTTTTTTCTTTTTCTTTTTTAAGTTCTATTTCGTCGGAACGTCTCCTCTGTTTATCATATATATATATATATATATATATATATATATATATATATATATATATATATATATATATGCACACATTGTTAAAATAACATACTTTGTTTGTTTAATTATACGCTATTTTATATTTTCAATTTTTCTTTATCCCTTTTTTGTATTACAATAACAAAAATAATGAAAACTTTTTCATAGGTTTCAGCAACATTTTCGATTCTTCGTCGAATAATCCTTAGGTGTCAAAAGCAAATGAACAAAAAAATCTGGAGAAATAAGAAATGTTTAAAAGATGGCGGAGAATCGTGCAGAGAACGTTGTTCATAGTTTTCCAGGAAGTCATTTACGATTTAAATTTAGCAACGCTGGAATGGCATCACGAACGAAATAGCAATACATTTAAAAATATTTCTGCTTGTTTCATATGTGATGTTAGTGTTTTAAGTTGTTGTGTTTTCATGTATATATTTTCCAGTATTTTTAATTTCCCTAAATTGGTTTCGGAATGTATTATTTTAGTGTTATTAACTAGAATGTATCTTAAATCAGAGGGAGCGCAGTTATATTTTTGTAGATGTTTGTAATTGAACTACAGTTTACAATATGCATGGTGAGGCGGCGGGAGAGGGTAGTGATTGTAAAACCAATGTAGCTATTAGCTTCAGTATTAGTAAGGGAGTTACATTATCCCAAATCGCAATTACACTTATAAATAACATTGGTTCTTTCTCGTGATTTCAGGGTTGATGAAGAGTTGTTCTTTTATTACAAGATTGTGAGTTTTAAATTTCTTATAGTAAATGTGAGTCTACTTCTATTTTCAATTGTAATTGGGGATTTCAATCGGTGTATAATATTTTCATAGCTTCTTCTGCAAATCTGAAGTTTCGTTGCATTTGATTACAATATATATGTAAATATTGTTAGAGTGTTGATGTTGACTATTATTTTTATTTGTACTGTTTTTTCAAGTGTCGAATCATTAATTTTATTTGTTCATCAACGATATAAATACGACATTAATATTAATAAGTACTCGTTTTATATATTTCAATTCAATAGATAGTATTTGTTAGAGGAAGAGAATAATTTGGCATGGTTAAATTGATTTTTAACAATAGCTATTTTTAGGCGATAGACACACTCGCTGCTGAAATTTAAAAGACTAGAATTTAAGTTGGTAGTATTTTTATAAGTGGAAGTTTTGTAAGATTTATTAGAGGCGTCAATAAGAATATCTAGAAATTGGATTCGATTATTTACGTTCAGTTTTATAGTTAATGTAAGAACATAGTTTTTTGGAAAATATTTACAGAGGTACCGAAATACATATGAAACCAGTGCTAATATTTTAGAATGCTTAACGTAATGCGATGTTGTTCTGTTATGCTTTTCCAGCGTTGCTGAATTTGAATCGTCAACGACCCTTTCTAAAAACATATCTTAAAGAAATATATTATATTTAGTTAAATGCCTACTATCTTAATTGTGCTTGCTTCTGATTTTATTGATGCTGTTAGTTAGACAGATGTATACTGTTCCGTTGCATTACATCTATTTTTAGTGCAAGAAAAGTGAGTACTTAAAACCAAACCGTTTTCATGACAGGCAGTTTCTACTCGGTACGCAATCATAACTAGGAACGAAAACAGTTAAATCAAAATACTCCTATTATAATTAGAAGCTATGTTTTACCAAAGAATTATAGCTAAGTACAACTAAACGATCTCACTTGTTAGAGTGCTCAATATCTTTTGGGAATTGTGCATCATTGAACGCGTGACTATTTCAATGCACGCGTTGTAATTATTTCTTGATACCCTATTCTGCGTGTGTCCGTCTCTATGGAAATGTATGCGTGAGTCTGTGCAAAAGATACTAGAGCAAATAAAGAGACGAGTAGAGGTGGAATGGTTAGAAACAGAGGTAAAAAGAGAGGACTATATAGAGTGAAAGAGAATGCATGTGTCTCTTTAAGACTGTGTCTGTATCTTTCTTCTCTATTTCGCGGGACATTTCTCAAGCCGTTAGTGAAGGCAAACCATTTCTGATTACATTATTACGAGCGGGCCCGGCGTGGAATTAAATGAATACAAATAGATATTTTATACGTCGCCAGAGAAATCGACCGTCTTTAGGGCGACATATCAATAGCCAGTGCGTTCGCGTTGATATCATGACCAACGTATTCAAATACCCGTAATACCTACAATCAATTGCAGCATCGCATTCAACTACCACCATACTCATAATCGTCATGAGTAACAGCAGCAGCAGCAGCATCTGAACTAATATCACTCAACAAACAATCATCATCTCAATTTTATTGTAATTATATTTCAAACAGGTTTTACCAATGATCGCTGAATGACAAAAAAGTGATCTTGTTAAAGACTGAGTTACAACTAATCTCTCTAGGTTTCGACTATTCTCAGCGAGCGACTGTTGATCATCATTGCAAATAAGTCTGCGTTCTTAACAGCCGTTTACCATACATTTTCGCTGATAACTATTCCTACGGATTACTCCTACCTTGGTTGCCGGCCGTTTCACATGTACGCGCTTCTGTTGTAATTTTCTGAGACTGAGAACATGCTGCCTGAAATCACAGCTCATTATTTATATTTAAAAAGGACTGTCGACAGAAGTGATTTATTCAATTTGATCTCTGATCAAAATCATTGACCAGTGGTTTGAGAGTGAAGAAAGCGAGATCGATAATTACTGATTAATCAAGTATTTAGTCCATCTTAATTCTAAGGTTCATGCGTTTTTGTTTTCTCTCCCACTCTCTCCTTGAGTCACATGACGTCATATCCGTTTTCATTGTTCAACACAGTCTTGCAATCAACACATCGAGTTCAGTAAGTAGACCCGGACGACCTTTCATTTCCTGTGATTCTCAAGTAACAATTGCATATACTTATAGGGGTTAACAAAATGAACCGGTAATACTGGTTCGTGTATTAGCCCGTGGCTTCATCCGAAGGGGGACATTTTTGAGGAATATCAAATTCACAAGCAGGATCCATCCGCATGTATAACCCGATCATGGGAAGATAACACTACTGGTAGGTTTCCTCACCCAATATCGCAAACCGTGCCGTGTCGTTCTTGTACAAGTATTAATGTTACTCTAATTACTTTTTCTTTTAAGTTTCCAAGACTCATCACGATCATTGCGGTCGTGTCGCTGCATTTTTCGTAGTAAGGTCGACGATTATGGGTTGTATTGTTACATTCTACAATAGCATGTTTAATTGTTTTAGAGCCGTGAACCTGTCTGTTTATATTTCCAGTGGTTTTTATGTACCGTTATTAAGTGTAAACTTACATGTCCTCTTGATGTCACATGACTGTGTTTAGTTTTCGTAATATATCAGATGTATTCATCAACGAGGTGTTTAGTATGGCCTAATTACTCTCTGTGATTCTAATTTTTTCTAGTCATTGACAAGGTTTTTCGCAACTGTTCCTAGTGTTCTTACAATTATTGGTAATACAGTAGTTTTGTCTATGCTCAATGTTCCCGTCATATGTCTGTCAACTTTAATGCATTTGATTATATTTTTCCAATTGCTTTTTATGCCATGAAATTCCTCATTTCATAATGAGATAAATAAGTGTTAGATTTTCAAATGGGTCTGACCGTATATATATTCAACTACAAAAATGATAAATACAAAAAAGCAGATACATCCACAAGGTTTGATACATATTCTGACATACAGAATGTACATATACACTTTGAAAGACGTAGTAGGTGTTGAACACCTTCTATGACTAACACCGTTGCTTATTATAGATACGATATCTTGTGAATGTAACATGCAATAAATGTAGATGTCAGTGACTAGTATGGGTGAAGTCTTTAGTAGCGCCAGAAACAGTCGTTTAAGGCGTGATTAATAATAGTTGAAGGAAAAATGGATACTTATATGTTATTTTAAACATTGGTTACTGAGTATTTATGGAAGGTGAAAAGTGGGTCTTACCCTGAGCGATCGTAAAGTGCAGAGGTGCGGTGGTGAGATAGTATTTTTCACTGGGTACGCCGGGTTTAGTTAGTTGCTCGAACCGGTGGTGTAGAGCGAAGAGAGTGAAAGTCTTCTTGATTAACTTTAGATTTTCTCAATCTCAAAAGTCTTAGCTAAATATTATCTGTTGGGGTGTATTAATTTGGGTTGAGATATAAGCTTTAAAAATGTACTATTGTTAAATGACCATTTTTATCAAGCCGCATCCCCACATTTTTAATCATTTGTATCTGAACGTCTAAGGGGAAACATTCGATGCTGTTTACTCTACGATAGTCTTCACTACGTGTTCGAATCGTACTAAGGAATCTACAATTTGACTGCTTTTTTTTACTTCGTGTTGATCATTATCCCGTTTTGTCGTTATGCTTGGATGGTTTTGGCTAACTTATCGAACATATTTTTTTTTCATTTTACAACGCATATATTATTTGTCTTTATATTGAAAACGTAGTTGTGCGGTTAGTATCACACGGACTAAGTTCCAGACACCTGAATGTCGTTTTGAAGATTTCTGTGAAATATGAATATTTGATATTCCTATTTCATAATATCAGCTAACCACCTGTTCAAGAATATATATCATTCTTTGTGCATTGGTTACAATTATTCTTGTTGTGTAATCGTTGATAATACACATGGATGTCAGAAGAGAAAAATAGAGAAAGAAGAAACAGTTAGATTGTTACATATTTATTACTTTTGTTCACCTTTACCATAGCATATTTCTATTTAAGCTTAAGTGAATATTGTAAAACTTAATAAGGGACAACTTGGGAACGGAGTTGGGCAGTAAGAATTGTGTTCACGTCACGATTACATTTCCGCACGATGATACAGGAGGAGGGAGGTACTTTCAAAGACCAGCGTTTCGAGGAAAGAAGATATTAGAGTTGAAAAGTTTATTGCTTACTGCCTGAAGCGCCCCTACCAGGAAATGCCGACAGGGCTGCCCAGGCAATTTTTAAATGGCCAGAGTGCTTACCTCTCGAGCGCTGGCTTATCTAATCCCACTTTCCCGACCTTGTGTCACATCTTACCTTGTGGGAGGTAGATAAAAAATAAAAAATTAAAAATTAAAAAAAAATAATTTAAAAAAAAGATATTAGAGTTGAAAATCTACGAGCATCTACGGACCTCTACAAGGTGATCGGGTCGGTCGTAGAAGTTACGTCGAGTAGTTACAAGTGTCATGCAGATAACATAACATATACATTATTTACAGTGTGTTGTAGACCGGCATAAAATAATGTTAAAACACATATAATACATAAACAGTAGACAAATAAATAACTTTAGAAATTAGTACTAAACAAATAATTGAATCGTTCCAATTTACAATAAGAAAAACGTTGTTTTGCAGTTAAAAACAGAATACACTGAATATGCAGCTACATTGAATTTATCTACGGTGCAGATACATCGCGCAGATAAGATATACGAGTAATGTCGTGTGATTTATTGACCAGTATCTGATAGTAGAGTGACGCAATTATAATATGAAAGTAGGAAATGAACTTTGGGGTTACTGCCGGCCTCGTAACCCTCGCTTCCCTTATTTTATCCTTTAGTTTTCATATTCTATGAGCGATGTTTCTGACAAAGGGGGAATAATTGCTGTTTTCTGGGTCGGAATATATCCATCTAACATTTATCATTCGCTAGTTTTTTTACTTTGAAGTAGAATTTGTTTTATTTAGCTCCTTACATCAAGTGGCATCATGCCTTGTCTGGAGAGATTTCTATTTAAACAATAAATCTCACAGCTTTCGCTATAGTGAAGGACAGCAGCTTACAAGACGCATGCACGTCTTGTAAGCCGAACCAAAAAGTGTAATAATCTCGTTCTGATTGTTCCATTTGTTGAATTACACGTTTATAACATGGTAATGTCGGAATTTCTGGCGTCGTAGAACTTTCGCCCGTTGATCCCGCAAACGGCATCGCTTGCTTGCGGGACGATATGTCGTTTCTCGATCCGGCGACGTGGAGTGGTCTTGCTATTCGGTCCCGGCTTTCAATCTCCCCCTTTCGGCCGACACAGCAGTAGACGCAATTCGGGAATGATATTTCCCTTCCTTTTTCTTTCTGCTTTTAATGTCTGCACCCTAGCTGCCATTGTCCGTCGCCGCCACCATTCTCTGTAGACGCTTTGTCCTTACATTTTCGGGCCGGCGGTTTCTTTCTGTAACTGAAACCAACTCTCCCCGTACACGATAACAGATAACAAGCCTTTCTTTTTACTTTGAGCCATTTATTGGTATTAGCCTGTCGACACTGAATCAATTACGTCGTAGTGGAGAGAGAAGCTTACGCTAGTTAATTTCCTAATTAATCACATAATCACCTGTAAGGGAAGGCAGAGGAAGACATCGTCTGGCTCCGATATTTGGGTATCCGAAATCCCCTAGCTTATGTAATCGCTACATGGCTAAAGCGTGTTGACTCGTTGGCTTCCAAGTCCAAAATGAAAATCCTACTGCCGTTTTTCCACCGGGAAAACTGTGACGTCACGAAATCTCGTGATCGACGCACAAGTATGACCAAACCCCCCCACCGACCCCGAGGTCTCGTCAACTGTCCCCGCGAATCGTGAGAACACATCGCACCAACATTGCACGAGATGACTCCGTCACAATCGTGCAAGTTAAGCGATCTCACTGTACGTCCATCACCAATGCGTCTCATTATACAACACATATATGAGCAGAATTATATTTCAAACCGTTTCGCCCAAATTTTCCCCTGTGTTTTGTATTTAAAATAAATAAAATGGGGGTATAACTCAGATGTAAAGCAAATAATGGATATTAAGTATGTTTCATCTTGACACAATCAAAATGTATGAATATGTATAGTGTTTCACAGTTTGGTGTAATAGTATGTATACAGATATACAACTGTTAACATATACGTAGTGCATTTATATCCTATTTTGAATTTCGTGTATTTCAGTTTTTCACATTTGAAATACATTTATTCCTTACACGCAATTAGTTATTGAGGGCACTTGCTATCTGGCATTTTATTGAACTTTTTATAACTTTTTAAAGTCAACAACACATGCATCCTTTTGTTATAGGAATTATAGCACAAGTTTATGCGCGTTGTTGTGGTCGTAATTGTAGTTCCTTCTTTTTCATTTTGCACATTACCGCTTAGCTGCTGTCTACATTGTTCTGCTTTGGCTGGCGGAAATATGTTGTTCTATCAATCCTTTTATCGCGTTATTGACGCGATCTACAATACTTACTTTCACCTTCTATCGTAGCTTACATTGAATCGGTCACTATCATCTAATGCTACGGTGAATTGTGTATGGTCATTTTCTGGTTCTCTGATCAAGTAACATGGATATTTCGTATGTCCAGTTGATGACTAGACTAGATTTATTTACTAAGAATACTGCCCAATTATTAATAGTTTTCTTCATTTTCTACTATATAATGTCTTTTATGTGAAGTTACTTTTCTATATTCTTTTCTCATAATCTATTTCATATCTGTTTATGTAATGGTATCCGTTTCCAGCGTGCCAAGATTTGTACAGTTAACACGTTCACCAAGCCTCCTCATTACCTCTTGATTAGCCACTTTTAACATCTCTTATTTTAAAATGTTCCTATCATCAGTAATCAGCGGCATTGGCCTTGAACCACATCTTATGTTATAAAGAAAATATGCTATACGTTTAACTGTTCTGTAAAATTTTAAAGTTTACAACAATTACGGACAGTTTTATATTTTAAATTCCATGCAATTATCCGGGCTATTATTATTATTATTATTATTATTATTATTATTATTATTATTATTATTATTATTATTA
>OY744528.1:111416229-111496229 GCA_963556195.1 Sepiola atlantica | reverse complement strand
TGTACGCTCAGTTAGTTGAACCTTTCCAAAAGATCGCATTTTAACACGTTTCAAAAATACAAATGATATAATTACGAATGCTGTAATCGAGAATAAAGACATGTACACGTTTTTGAAAACTAAATAATTTTCTTTTACACCAAAATTCATTTAAACTAGCGGTACCCCGTGGAAATTTCACGGTATTTCTCCATCCAATCCGTATGATTTACTCTTAATAATATTCCGGTGGCTAAAAATATACACATATTTTACTCGATAACTTTTGCGTGAGAGGATGGAATTATATATATTTATATTAACCGGTAACCCGGGGCAAGAGCTGTGTCTTTCGCGGTCGCCTTCTCACCCCGGTAACCACTTCTCTGACTCGCCCACCTGTCGTCTCGCTTGCCCACTCTTTTCTCTCCCACTGTCTCTTCTCCCTTTACCTTTAACCCCCGTCCCCTCTCTCTGTTGCCCTGGGCAAAAGTAAGTACTTACTGCGTCTTCTTCCTCCCCCTCTTTCGATGTTAACCGTTAAAAAAAAAAATCTCCGGCGATCCCAGTTTCTTTAACAGGGGTGTCAGAGCATGACACAGGTAATAGACGCTAGCTTATTAATATATAGATAAACTATGTTAAATGCTCCCAACATAATTACTACCAACAAGGAGGTTATGTTTTCAGTCGAGTTGTTCACTATTTGTTAGTTTATTTGTGTAATGTCTCGTGCCCCCATCGCTAGACCAATCGTCAAAAAATGTGAACAAAATATTAGTCACTTTCTTTGAAAGGGTATTATTTAAGATCACAGAGGGAAGGTCACACGTTTGGCGTCCCTTTAGTTTCCTTCATCGTCGAGACTCGCTACTCGCCCTATATTGTAGCAAATAAAAGTATGACCTTGATTGTGACATTTCAATTTAACCATAAACGTTCGAACAACCTTGACGGAATTCTTAATCTGAATTTTAAAAGATCAATGTATGGATTTGATGCTCGTTGATAACAGTAACTAACATACAATATTCCAGCCTGGTTATCAATCCTTTCTCAGAATAACTCCGCGAATATTCATACATTATGAGGAAATAAGGCTAAGATAAGATTTTGAGACATCCTTACGTTGTCAGGCCTTGGTATGAAGTCTTACGACTGACTAATTTTTCAGGTTTTTACTGAATAATTATTTTGTTTGTTTCTGTTAAATGTGTGGTCACTCATAGATTTCTCTAACATATCTAGAGTTTAGTAGTTTGATTATCTATAGACAAAACGCTCTTTCTATAGAATAATGCTTAAGCGATATAATTATTACTTAGCGAAATTTGTACTTCATACTAAGAAAATAGGAACACTATAAAAATAGGAGAAAAAACACAGTAATAGAAAAACGGTATATTCACATTCATTGACAATAACAAATCTAAAAGATTTCAATGATTTTTTGTTTCATTTTTATTGATGCAAAAACTGTAGAGGGTCGGTCTCATCTTGAAGAACTTGCTCGCCTATTAACACCTAAGAGCCACATAAACAGATATGTGGGTTGGTATTTAGAGTAGTGGATTTTCCCAGATGCAAATATATTTTATCTTAGTATTTTATCGTTTTTCATTTTCTTTTGAAACCTAATGTTTGCGAGCATTTAATGTTGATTTATATTTGAAACACGCCTACTTAAATCTTTACATGACATACAGTTAATATACTTCTGATAAAATAAGAACAACTATAAAAAGAGGAATGCATCTAATCGCTATTTTGTTATAGTTACGTGCGGTGCACGCTAAGCTATTTTAACGCAGTTGAGGATGCAAAAGAAAAGTGAAAACTCAGTCACAGTTAGAATCGAAATAATAAAGCCGTGTAATTTACACGGCTTTATTATTTATACTTTGTCTTTTCTGGTCAGCATTATTTATCTCGTCTTCATTAAACTGGTGATTCAATATGAAATCCCTGTTAATAAATCATGTCTTTTATATGGATTTCTCGGATTCAATTTAGATTTTGAAAAATCAAATTTATTTACGTCAAGGACAACACGTAATCTGATATTGATGACGAATGAAATATGAGGACATGGGAAACGTGAGTATAATTCTGTTGCGTCGCACTCGTAATTTAGAAATAAAACAACGCTTTTGTAAAATAATGTTGTTTGAAAAAGATGACCAGATTATATTTTATAAATACTAATAGGACTACCCGTACTAGAAAGGTTTCCTTATGTAGAAAGGTCATTAGCTTTTCGAATATCTGGATAAAAGTGTGAAATATATAACAATTATTTGAGTGATGAAATTAGTGGTTTATTAAATGAAGTGCAATAGTTTTAAACAAACAAAAAAATTAGTTTTCATTTAAATTATTTGAAGTTATTCAAAGTATGAGTATACGTATAATTGTGCTTTTTAAACATTTTTTTAAACTCACTAAAGTTTAAAAAATGGTTACGTAGTAGTTGTGTTAGTGGAAAAGTGTGACGACGAAAGTTACGCAAACGACGTGATTTCTAGGCGCTCTTACTCCCTCTTAGCCGCGAGACTTGAACGAGTTAAGACGTGTTTGCGTGAGGTCGACAAGCGAAAGGTGGCATGGCGTAGTTTTATCTATCTATCCCATCTCTCTATGTTATGCATACGCATGCGAATAAAGGTTGGGTGGTTAAGATTGAACGGACGAAAAAGAAACCAGGTATACAACGATAATAGTGGCGGCGACGACACGAGTAACCCGCGTGTGTTCTATTAATACATCGGGTTTAAAACGATAATAGTGGACCCGACGGCAAAGACGAGAGAACTATTTGGCATTCCTAAATGATTCTATACACACACTGTTAAGGTTGTATATAACATTTAAACAAAAGTTCCAACATCAATAAGTCATTGTTTAATCACTGAATTTCATTCAATGTGTTTTACGTAAATGTTACCGCTTAAATCACGTTTCATATTCTATCATTGTAATTAAGCTATCTTTAGTTTGCTCATTATTTAATAGATAACAATAAGTGCACGTGTTGCAGTATAGCGTCGTCTCAGAAAGACGAACAAGTCAATCGGTTTGGATTAATGATTGCCTCGTGATGTACACCAGACATAAAAGTCTTACAGGTTGAGAAATCGCACCACGTCTACGTAAAATATATTCCCCATAGTATAGAATTAAAAATGTATGATAACATTCTAAACATATTCTGTTTAATGAAAGAACCTGTATCTAGAAGGCATCTGATATAAACTTAAGTATGAGTGTATATGTTAACTTAAATTTGACATATCGGAGGTACTAATATAACAACTCACATTGCATTAGAAAATATTACGAAAGTGAACAAATTGCTTTACTGATTCTATATTACACCATTAAAGGTGTCTCCACCTGTAAAATAATATCTACTGTGTATATACTGGCTCCACGTACTGCTGTCTCTTAAGCATTTCTGATTAATCTTGACATCTAAGGAACAGACATTATTAGACCATTGTTTCGATCATTAACCTCATGTTCTGCACTGACCAACTATTCCATTCTAGAGAAGACTACATGGACATATACTTTCAAAATGATGTTATTTCTTAACATAGCCCGCTGTAGTCAATTGGAAGAATGACATTGAAAAAAAAACGGTGTATTTATTTGATTAAAACTCACTGTCTATTTACACTTGCTTAGTAGAATATATTTATAATCATTACGCTTTACTTTTTATAAACGTTTCTTACTGCATTCGTTATTTGTTGCTCCTGGTTGGGAGGCTCGAACTGCACGATATTAATGTAAAACAGCACCCTCAAAAGTAAAAAAAAACAAACCATAAAATATGATTGCTGCAAATGTTATATGCTTGCTGTGTAAACTGACTTAAAACTACTCCATTGAAGTAATAGTTCAAATCTCAAGGTAACAGCTAGTAGTAGTACGTCTGGGGTGAGAGTGAAACATCTCCGAATTGATGTATGGATGACTATGTAAGGTGCAACTGTCTGATCCGAAACAATATAAATATTATTTGGAGCGAACAAAGGAACACATCTTTTCCGGTAACAGGGAACATAAATTAACCTAATTGGCTATCTAAAATGAATTTTGATATGGATTTTTTTTGTTTCTAGAGGTATAATGGGCAATTATCAATGTATACTATATATAAACAAGAAGTTGACAATTTATATCCGGGACAGATCGACGGATGTACTTAAGCGTTATATCTATAAAATTTATGCATGTAGATATAATAAGTAAATGTGCAAATATAACAATAAAAACGATATTTATAATTAATTTTTACTTTAAAAATGATCTACTATGCAACTTTGCATCTGCAGTGCTAATTGATTAAGACGAATGTATATATATATATATATATATATATATATATATATATATATATATATATGTGTATATTTTCACGAATGCCGTCGGTCGGGACCACCGAATAACAATACGTGACAATGATAAAAAAGAAAAAAAAAAGTCGTCGGAGTGGCTCGTAGTATCCTAGGGTTCAAAGAAAACGTTTTAAATGATATAGGATGGGGATTTCTCCAATATAAGACATCGCGTCAGGAAACAAAACAGAAGATGCGAAGAATGACAAAAGACATTAGGGTTTAATTTATACTCATTTATTTAATAGAAACAATATACTAAAAGGGGTAAATATATCTATAAAAACAAAACAAAACATGAAAACAAAAGTCTATTAATAAAAGGGGGGAACTTGTCTATTATAGTCCTATAGCAACAGGATTCATCTTTCACATAAAACACACATATATATGAGATAGCCTTAGAGGCAAAATGTCCGGGGATAGATATTCAAGTTATCATTTACAAGTGGATACATTGTTCATTTGAGGGTCGGTATTTCCGGCAAGTCGTAATAGCCATGCTTCTCTGCAAATGTAGTTTTCATTTTTGTTGTATCTTCAAATACATTTTTTCCTATGAGAAAACAATTCCCGGTCGCTTGTTTTAAATTCGAAGGTTCTTTTCTTATATCAAGAGAAAAGATACATTCCAGTTTCCTCGCAGGCGGCTACCGTCTCATATTTTTGTAGTATCTCTTTCTCGCGCGCGGCTAAAGTTTTTTTTTTCTGTCTTAGCTCGGTATCTGCCTCCTCATGACTGACTGTCCCCTCGTGCAGGTGTGTCCTCAAAGTGTTACCGTCTTAACCCGGTGACTCATCCTTCCTCGCGGGCAGTTAAATTCCTTTTTCTTCTCTCTCGCCCTCTCTTCTTCTTCTCGGCCGTGTCGGCTAAAAATAGACATGACCCCACAATCTCCAACCTGGCTGCTGAAATTGTTTCTCTGATCTCGTTATGTACAAATATGTGAAGATGAATCCTATCTATCTATCTATCTATCTATCTATTTATCTATCTATCTATCTATCTATATATATATATATATATATATATGTGTGTATACATACTACCGATGTCTTTCGCAGTTTCCTATTCTTAATCTCGATAGATCTCCCTACATTTGTAACAATATATATATATATATATATATATATATATATATATATATATATATATATATATATATATATATATATATATACATTCATATAAACACGTAAGAATTAATGTAAAATTTATTGTTTTATTTTCTTAGCACAAACTATTATTTGGTACGTTGAAACAGTAACAAACCAATGGAATGTGTTTATTCGTTTCATTTAATCATCAGACGCCATGACAACTATGCCAGTTTGAAAATAGAAATAGCGGCAATTAAGCAGCGAAATTTAAACTGAATAAGATAAGTAAAATAAATATGTGTCGTTTCTAATTACCATTACATCGCCGCAAACTTTTATTTGGAAATAGTACCCGCAAGTATGGGTGGCAGTAAAAAAAAAATATGAAAACAGTAAACATACGACGGACAAGAAACACGTCACGAGGTAGTAATGCCTGGAAAGGTGGCCTTCCGTCACGTTTTAAATTGTTCTCGAATAAGTCTATTATAGTTGAAAGTAAGGAGCAAAATATTTTTTCCCCGAATATTTCTTTCTCGTGAAACGCCACCACTCGCACACAGCCAGGAACTACGAAGAAGATGGGCAATACACTCTCGCTAATTTCAGATGGTGATGCTGGTTCCGAGGAGTTTGATCCAAAGATGATATTACCGTTTCAAATCGAAGAAAAAAGTTAAAGGATATATTAAGGAAGTGTATGTCACGGTTGATTATGAATTAGAATGTAAGAACAATACAGAAGAAAAAAAAACAACAAAAACGCCTCAATATGTAAACGAAACAAATAGAACGCTTTACTCGGAAAACTAAGTAAAAAAGAAGTAGAGAGTAAGGAAATTTCACAATATTTAATCGAATAAAAAAAAGAAAAAACAGAATGAAATAGTGGCAATGCAAGACAACAATGCGGTTTGTAAATAAACAGAAGAAAAAAGAAATGTGTGACAAAAATAAGGTAGGATCATTCCGAATCGTTTGTTAAAGAATACATATTTTGCGATAACGTGGTTAGAGAACGAAAGAAAAAGAAAACATTGAAGAAGCAAAGTAAGTAAAATAAAATAAAAATATATAACATACAAAAAACACATTAAAGAAGCAAAGTAAGTAAAATAAAATTAAAATATGTAACATACAAAAAACACATTAAAGAAGCAAAGTAAGTAAAATAAAATAAAAATATGTAACATACAAAAAACATATTAAAGAAGCAAAGTAAGTAAAATAAAAATAAAATATGTAACATACAAAAAACATACTGATAGCTGAAAAACTATATTTTAATTTAAAAGAATTTGTATTAACGTTCAAAAGATATGTGTTTTATCTATTCCGCTATTCCCGAATAGGATTATGCATTTAGCATAAGTAGCCCAATGACCCCGGACATGGAAGGTGCTGTTTTTCTCACAGAAATCACATAATTAGAAGAATGCGAAAGGGAATTAAGAAACAGTAAATTATTAATTAAAAGCATCAATATTGTAATCGAATTTTGTTTGTTGACAGTCATTACGATGTTCCTCTGATTCCTCCGTTGGGAATCAAGAAGAACGCATTTACAATAAAGACTTAGAACACCAGGTATTAAGAGAGTTTAGTTTAAGGGAACGTATATTATGAAGGATGAAAGTTTATAGTACATACACGCAATACTAACGGTATTAGGTTCCGATAAAGAAGTCATTACGAACAGTTTTGATTTAATGGGTACAATAAGGAATAAGAACACCAGGAATTAAGAGAGTTTTATTCAAGGGAGCGTTTATTATTTAGGATGTAATTGCGTCGTATACACATACAATACTAACGGTTGTAAGCTCCAATAAAGAATCTATTACGAACAGTGTTGATGTAATGGGTACAGTAAAGAACCAAACACCAGGTATTAAGAGAGTTTAGTTAAAGGGAGCGTTTATTATTTAGGATACATACATACAATACAAACGGTGTTAGGCTCCAATAAAGAAGCTATTACGAAACGTTTTGATGTGATGGATTCCTGCGGTAGGAAATGTTTGTGTGAGAGTTAATATAACCCCGACTTTCTCTGCTGATGATGTATAAAGAGAAGCTGGTGAGTCTGAAAGTTGTAAAAAAACTGAAAGAAGACAAAACGAACACATATTCTTCATCACGAAGTTACTAGCAAACTTTTATAATTAGCTTATGCTTGGAAAATAAAATAGGTGAAATAAAGCATAACTTTATTTAAAAAAAAACATAATTTCATTTTGTAGTGAATGCTGAACTATATGTATTTATTGTTTTTCTGGGTCTACCCTATTTAACGTTACATGATAATTTCTTGCGGCGGTATATTAATTTTAACTATTAGGTATATATCTGTCTATACTGTATATATACATGCAAAGATATACACTATATATAAATACATGACTCTGGGTATGACTTTAAAAAAACATCCAGTGGTGAAGTCTCAATTCAGGAGTTGTGAGGAATGTAGAGTTGTCCCTCAGTTGCCATTGCTCCCAGGCCCACTCTGGCCCGGAGTGGTAGTACCTGTAACGACTCCATCTATAGGTCAAATAGAACCTACTGACGCCACAAATCATGCGGTCTAGATGTATTGACTTCTTGAATTAAGATGCCCAAACATTCATGTTTTATTGTTTTTTTCTTTGCAAAACTCAATCATGTTCTGCAAAATCCCAACAAAAAACAGCAATTGTTTCCTCCCCCCTTTCTCTTTCTTCTCCTCTCATCTATCTCCCTTCCCGCTTTCACTAAATCAGACACCATGAATAAATACTTAAACATATAAAGAACTTGAAGTATAAACACGCTTCACGAACATGACCGGATTCAGTATTAAATAGCCCGTAAAGTGTTGATATGCCATAAAACAAAACAATCAAGTTTAACTAAAATGACCTTATTTGGCATTAAATACCCCAATTGTGTTAAAAAAATAAACACTATAAATACACATTTGAAGATATAAAGAACATGAAGCGTAAACACTTCTATTAAAATAACCAGATTCGGAATTAAATAACCTGAAAAGGGTTGATATGCCGTAAAACAATACAACAAAACCAATAACCATGAATACACATTTGAGTATAGAAAGAACTTGAAACATAACAACTTTTATATAAATGACCAGATTAAATAACCTGAAATGTGTGGATATGCCGTAAAATAAAACAAACAAACAAAACACCATGCATAAACATTTGAAGATATAAAGAACTTGAAGCATAAAAAAACTGTTACAAAAATGACCGAATTTGCATTAAATAACCCGAAAAGGGTTGATAGGCGGTATAATAAAACGACCAAACTAAACTTATAAATACGTATCCACTTAAAAACTAAACAACGCGAGCGATTTAAAAAACAAATTCATGAATAGATAATAACAGGTTTTCTATGGGTAATCTATATTGGGTTGACAGTTATTAACAAAGTTTATTTAACGAGATTATCATTTTTTTTCATTTTGGTTACATATAGAGTATTCAACAATTGACTTCATATTAGTCATCCAGTGCTAAACTATTAATGAATTGTAATTATTCATGTTTTATTGGTGGACTCGACACATGAAATGTTAAACAACTCACGCAGGTTTACATATATGCATTTTAAAAGAAGACTCGGCAGAGATAACCTGCTATTGCTCTATTATTCTGTTTTATATTTGTCTCAGAATGACATATTGAGAGAGCGAGTAAGTTTAACATTTTTATACAGATCGAGCCAGTAAGAAAGTTACTAAACAAAAATAAAAATGAAATGAAACTACATGTAGGGTCGTTTTTACTCAACTAAAATCATATTTTTACAAAATTAGCATCGCGGTAATGTTCGGTGGAAAAATATTTGAAATTCCTTCTAATTAAAGATCTGTATGTCAATTAATATTTGAAGAATTTTCAAACCTAAATAGAAATGATTGCTCTGAGAGAAAAATATTAATCAGAATGATTACAAAATCAACTTGTATTTAAGGAAACATGTTTTTCACGTGTAATTATATTTATTTTAATGTTATCAATCATAGCTAATATAATTTTAATTAATTTCCCTTCATGTTAAAATATATTCAAAATGGCACGTTGCCAATCGTAATTGTCCATCTTTCAACATTTCTTAATTATCTGAGAAAACCTTAAAATCCCGATACAATTATTACTTACGAATGCATGAGAGTCGGGAAATCAGGGGAATAATTCTACCATTCTAAATGATTGCCCACTGAATGGCACGCACACACACACACCCACACACACACATACACACACACACACCCCCCCACACACACACACATATATATATGTGTGTGTGTGTGTGTGTGTGTGTGTGTGTATGTACTTTTTTTCATTTTAGAGGATATGTTATCTATCCAAAAGGGAATGTATACAGTTGACTGCCGACAAAAGTAAATTTTATTTTGCAAAGAATTACGTTCAGTAGAAATAAGATATGCCAGTTTCATAATTCTTTGAAAATAGCATGACATTTCTGTCAAAACAATAGTTTATTCTGTATTTTTCCGAGTGTTAAATGCGATAACTATGACTTTCTCATCTATGAAGAAAATATAGTTCCACATTCTGAAAGTTGTTTTCTTACATCAACGAAAAACGTCCATATTTCCAATATTGTCACTGAATTCCAAAAGTAAACGTATTGTTTTGCGAACACTAACCAGTGCTGAAAAGACTCTAATTTAACTCGTAAGAAAAGCACAAAAAGTTCAAAGAAATGTTAATTCAAAACACAAATCGAGAATTATATTCAAACGTAGTTCTCTCATTAATTACGACAGCAAAACTATTGAAAATACTTTTATCAAAGTAAATTCGTTTTAGTTTACGACGGTTTTCATTGTAAATGCGAATATACTTCCCTGAAAAAAGTGTGTTTTTTTCTAGGAAATATAGAATACATCAGTACATACATTAACTAAAATAATTTTTAGACAAACATCAAATGCAGCATATATATCTCATATACGGAGAACTGGGGAGGCACGGAAAGGTGCATTTATATATGCAGCAATTAAGAAAGTGATACTTCAATTATGCGCTAAAAAACATAGAACCATATAGGCAAAATGTTATTAAAGAATATCAAATACGCGTGGACTTCCAGTGTCATGAAAAATTAAAGTTTTAAGGTTGGTTTTCAGACCTAACGGGTATGTGACATTCACAGTTCTGAAAACAATAAACAAGTAATTGCACCGACTTGAAAAAGAAAGCGAATGTCCTCTCAAATGCCAATTGTTTTAATGATGTGTCCTTGACAGAATATGTGAAATCAATAATAAAATAAGCCTTCCTACAGATTTTTAAACTGACTTTGATTATGGTGTTAAACCACACAGCTTTTCTGTCACCTCCGACTACTTTCTCTAGACTACATACTAGAAAGGTGTATGCTAAGCTAGATTTACATATGCATACATCCGGATATAAATAACGTAACAATGATTACAGTTACTTAATAAGCCCTCCGTTCAGTCTAGAGAGACTATGGATACCCCTATAAGGAACTGGCTGCGCGTGTAATTATGAAGCAAGGGTTGCGCAATCACTAACAACACCTCTCCTGAGGAGGCACAAGCAGTTCAAGACGACTGGAAACAATGCCGAGATAAACAGAGAGCACATACAGCACCTGGTAGTCCCAAATGGTCACCCATTTAATACTGGCCAGACTCGACGTCGCTTAACTTCGGTGATCTAACGGGAACCGGTGTGTCAACGTGATTGTACCGTACAGTTACTTAATACCACTATATCGTCTTAATTACAAGATTAATGTTCCAAACAAACAATGCAGAATGGTTACTTATTCCAATGTTTCTATTGCATCGCTCGAGTATATTTTAAGAAAATGTAATAATTAAACACAACATTGTGATCAAATAAAATTATTTTAAAGGATAAAATAATACAGTTTTCAAATTCAACCGAGCCACGAAATGAAGTTAAGATGTATATTGTAATAACGTGCGAGAACTGTCTGTTACAGAAAAAGAACGTAAACGCAAGGTAAAAAGTATGATTTCATTATGAAAACGTATACAAAACAACTGATATTCAAGAGGACGTGACATTATTTTTATTTTATATATATATATATATATATATATATATATATATATATATTGTATTTATTTTTACGTACATTAAAGAGATTCATGGGCACGTGTGTCTGGCTATCTTATGTCATCAACCATGCTGATGACGGCTGATAGTAAGAATCACATGTACATGGATTCCTTTTAACTATGTAAAATTAATTTATATATATATATATATATATATATACTATCAAATTATTTTTAAAATATTTTACCTACGTACGACGTCGTTTAGAGCTCTTCTCAGCGCAAGGAAATTAAATATATATATTATATTTAAAGGGAGAGAGAGAGAGAGTAATATAAGATAAATAACTAGAAGCGACCTTACTTGTACAATAGCATATATTAATTTTAAATTTCAATTCACACTATACATTAGTTTGATTTCCGTTCTACAGTCACGTTAGTTAAATGAATAACGACGCAAATTGACCACCTGTGTGTGTCAGGTTTGGATCCAGTCGGTCCCATACTATCACTTTCATTATGGGATGTTGGCAACCCCTGCATTGTCTCTTCTGCAATAATGCCAGCAAAACAACCAAGCCGCCCAACAAAGTTGTTCAATACTGACGCATACGAAGTAATTTTACTTTGACAGAAACACTGGGAACTTAGCCTGCTTTCTTAAAATCAAAACAAGCATTGAAGCAAAACACAAATAATTGTATATAAAGATGCACTTTTGTCGAGTCAATAGACAATAAGCATAGCTTGCGACTAAGATCACACACACACAGACACACACACATATATATATATAGATACAAATATAGTTATTTTTCTTGGAGTAAAAAGCCACTACACGGGCATGTCGATGTTATCGATCATTTTTTTAAACAAAGATTATAATCAGGCGGCAAAGTTTTATATTTCACTTTGATATTTTGCAATGTGAACATCTAAGTGAAAGATAAGATGTTTCCGTCTTATCAGCTCTTAGTTTCTAATAACTAATGATCGATAACATCAACATGCTTGTGTATCGTTTTTTTGTACATGGTTGTATTAATAAAAATAATAACATAAATTACTCTATTTACTATTGAACACTGTTATATCAGTTCAGTTCATTTTTTAAATTTTTTATCCTGTCAGTGTTTACTTTACCTGGATTACTATATATATATATATATATATATATATATATATATATATATATATATATATATATAGTTAGGGATAAAAAATATATTAATGGCAAATAAGCTACACAGAGGCGCCCGCGTTTACTCCTCGGTGGGAATGCAAGCATTTTAGCCTGAAAATTCCTACCGGGAATGAAACGCGAGAGCTCTGTGTAGCTTAATGGCCATAAATATATTTTCATAGATTAATACCTAGCTCTACTTACGTATGGAGCACTGTTGAAGTGAATACTGAAAATTGATACATAAAAATATCTTCTTATAAATTTTTTTGTGGATACATGAAATACTAATATATATATATTTATTTATATATATATATACATATATATATATATATATATATATATATATATATATATATATATATATATATATATACACATTGAGAGCGAGAGAGATATATGGATGTATGTGTGTGTGTGTCTGTGTGGGACTAACAGTTACCTGAAATTGTTCATATCAAATTAGATATTTGTAAACAACTTATTTTTACAAGATTATTTTTTTAGTGTTGAACAGAAAGAGGGCTTATAAGCATTCATTGCAGCTTTATTCTGAGGAGTTTCCTGTGTACTGTTTTTATTATTTTTATTGATTCGTTCTTATATTTGATTTCACATAATAAATTGAAAAACGTACTGAGTTACTGCGTTATTTAAGCACTACGTTTCGTAAAATAAACCTAGATTGAAATCAATAATGGTGGGATTCCTCTCTATGTAAATCGAGAGTATATTATATTTTTTACCAACATGAATAAACTACATAGCATACACTTAGACATTTATTGAACTCTGGTTTAATTCTGAAAAAATTCTGTGTGCGCCCAATAAAAGAAAGAAAATAACTACTTATTTGTATAGCTTATGTTTAGTAATATAGTTATGATTAGATGAAAATAATTCCTTTACATACATTTTGTGTTCAACCAAATACTTATTGTTAAAAATAAAAAAGAAATTATACGTAAAGACAGTCGATATGTTTACTCTTGTATTAGATTTGTTTAACATTTTCTCTGCCTTTTTTGAGGTTTCAGAGAAAAGAAATTAGAGAACATACAGTTTGGCTTGGACGATACCTGACAGACCAAATACCACAGAGAAGATGAGATGAAATACTCATTAGTGTTCAAGGGTTGTCAGGGTTTACTTTATGGTTAAATAAGTGTTATTGTATTAAATAATGGGCGGACCTATACAGAATAATAATGATGACAATTGTAAAAACTTAAACATTCATAATACTAATATAAATATTAGGAATAATAATCAGAAATAGTCATTGCTATAGTGATGATAATTATAAGCAATGCTATTTCCTGAGCAATTTAAATATTTAGATCAAATTAACAATATATACATCAATCCAATATAAAGTTTATATAGATATACATATATATATATATATATATATATATATATATATATATATATATATATATATATATATATACAAAAATGGTGTGATTAATGTAAAAATATAAAACATATATTAATAAAATTAGAAGATATAAAGAAACAGAGATCAGAAAAAACACCGGTACCCTCGGTTTCAAATACTAACAAATTGAACCTATACTAGTCCTCTTTACCGGACTCGTTACATCCTTTGCTAATAATAACAGTGGCTGAATAGAGTCCGGTAAAGAAACATATTTCAGGCTTCATTTGTTAGGATTTGAAACCGACGGTACCGTGGTTGTTCTGATTTTCTGTAATGCATCTATTAATAATTATTACACCTTATTTTTTTTTATTTTTCTTCTTAATCGTGCACTCTGCTGGTATTCTCTCTCACTAATCTTATATATATATATATATATATATATATATATATATATATATATATATATATATATATATACATATATATATACATATACATATACATATATATATATATATATATATATATATATATATATATATATATATATATATATATATATATGTATATGGCTAGGTTTCCTTCCTCTTATCTATTTGCCTTTCTGGTACCAAAGGTACTAAAGCTTTTTTTTTTTAATGCAACCTTAATTCCTATATAATTTTATTTCTAGCTACCATATCACAGAATGGTTCGTAGGTGTAGTGTTTAGATAGTATTTTATTATTATTATTATTATTATTATTATTATTATTATTATTATTATTATTATTATTATTATTATTATTATTATTATTATTATTATTACTAGTATTACTATTGTTATAAAGAATTTTATTTGATATGCAAATTACCATATTACACGGTAGTTTTAAGGTAGTATATTATTATTATTATTATTTTATTATTTATTTATGTCTATATATAAGTAACATTTTAAGCTGAATTATTGGGGAAATGGTAGTTTTATCTGTACCATTGGAGAGCCATGCATATAACTGTCCTGTTTTTAAATCTCCGAAACAGTTTCATGGTAAACAACTGAAGATCCCCGTGTTAATATTAGATGCTTACGTTAAGGTCTCCTGCTTTTGTTTCACTGTTAGATACTAAATCCCCCTTTTTATTTTATTTACTTACTATTATATATTATTTATTTATGAATTTTCCAACAAATGGTTAGTCTACACTATTTTGGATTTAGTTAGTTTCTCTGGGAATTTAAACTGCATTTTCCTTTTTTTTTTTGTCGTTTTGTTTAAAATAACTCAAAGCTTCTTTATATATATATATAAGTGAATAAAAGCGAAAGTTGGGCTTATTTCTCGCATGAACTGTGAAGTCAAAACAGTATATTTCCACTTAATTCAAAATATTAATAAGCGTACAATCTTTTTCTATACCATTTATATAGATGTGATATCAGATTATCAAGGTTAACTAATGTGCATATTCGTGTTGTAAAAGTTGATGTTATTAATTAACTATTATTTTGTATTGTTTTTAAGTCATTGATGTTTAAAAATGTTAATATAACAAATATTCTGTTTTGCAATATTGTTTTATTTTCTGAACAAATATTTATTATTTGTGTTCAAACGTTTTCTTACGTCGTTCAAATGTTTCAAACATCGGTCGCTCTCAAGAAAAAGCGACCGAATCGATTTTTTTAAATTGCCAGTTAAAACACAAATTTGTTTCCTCTCTCTTTTCTTTTCTTTTCTTTAGGTCACATTTAAAAGGTAGATAAATGTTTCAAAATTTCCAAAATGTCAACGTTTCGTGTTTGAAAATGTATTATTTTAAACTAGCAGGGTTACCCGGTATTGCCCGGCGAATAGTCATTTATTTTTTTCAATAACAATTGAGGCCCTACTGTTGTCACAAGCGAGGTAAATCTTACTGTACAAACCGAAAATAACTAATCGAAGTAAACTTATAACCAAACATAACCACAACAGCATTAACAACAAAACACAACAAAAAATAAACAAATACGCAAGTTACATCCTACTAAAAGAAAGAAATACCCGAGTAAAGTTTTAAAAAATGCGAGATAGGTTTTAATTAAGAAAATCAACTAATCTCACTCCCTATGTCTGTCTCTCTCTCTCTACCTATCTCTTTATCTCCCGTTTTCTTTTTTCTCACCCCCTCTCCTGTTAACGACGACGTATTATAATGTTATTGTTTTTTAAATTATTGTTTGAAGCAATACTTTCGTCAATCGTAAAACAGTATATGAAGTGCTGAGAACAGATACTATGCTTTGAATTATTTATTTGCAAACAATATACAACTTTAAATAACGAACAAAATAGGCACAAAACGATAAAAAATGTGGGAAAAGAGACGGTCGTTGGTCATCCTTGGTCAACAGTTATACAAATCTTACTTTTCACTACAATAATCTCAGACCACATTTACTCTTGGGAAGGCATCCTACTTAAAATAGTTACAAATTGTTGAAATATTTTGTTCATAAATACATTTATTTACAGAAATTCATTAAATTAAAACAGGGAGTGGGATCTTACGGAAATGACCAATCCACTATTTAAAATATATTTCATAACTAGGCATTTATAAATGAATGCCCCCCTAAACTGATTTAATCTATCATTGTATTATCTTTTAATAGGGATATGTTAGTGTAGTATTTGTTCTGTTGTCATAGGACCTCCCACACAGGAATTACTTAGTCCTTTTGAATCCTCCCAAGCCTTACATCCTCATGTGAGGGAGGTTGAATGAAGTATATGTTTGTTGTCATGAGACCATCTTCATACTGACCACCTTCATTTGGGGGAATAACAGGTGGTAGTGTAGTATATTTTCCGTTTCCATGATACTATATTCACAGACAGTACCTTCTGCTTTCATGGGAAGAACGTCCCAGGTATTACCTGCTCTATTTTGGAAGGATTATTGTAGTACCTGCACTGTTATCATTATACATACTATCAGAAATTACCTCCTCATTTGAGGATTAGTGTAGTATATGGTCGTTAATACATCCTCCTCCTTTGAGTGTTAAGTGTATGTAGTTCGTTCAGCATAATTTCATCCTTCAAGTCCAGCACATGTATTCCACCGGAGGGAGCATATATTTGTTAGTGTATATATATATATATATATATATATATATTTACATATATATATATATATATATATATTCATTGGAACTATACATTATTTTTCTATCATGTTATGATAGTATATATCATGAAATCGGCTCATGAGCCCGTCAAATTTGTATCTTTAAACCTGCAGATTGAGTTTCTAGTGTTTTCGTGGCACTGCAGAAACCGATGGATGATAAACATAACGTATAGTGCCCATTTAATAAAAATATATGTGATTGTGCACAAATAATTTAGCACTCTCATTATTTCTCCCATAGTATAGAAATAGTCTGTGTGTCTCTCTGCCTTTCACTTTATATCTATATACACAGGGTGTTGTTTATAGATGCAAGTACATTTTACATTTTTTGTATTTATGACAAGGCTGTTTATTGCTGATTGAATAAACAAGCTAATTTTGCTTTTAATTCGTGTTTTTAAATAAATAATTTTATTCAACCAAATGTTCGATAAAAGCGATTTTTGGCGTGAAATGGTACATTTTGACCTGACAACAAATTCTAATTTATTTTGTAGCATATATCCAATTGAACTTTCATGCCAAATTTATACCCGTCGTCTTTTTGGCGACATTTTGTTATTTTTAAATTCCAGACTAGTATGTTTTGACCTTTTCATGTTGTTTGTAAATTCGTTAAATTCCGTTAAAACTTGCTTTTGGAAATTGAATATTCATTTGTGTGTTTGGGGGGGGGGTGCGTGTGTAATAAGATGCTAAAGCAGTAAAACATATATTTAATCCAAGGAAACATTATCTTTAGTCCAAGGAAAAAACAATAACAACCAACATGCCCGCCAGCTATTAAAACCTGGAATTAAGTTCGATTCCTAACACTTGAAAAAGTAAATGAAAAGTTTATTTCAGGACCAAAATACAATTAAGACCAACAATTAGTTTCATCTTCAATTTGGGCGAATACCAAGCGAAATGGGCGAGAAAAAAAAACAGTAGTCCCTATTCTACAATTACACCGATGTTTAAACTTAATTAAATTAAAGAACATTTCTTAAATTTTGATTTTATAAAGCAAATAATTAGACTTTCTGACTAATTTATATTTTTTAGAAATGAAAGTAGATTATATATCTATTTTATCTTAAACAATCTATAATCGAATATTAATATGTTATAGAATTTGTTTTTGTTAGAGATTTAAAATATAGACGTGTTGACCCTTTTTATTTGATTTTTTAATTTTAATAATTTTTTTGCCCGACCTAAGACAAACTTGCTCCAGTTAATTTTTCGGGAGAGGAAAATTTGACCCGATACTTTTTGAACTTCCAAGGTCTAGGCCAGATATGTTGTATGAAATTTTAAAACATTAAATGGATCTCTAAATTGTTTATTGACAATTTATTGATATTTTTTGCTCAACTTAGTAAAAGTTTTTTTTGGATTTTCTCTTTGCAAAATAAACTTCATTGTTTTTTTTTCGCCCCCAATTTGTACTATTGAAAAAATCGATTTGTTAGAAAGTACTTGCGCGTTTCTCTGTGGTAAGTATTAATATGCATTATAGAATATAGCTACGTTCGTATAACAAACAAATATTAATATATATATATATATATATATATATTGTCTGTGTGTGTGTATGTGTTTTAATATTTTTATATGTTTTATTTTTATTTTTTTAATTATTTTCTGCTTCTCTTGGTAGTCAAAGTCGTGTGTGTTTATTAAGTACGTGTGATGTTGACCTACACTTTATCGATTATCTCTTGAAGTGTTTACATTTTCTTTTGAAATTGATTATTTGTTATTGCCCTGTCGCCGAAGTTGCTGTTGTGCCCCCGTGTGTGTGTGTGTATGTGTGTGTGTGCGTGCGTGCGTGCGGTTAGTTTTGAATCTTGTACATAGGTGAGTAACATACATACATACATATGCTCCCACACGCACAAACACATACATATATGTGCATACCCACACATACGCATGGTCAGATATATTGATAGAGAGAGGTAGAGAAAGGTTGATAAAAGTGCGGTCCGTATGGTGTGTGGTTTGAGTAACATACACACCCACACGCAAGCATATATATATATATATATATATATATATATATGTACATGTGTGTGTATATATGTGTGTATATATATATATATGTATATATATATATGTATAAATGTGTATATATATGTACATGTGTATATATATATATATATATATATATATATATATTTATATATATATATATATATATATTTAAGAGAAAACATTTTTTTAAATGAATGAAACACATACCAGGTGATATTCGTTTACACAAGGTTTCGAGATCATCCGGGAATGTCCAGGTACAGGAATCAGCCATCGGTAATCACCTGGTGTGTACACATAGTTGTTCTGACAAGTATTTCAATGGGTTGTTTTCTGTTTTACGCAGTGCCAGGTCGAACTACCATCTCAATATTATTGACGCGTTAGTTATTAACAATTCTCGACTTAGCCTGTGTAGACAAAATATTTTGAAGCATCAGTTGAAGATCTTTAATGATTCAAATCCACCATAACGTTGAGAGATATACTTTTTTTTCATTTATCTCAATCGTTTTCTCCAACTGAAACAATTTTTCCCCTCATATCTCATTCGATTTTCTTAGTGTTTTATTTATCATCGTGACGTTTCTTCTTAGAAGGTCAGACAGTAAGGTTTTAAGGAACATGTTAGCAATTTGCTTTTCTCTGAAATTCATCCTACAATTTTGTTGTACGTGAAACTTACACACACACACACACACACACACACACACACATATATATATATATACATACACATATATATATATATATATATATATATATATATATATATATATATATAGAGAGAGAGAGAGAGAGAGAGAGAGAGAGAGGGAGAATAAGAGAGAGAGAGATAATAGCGTGCGAATTTATAAATAAGTTTTTCGAACATTTGTCGACAACAAAATACTGAAAGTTCTTACGCTATCTTCCTGTCAGATTATTGAACGTCGATTACTTGTGATCAGGAGAAGATATTTCGATTCTATTTCATAAAAATGGCGTAATCCCCTTTTGATCTGTTGAGATCAATTGAATAAATAAGAATAAAAGAATAAATAATTTAGTTTATCATTTCGGCAACGGAATTCTTAAGACTGTCTAGGTTGGGTTAGGGTAGGTGGTGATCAAGGGGTGGAATGTGCGGTAGAAAGTGGAGATATAAACGCGAGGATTGATGGGAAGGAAAGCAGCGATTAAGGGGATTAAAGGTCGATGGGAGAAGGAAAAGAAAAAGATAAATGGATAAAGGAGAGAATAAGAAATAGAAAAGAAGAAGGTATTTTCCTAAGAAACGTCTGTTTACTCTGCGAGTTTAGTGATGAAAATACATTTTCCAATTACACCGTGATGGACAGATCAACACAAATAGGATCATTATCGAGACGAGTGGACGTATCTTACAAATGCTAACCAAATTTAATCGTGAGAGACCGACAAACAAACATAGTATCTTATCAAACTATGTAAAAGAAGCTGAAATAACAGTACACCCATTCAATCTCGACGTTTAGTGATAGAAATAATTTCAAACATATCTGTTTAGAAATCATTATACAGCTATCAAGATACAATTTCATTGTTATGTGTGACGGATCAACTACCGACTTACAAGATCAAATTATGAAGTAAATCTGGCGTGTAACGGTGCAGTTGCTGTTTCAAAGCGCGACAGCTCAACGAACGAACGAATAGAATAATTATTATACATATATATATATATATATATATATAATATTCAATAATATTATAATAATATTAAATTATATAATGATATTAAATTATTATTTTTTATATTTTTTTTACGAACGACGTTGTTCCCAGCTTATGACTCTCATCAGCATAAAGAAGTAACAATATCAGACGGTCATCGGGCGTGAACCCGGTTCACAGACACATCTTGAATCAGTGAGCGGGCACATGGTGATATTAGTACTCAAGGGGTTGTAATGAGATAACGGAGCAATTATTATTTACACTGAAAGAGTCAAGCATAAATATCTAAACATTATATAGTACTCAACGACAGAGTCAGAGCATGCACTATATATATATATATATATGTATATATATATATATATATATATATATATATATATATATATATATATATATATATATATATATATATATATATATATGTAGAGAGGGAGAGAGAGTAAGAGAATGAATACAGATAAATTATTAAATCTAAATATATTTATTTATTGCAGTGAAGTAAAAAAAATTGTCTGGCGTACGATTATTTCAGAGACAATTAGAAATCATATTTATTATATATATATATGTATATACATATATATATATATATATATATACATATATATATATATATATATATATATATATATATATATATATATATGATTCACAATATGTCTCTTCCTCAGTGCCATATACAATACAGACTCAATAAGTTTTACATTTAAGTATGGCCGACCGACAAACAAAACGTAAATCATTTTTCTGCCAACACTGCAAAAACAACTTGTTTCTTCCTCAGTATAACTAAAACGAAACGAAACTTCGAGATACAGAGTTTATTTAAAATCATTTCTTATCTTATGATCTCGATACCAAGGGACTTCTTCCCCGCTGACTGTAAATAAGTCGTATTAAAGTCTAATGTAAACAAATACTCGTCAAGTCCTTTCCTTAAGAATTAAAATACTGTCAAATCTACCCATATTTTTCATTTTTCAACTAAAACTCGCATTAATCCTCGTTGTCGATAGATTGTCGGACTTGATAGTCGGTTCTCATTCGTATACCAAATATGATTGGAATTCTTTAAAAGAACATAGATCCGTTAAATAGTCTTCTTAATGTATGGCAATATCCTTATCACACTAACTGTTACACACGAACTTAACGACGGACATAACCTCTTATTAAAATACTTCGCCGCATCTGAAAATTGTTGCAAAACAGAATGAACAAAATAAAAACAAAATAAATAATCTGTATAATTATTCACGTGGTTTGACGAGATTGTCTTCAGATTGTCTTTCGATAGGAATTACTTCTGACCAAAACTGATAAAATTCAGATGTGCCAAAACAAATGTCTTCACGAATGACAGCAAACGATGCGTAACAAATCAAATCTTGAAAATAAAAAGAAAGAAGACAGCTCTATTGTAAGTAAAGCATTTTATAGTAAACCATTCATTTCTTTTTACATCTTTGTCAAAAGATGATTTTCTTAGTAAAACATTCATTTCTTTTTACATCTTTGTCAAAAAATGATTTTCTTAGTAAAACATTCATTTCATTTTACATCTTTATCAAGAAATGTTTTTTAGTAAAACATTCATTTCTTTTTACATCTTTGTCAAAAAATGATTTTCTTAGTAAAACATTCATTTCATTTTACATCTTTATCAAGAAATGTTCTTTAGTAAACCATTCATTTCTTTTTACATCTTTGTCAAAAAATGATTTTCTTAGTAAAAAATTCATTTCTTTGTACATCTTTGTCAAAAAATGATTTTCTTAGTAAAACATTCATTTCATTTTACATCTTTGTCAAAAAATGATTTTCTTAGTAAAACATTCATTTCATTTTACATCTTTATCAAGAAATGTTTTTTAGTAAAACATTCATTTCTTTTTACATGTTTGTCAAAAAATGTTCTTCTAAAACGTGAGTATCTAATATTGGCCCATCTTAAGAATAACACTTTCATGATGAAACTGGGAATTAAAAAAAAAACATACCTTTTTTCATGTATGTTCTCTAAGAAAAAAAGCATTCTGATATTCTCTGTGTATTTAAATAAAAAAATCGTGTTATGTATATATTTTTTAATTCTCTTTAATGGCTTCAAGCTTTCAGTAGCATCATGTTTGTCTATTAATAACTAAAACTGGGCAACATCCGTTTCTATTTGAAACGTGCGTTCTTTTTGTGAAGTCTTCCCAAAATTAAATAAGAATAATTATATTAGCAGTAAGGCAACGTCTATAAAGTCTACACTTTGAAAATGATTTTTTATGAATTAAATAGACAAATAACAGCGTTAACTCATATAATTATTGTTTGGTTACGTTACAGTATCTCAATCAGAGCGCTAGTAATATATTAATTAAAATTCTTATGATTACAAACATTTATTCATATTATTAAACATATAGTCAACTCGACTCATC
Organism: Sepiola atlantica; assembly: GCA_963556195.1. Lineage (NCBI taxonomy): Eukaryota > Metazoa > Mollusca > Cephalopoda > Sepiida > Sepiolidae > Sepiola > Sepiola atlantica. The sequence continues at coordinate 111,472,759 of OY744528.1, read as the reverse complement.
AACATTATATAAAGATTACCTAAAACCGTAAAGCATTTTGGTTGTATTTGAATATGACGATGAACTGTATTCTATTGTTCTACATATGAATTAGTATTACGTCATTTAAGCGTTTCTTCATATATATATATATATATATATATATATATATATATATTCTTAACTTTGTCTTATCTGTTCTGTATAGTGTATTTCGAAATGAGTGTTATATACAGAAATATAAAGTACGTTCTTTATAATATAGCGACGACATAGGGGGTCATAAATACAACTTTAATGAGTGAGCGGACATTAACCAATATTTGGCTGACACAACCTAGGTTAGGGTTTGATTTTATCTTTTTTGTTTTATCCCATTTTCTTTACATCCGTTTCATTCTGGTGGGTATTTTAATGCGAGTTTTTTTTTTACTTTTAATATTTATTCAGTCTGTAAATTGATGGATAACATTGAAATGTATTTTCATTGGCGTAGACTGTAATAGTAGTTATTTGAATTTATTAAAGTTTTACGTGTTATTGGACACTTTTAAAAATATTTGTGTTATGTTCATGTTATTAATATATTTGAATTTGATTGATGAATATATATATATATATATATATATATATATATATATATATATATATATATATATAAATTAATACAACAAAATATATAAGAGGCAACTAATATCTTTAATTAGTGAACATCCGGATTAAAATGAAGCTCAATATATTGGGCAGAGCATTAATAGCACTAGATTGAGTGAAAGAATAATATAAAGGTACATATCAAATTTTATTACAATTCAAAGTTCAAGCAATCTACTTAAAAATCCTTAATTCATGAGTTTTCAAAGAAAATCTTCTCCTCGAACGACCATTACCGCAATGACATTACTGCAGGTAATAACATTAAATTTTGAAAATATATAAAAAAATATATATAAAATACATAAAAGTTTATAAAACATCAAATATATCGGTCCAAAACGCACTTTTTTGTTAAAGTTATACTGTTCAACCAAGTCAGACAGTTTAAAACAGCTTTATTGACTTGATCAATTTGTATATATAGATTGGGTGGGTACAAATTGATCCAGGCAATAAAACTGTTTTAAACTTTATGACTTTCTTTGAAAACTAATGCTTTAAGGACTTTAAAGTAATTTGCTTGAACTTTGAATTGTAATAAAATTTGATTCGCGTCTTATTTTATTCTTTTACTCTATCTAGTGCTACATATATATATATATACATATATATATATATATATATATACACACATATATATATATATATAAATAAAAAGAGAGAGAGAGTGAGAGATAGAGAAAGAAAGAGATAGAAAGAAATAGAGAAGCGAGTGGGGTAGATAACGTATGAAATACGTGTGGGGTACACACTACATAGAGTGAGAGTTAGTAGCTATAATATTTATAAAAAATACATCATGTGTTGAGTTAATTGTACATTAGAGTATTGATTTACTTTTCTCAAGGAGTTAGGCACGGCCAGTGTTATCTTACTCCTACAAGTAAGATGTGCCCCAAGGTCGGGTCGGGAAAATGGGGTTTAAAAATTGCCTGGGCAGCCCCATCGGCATTCCCCGGTAGGGGCGCCTCAGGCAGTAAGCAATAAACTAACTCCTCCCCAAAGAGGGAAGGCGAAACCTGGGAGGGTGGACCTCCTAGAACTGCACAGGACAGACCAATAGACCGGCGTAAATCAAGGCCCGAAGGCCAAGACAATACCAGTCTATGGGGTGCAGTATCCATCGGAACAGATACTACACTTTGATCTTAGCGAAAAGAAATCAATAAAAAAGGAAGTTTTCTCAAACATAGCTGAATACCAAAACTAGACACTGTTTCTAAATAAAGGGAGAAGTCGCAGTCAAAGTCAACAATATCTTGCTATTTTATTAATAGATACTCTTGATCAGTGTAATAAAGTTATTAAAGCTACTGCCGATACTGTATCAAATCTAGTCGGAGTAGAAACACAGAAAAAAAGCAAAGATGGTCAGATAAAACAACTTAGAAAGGATTTAAGTACAGTGTAAGCTGTCGAAAATAGCGAACCCAAAAGTCAGAGCGCTAGTGAAAGACTAATCCGTAAGTTTTACATATAGCGAAAACGGTTCAAGTGTGTAATTGAAGAACTGAAACAGCGGGTCGTAGATAAGACTGCCAAAGTTAAAAATTACAGGGACAAAATTGAGCAGTATCGACAACACATACTGTTTCAGAACAACCAGAAACTACTTTGTGAACAACTAGAAGGAATTGGAAGAGTGAATGACGTTATACCTGATGCTAACCAATCTAGCGCATTCTGGAAAGACATTAGGGAAAAGAAAACACCGCATCAACATGATGCAAAATGGATGAACACTATTGAAAGAGAGCTGTCCTCTACAGTAGAAGGACAAACAGATATAACAGTCACCCTTGAGATGCCGAATAAGAGGGTTAAAAGCTTTCAAATTGGAAAGAACCTGGGCCTGACAGACTCCAGATTTACTTGTTTAATAACCTTCCGGCTCTTCACCCATGTCTTGCAGAAATGATACATGACTGTTTGATGACATGTACATTTGCTTAATAGCTTACAAGTGGCACCACATTCGTGATCATAAAATATGAAATAAAAGGGGGTGAAGTGACAAACGTTTGACCGATCACTTGCCTCTCAGTTTATGGACAGTTTTACTTGCATATTGTCTGAATGTATTCATGTTCATTTGGACCAAAACAATTTGCTGTCTGATAGAACAGAAAGGCTGCCGAAAAGGATCACATGGCACAAATGATCCTGAGAAATTGCAAACGAAGTACTACTAACCAAGCCATAGGGTGGATGGATTATAAGAAAGCATTTGACATGGCCCCTCATTCATGGATACACATATGTCTAGAGATTTTTGGAATAGCCTCAAACATTCAAACAGCTTTAAAGTATAGCATTCACCAATTTAACTTCAAGGAGTTTTGCATTAGGTGAAGTGAAAATCAGGAGGGGGGGTTTCCAGGGCAATAGTTTTTCCACTTTGCAGTTTTTCATTAGTTTGATCCCAATGACACTTCTGTCACGTAATTTGAAAGCAGGATATGGACTTGGAAAGGACTTTCTACAGTCAACCACTTTCTATTCATGGATGAAACCCAACTTGATACCCTAATAAACACGGTTAAATCATTTTGTGATGACATATGAATAAAATTGTGAATCACGAAATGTGACATTCTTGTTATAAAAAGGGGTGAACTTGTCTATTCAGATTGCCTTGAACTCCCAGCAACAGACTTGATGAAGAATGTAGCAAATGTGAAAGATACAAATACCTGAGAATTCTGTAAGCGGATAATATAAATATCAAAGCAATGAAAAAGCAGGTCACAGCTGAGTACAACAGACGAGTAAGGAGTATTTTTCAATCACACCTTCATAGTCGAAATACAATCTATGCTATCAATGTCAGAGCAGTAGCAATCATTCGATATACTGTCGGTATACTTGACTGGACTGAAATTGAACTAAAATGTTTACATACCAAAACACGGAAGCTGCTCACAATTTACGAAGCTTTTGCAAAGAAAGGAGATGCAGATCGATTGTATCTACCTAGAAAGCAAGGTGAGTGAGGTCTACTTAGAGTTGAAGATTTAATGAATATAGAAGAAGGGTTGTCGATATAAATATTTTCTGAGATTAATGAGATACTTTTTTGTAAAGTGATAATAGAGGAAATACAAAGAACTGGGGGGAAAAAGAATCAAATGCTACACGAGAGAGGGTTACAATTATTTGGAAAGAAACTGCACAGTGTATTCATTATGAATACTGCATTTAGAGGTAATGACAGCTGGGATTGCTTGGTCAGGGGTGATCTTTAAATAGCTACCGAGAGCACCTTAATGGTGGCCAAAGAACGAGCTAGTCGCACAACATTACATTGACAAAACCGCGGAATCACCGATATTCCGATTGTGTAATGAAAGGGAAGAAACCTTCGTGCATATTTTATCTGAAGGCCCAATGCAAGCACAACATTAGTATAAAAAATGGAAACATGACAAAGTCGTTCAGGTACTACACTGGAATATATGCAAATGTTATGAAGTTGACCACGATTGCCAGTGGTATGAGCATAAGCAAGAAGATGTACAAGAGAACAAAAATATCAAACTTTTTGAGGGCATGCGCATACAGACTAATAAAGTTCTTAAACATTCGACTTAATATTTCTAAACAAACACAAGAGAACTTGCTTAATCATTGATATAGCCTGCCCTTCAATACTAGTGTGCAGGAGAACGAACACGACCAAAAAATTAATATTAATACCTAAAATGTGAAATAGTTAGACTATGGAAATGTAAAGAAGTAAAGGTGATTTACGTTGTGATTGGAACGCTTGGAACCATAACGAAAGTCAACCATATATGACTTAAACAAATTGACGAGACAATTTATGTTCCAATTCTGCAAAAGGAACCGCTAAAGTGTTAAGGTATAGCTTGAATGTCTTATGCCAAGGGAAGTATAAGTTTTATATATGACAATACCACAAATATGCTTTTCAATAATACAGGTTAAGAGCTACATGCACGATGATATAATAAAATAAGAGACAATGAGAGAGAGAGAAAGTTATATATATTGAAAAGGAGAGGGAAAGGAAAAGTATCACATTGAACGAAAAATAGAATGAAAAAGACAGAAGTGAAAATAACGGACTCAAAACGTACATTGACATTATTTAGCAGTTGTGAATTACGACATTGGTCCATAGTATATTTAATATGTTAATATTAGTCAGGACAGCATAGACTGTTGAAACAAGTGAAATAAGAGTGCTGGCTTCGTTTGTTTGAACGGAGATACGTATAAGTGTAATTAAAAATGGCAATTATTTTGATTCAATGTATAAATCAAAAATATATTAAGTACTAGTTGAAATCTTAATATGTTTTAAATTACAAAAAAAAACACGGTAATAGTCTAAGAGAAAATGGCGTCTAAATATTTTAATATTTAATGATACATTTGTAAATATTGGTTAAGATATGTGTTTTGTGGATGGTACCGTAATCTTGAGATATTTTAAGGATTATTGAAGGCACAGATGCAAAGCATGTATATATTTGGTGAACTGCTGTATCGCTACCTGACGCTTACCTGCATATCTGAACGTAACGTATTTATTCATTGCAGAAATCGACACCAAAAGGCTGGACATTGCTGACATTCACGCGGAGTATTCTGCTCCCGGGAATAAAGTGTCAACTTTGAGAGGTTTGAAAAATCACGGTGATCATAGGAGATGAGTTTGTTTGTGTTTGTTTTGTAAATTTCTATCGTTTCGATGTATAAGGGATCAGTAAACAAGTATGAATGTAAATGTACACCTTGCACATACAGTGGGTTTCTGCAATCTTTAGGACACGTGATGGATGCAATACACGGATTCACAGTTTTCCTAAGGAACAAACGGGAATAATTGAGCTGCTGAAATGCATTATGTGTTTTTAAGAAAGTGTTAACATATACATGTTCTAACTAACCGGTTTAATTTACAAGTATTACTTTACTCCTCTCTAGGAGTTAGGCACAAGGCCAGTTTTTATCTTACTTCCACAAGAAAGATATGACCCAAGGTCGGGTCGGAAAAGTGGGGTTTAAAAATTGCCTGGGCAGCCCCGTCGGCATTCCCCGGTAGGGGCGCGTAAGGCAGTAAGCAATAAACTTACTCCATCCCCAAAGAGGGGAGGCGAAGCCTGGGAGGGTGCACCTCCTAGAACTGCACATGACAGACTCATAGACCCGCGTAAATCAAGCTCCAAAGGCCAAGACAATACCAGTCTATGAGGTGCAGTATCCATCGGAACAAATACTACACTTTGATCTTAGCCAAAAGGCCACGCATTTACAAGTAATGAACAGCATTAAGGACATAAAGAATATGACACCGTTGTCTGACATCTATTTACTTTGTTTTTGTAAGAGGGCAGGGCGCTATAAAAGATTCTTACCAAATTTAAAACGAATAGATTTGCGTTTACTGATCGTTTACGACTTTTTATTCCGTTGTGTGCCCGGACGGATAGACATATATACGAACAGATAAAAACACATATATAATATATTATAGATATATAAATAGTTAATTAATAGTTAAAGCATGTTATGTATACTCATATTAAAATATTATAATTATCTTTATTAAATGGGATGTACAGAATAGATTACGAACGCTTAAACAAGGTTGCCCAGCTTGAAGATACCATTACACGTAATATAATACTATGTAGGATAACGTAACTGCTAGGGGTACACTTAGTTTCACATTCTGAATTCTGTGTCATTTATTTGCCTCAGAAGTAAATCAGAAATTGATTTTTACATTCCCTTAGATAGTTTACACCAATATTTCTAATGTTATAACGATATTGCCAGTAAATGTATAATCCAATCGTACATTTTTTTAAAAGAGTGTTGTTAAAATCTTCAATTTAGTACAACTGAACTAAAAAAAAATAACCCAAATTCCTAAGTGAAGGAAGTATAAGTAATGTTTTAAAATTAAGAAACAACAGTGTCGTAGTTTTCTTTATACAAACATACATATAAAGATATAGACATACTTAACTTTATATACATATACACTAAATGTGCATTTGAACCGTCACACACGACTACACTCCATGGTTATTTTGTTTTGATTTCATTAAAACATTTATATAACTGTCATACAGCTTTTATGATATTATTCTTGCAAAAGTTAAAAAAAAAATTGTCACTCTACATATTATTATCATTGTTATCATTTAGACTCAGTAGGAGTTTTATTTACTCCTCCCCAAGAGTTAGGCACAACGCCAGTTTTATCTTACTCCCACAAGTAAGATGTGACCCAAGATCGGGTCGAGAAAGTGGGGTTTGAAGAGCCAGCGCTCGAGAGGTGAGCACTCTGGCCATTTAAAAATTGCCTGGGCAGCCCCGTCGGCATTCCCCGGTAGGGGCGCCTCAGACAGTAAGCAATAAACTTACTCTTCCCCAAAGAGGGAAGGCAAAGCCTGGGAGGGTGGACCTCCTAGAACTGCACAGGACAGGCGTGCAGTATCCATCGGAATAGATACTACACTTTGATCTTAGCCAAAAAACACTGATAATAACCGGTAGTGCTTCCTGGAGTATAGTGACAGCAAATCCCCCTAGATTGCCTGTACTTTCCACCTGTTTTCGATAACCATCACAAATGACTTTGTAGTATCGCAACAGCCGATAACCATTTATTTCTCCCTAGTGAAGACCATTAGTCTTCTCTTAGATTTGAGTGACAATACGCCTCCCCGAGGTCCCAATACTTTCCGCACTTTTCCAGTGGAGGTCTGCTTAGTGCTCTTCCTCTTCCTTCTTCCAATCCTATTTGACCATTCACGACATTTTTGTGTTGTATCAGCCGAGGCTTATGACATTATTTTTTTAATGGAGGGGACAGTTTATAAACTTACTTGCATTTCTGTTTCTTTGGGTGAATGTGGGGGTTTTCCGCTGGTAGTTTTGTTTTCTTCCTATTTTAACTTTGGATGTGGCTGGTTACCGTTCGTAGTTTAGACTGGTTGGTTTGCGCATTTGAAGATTGTCCTTAAAGTTGCGGCTGTTTTCATCATTGCCGTCCGTTGTATGTTTTCAGTGATCCCTTTGATTCCAAGTTATTCAAGTCTTTATTCCATGTGTTTGTGATTGTTCTTAGTGCTCCTACGATTATTGATATTATATTGTCCCTACTCAATATCTCTTTTAGTTAGTTTTTCCTTTTGCTATGATCTTCACCTTGTGGTTTGTTTTGGCAGGATTTTGCATTCTTGCTGACTATTATGACATCTATTCTCATTGTTTGTATAAGTTTATCTATTTGCACCTCCATGTCCTACATGAGTAGGTGATTTTTGTTTTACCAGTACTTTCTCTGGTTAATGAATAAACCAGCTGTTCGAAATGCAGATGTTTGCATAGTTCCTAGTGTATTGTTGTTGTAATCTTTTTGAACTAGTTTGCTGCATTTACATATTATGTTATTTACAGTCTCGTCTCTTTGTCTACATTATTTACATTTACTGTTTTCGTGGGTTTTGGCTATTTCAGCTTTAATGTAGTAAGACCTAATCGCATCGTTCTGTACCGTTGTTAGTATGGATTCCGGTTCTCTTATTAAGGTAGATGTTCTTAGCAATGTCCAGGAATATATGTTGGTATTTCTTCTTTCATTCTTATGAAACGTTCATGTAGCTCACATGTTTCTCACTTTTCTTTTTTTGTCTTTTTGTTTCTGGTATCGATGCTCTTACTGTGGTGACCAGTCTTTCTGTGTACTGGGTTACGTATTTCTCCAGGTCTATATGTGTGTCCTCTACACAGTCTCTTATACTTACCAGTCCTTTCAGCCTTCGTTTCTTTTCGCGTAGAGTTAGTCTATATCTATTGATCTATGTATAGTAGATCATTTGCCCGTCTTTTCCCTTTCGGCATTCATCATCATCATCATCATCATCATCATCATCATCATCATCATCATCATCATCATCATCATCAGCAGCAGCAGCAGCAGCAGCAGCAGCAGCACGGGAGATATATTGACAGATAGATAGGTTATGTTATATTTAATACATTTTTTATTATATTTATAAAACAAACTATATTTCTATCAAAATAAATGGTATTCATTCAAAAATATCATAATAATGTTCTCAAACTCATAAACTTATTGCAATGATCGATGGTACCGATTTTACAAGATTTAACCCATACTTGATTCTTTAATTGGTCTGTCCCCAGTTCTAACAATCCGGCTGACTTTCCCCGCAATCGATGTCGTACATTGACTGGTCCATGAGAACAAGTCAAGTGAGCGGAAAAGTAAAGACCGCATAACTGATGCCAATTGCCATCGACATTAAAGGAAACGGATTTGTTACTTCCTCCGTGAAAACTTCAACTCCTTGAAATTTAATTACGCGTCGAAAACCAGTAACACAAAGGCAACGAGACAATTTCAATAGAACTCCAAACAATATATATATATATATATATATATATATATATATATATGCATGTATATTCATATATATATGCATGTATATGTACATATATATATATATATATATATATATATATATATATATATATATATATATATATGTATATATATGTATGTGTGTGTTTATAAGTGTGTGGGTAAGTAGAAAGTGTGTATTGTTTGTGACAGGTGCTTTCCTCTGTCGGTCTAATGTGATATTAGATTCCTTCATTCTAGCCTGAAAATAATAGTCTTCTCAGTCACCGAAGATAAACACACTTGTAACTGGGGAATATAGTTTTAAGTCTGACTTTTCTGCAATAGAGTAACAACACTTGTCATTGCACCATACACTAACGAAGCATTACTTTTAAAACAATGAAAACACACTGAAAAAAATACACGTGCACGTGTAGGTGCCCCTGCATTCTAAAGAATATTGTAAACACAAAATGTAAGTTATTACGATAAAGAGGAATATACATTAACATGAAAGACAAACAATGATCCTAAAAATATTTTTTTATGAAAATTGGTTAAAACTCATCTATGCATGACGACTAACTAGTTGGATATTATTATTATCGTATCTAAGCAACGAGACTATACGTATTTATAGCTATGTGTCGTTTTTGTTTGGTCATTTCATTTTGAAGTCATATTTTTGGCGTTTAATTTCAGGGTTTACATTTACCCCCCTGTAAAAATAGCGACAAATACACAACCGCCACCAAAAACTCGGATCATCGGACACGAAACCTTTCTATAATATCTCTCATTCAGAACATGTCCAATGTAATATCAAGTCTATAAGTACTGTTTTAAATAATACATTTTCCGCAAGTTTTATCCCAAGTAATTACAAGTAATAGTCTACTGACATCCAGAAAGTGCTTAGTGATGTTAGTAACATGTCTTCCCAGATTGGCAGCAATTTACACTTATTTCGATGACCATTAAACATCCCATCACATTCTCGCAACAGTCGTTTACTATTCTCGCTGAGTTCAGCTCTTTATTCTCTCAAATAAGCCTCCTGAGAAGTCAAGTACTCAACCTGTCACTTCAGTGGATATTTTATGTATTTTCATCCTCCCTGAAAATTGATTCTGTGGCGTAAACTGATTGGGAGAACATATCATGTGAAACTGGTAGTTTCATATTCTTTGGTTTTGTGCAATGTTAATTCTATGTTTTTACTTGTGTTTCCAGAGTATTTTTTCTTATTCAGCTAATCTGTCATTTGCAATCATTATTAAAATATAAGCTGCTTCTTGCACTCACCGTTTATTTTTTTAATATATCTGTTGTTTTCATCACTGCTCTGTATATTGCCCTCGTCTTCCTACCTGTTTTTTTAGATTATACAATTGTTTTTTTTTATATGAATGATATAAGATCAGTATCATTCTTATTTTACATTTCTATAATTCTCTGAAAATTTCCGCGTTTAGACTTAGTGTGTATGCTTGCTTAGTCAGCAACGTGTAAACTGAATGGACAGTGAAATATACTACTTGGAAGTTTTTTTCTTTTTTGACTACTATTATTATTATTATTATTATTATTATTATTATTATTGCTATTATCATTTTATCATTGCTATTATTATTTTATTATTATTATTATCACTGTCATCATCATCGTCATGATAATGACCATTATTATTATTATTATTATTATTATTAATACTTGTATTCACTCGAAGTTCTCACACAGGTCATCATCAGTGATTGCTTCTTCTTCTTCTTTCGTGTGAATCAGATGATTCTGGTGTTGGCATTAGTTCCCCCGATGTTTTTTCTAGTTAGACATCTTTCTAGAAAGACATCGGGTACTTACAGGAAGGACCACGAAGAGGGTTGCCAACATGCGTAAGTGAAATTAGTACTGTGGAACCGACTGGATTCGAACTTGGAACACCCAGGTCTTCAGTCCGTGTCGATATGCACATAACCACTGTCATCTCCCATCAGTGATTGCTCACGGATAATTACCGGTAATGGTCCCTGGAATCCAAGTGACAACCAGTCTCCCTAGATTTCTAGTACTCTCCACCTCTTCTGACAACTATTAAATATGTATATTTGGTATCAAAACGTACGCTTACCATCTATTTCTCACTTGCAATTACTATGGATCTTCTCTCGGAGTTACCTCCCTATGGTCCCAGCACTCTCCGCACCTTTTTCAGTGATGGTCTTGTTTGTGCTCTACCTATTTCGTCTCTCTATCCTTTTTAACCAGTCACCACTATTTTGTGTGCTACAAGTCGAAGCTGATTCCATCACTTATTAGGAGAGAGGGGTGTTCAGGAAATGTCTTGCATTTTCTGTTCCTTGGTTTCATGTGGCCGTGTTGTATCTGTGGTTTTATTTTCTACCTATTGCAACTCAATGTGACTGATACGCATTTGTAACTTATGAGGGAGTGTTTGCACATTTGAGGAGTTACCTTAATATTTCAGCTGTTTTTATCATTGCCGCCCGTTGTATAATCTCGATCTTCCCTTTGATTCCAATTTCTTCCAGTCTTTTCTCCAGGTTTTTTTTCTTTTCCAAGTGCCCCTACGGTTATTGGTATTATATTAACTTACGACTATCCCTTTACATTCTCTGGCGAGTTCCGTGTATCTGTTTCGTTTTTCTGTCTTCTAGATCTTAACCGTGTGATTGCTAGTACTCTTAAATCTACGATTTGACATGATCTTTTCTTTTATCGATTATTATGACATCCACCCTCTTTGCTTGTATGACTTTATCTGTTTTCACCTCTGTATCCCAGAGGATCTTGTGTTTTTTGATTCCCAGTACAGTCTCTGGTTTGTGTTTGTACCATTTGTTTGCGTGTTGGAAATGCAGTGGTTTACATACTACACAGTGTACTGTTTTCCTCAAGACGTCATGTCTGTCCTTGTATTCTATTGGGGTTAGTAGCTGCATTCACTTATTATGTGATTTACTGTTCGTCTCTTTGTCTACAAAGTCTGCATTTACTGTTTACCTGAGTTGTATCTATTTTAGCTCTAATGTAGTTGGTCGTAATCGCATTGTTGTGTACAGCCGGCAGTAAAGATTATGTTACTTCCTGTGACATGTGTTCTATAAATGAGACAACATTTGACACCATTAAACAGTTTAGTTTCTTCTGGGCATTGAAACTAAATGATTGTGAGGGTCATTCTCGTGAAACAAACATAATCACATGCTTTAACTCAGGAATTGGAGATAGAAAGATATTAATTAATTTGACTTAACCTTATAACTTTATCTTAAATCTCTGACGATCGCAAACACATTCATATCAACTTTCTAATTAATTCACGTTGTTTTAGGCTTTAGACTTAATAACTTGTGCAATCATTTTCTTCTGATATGTCGGCCCATAAAATGAACACCCATCAGTCACAAAAATGCATGATACAAATTTTGTCGACCATTCCTTATTTAGAATTTGAAAGAAACTTTTTTATTTAAACTCATAAATGATCGAGAAATAATATACTTAACATATGTACATTCGATGTCAAGTTAAGATTAATTTATTTTGCAAAGTTCATCGTGACAGACTAATAGAAATGTAAGCCTGCCAGACAATGTGTGTGCGTGAGAGAGAGAGAGAGAGAGAGAGAGAGAGAGAGAGAGAGAGAGAGAAGGAAAAGGGATGTAGAGATATACATTTTGGTTTATTTATTTAACAATATTATAATTTATTTCGGAATTTTTTAGATGAGTGTTAATAATTTGTAGAATTTGATATATCTAGACTACTGTTCTCATCTTGAATTTCCCGCAAGGATCCGTGCCGCAGTGGATATAGTACTAAGTAAGTGAGAGTATCTTGAAAGTGCGGGTGATACGAATAATTGCGAATTACTGATGACTTCTTCTCAGTCATGGAAGATGGAACAAGTGCATTCTAGCCTTTAATAAAGGGTTCAATTCGAAATTTCGTCCAGATTCCCGAGTTCGACAGAAATATTCCCAAAGAAGGTCGGATGTTACATCAGCCGAAACGTTGTGAGAACAGTAGTCCGAATATACAAATTCTACACATTATAATTTCTTATTTGCTTGCATGGGTCAATCGGCTCGCTAACTGTGCTCGGAGACAGAGTTTTGTGGTTCGAGCTTAACACGACGCATCATGTGTCCTAATTTCGGGTTCGTCCCCCCCCCCCAAATTACAATATTAAGTACATTGTTTTGATTTACCTCAATGTCCATCTAATCACAGAACTTCACGGGTATAAGGACCCCGAGTTCTTTGCTAGTGTGTGAGAAAAGAGATACATTAATTACAAAATTTAACTAATTCATTAATCAAATCATGGAATCTACATCGGTCATCTTATTTTAATATAAAAGTAATTATGTCGTACTCTTATTAATTCAGTTTCGAATTCAAAGTAATTCAATATTAATAAATATGTGTTCATTTGAGGAACGCTTGATTTAATTCCGGTTGTGAGTAAATGATACTCTAGGTTAAGTGAATGTCTAAATATTTAATTCAATAATTGCGATACGTTCAAACCTAATAAGTAGCTTAAAATAATGTAATTATAATTGACTATTTAGATAAAAAATGTATTTCAGAAATTAATCGAAATCGCAGGAATATGTGAGATTTGGCTCTAATGTCTTTTTTCGACAATGCTTTATCAATGTCATGCAGCGAGTTAAGTAGCATGTTCGATTTTCTAGTAATAGTCGTCACAGAAAGACGAATAAGCACTATACACCCCAGACCGTTCAGTCTCTCATTAACTTCGGTTGATTGAGAACTTCGGGATGAAGTAATACCAGTTGCGGATTCGTTCCTGACAATCAGTCCGACAGGAACTGACCCTTTTCGGTGGCTTTTGTTTATCTATCCGGCTGAGGTATTTGTCCTGGGTTGCTCTAGGAGGTACACTCTCTCAGGTCGTGGCTCCTCTCTTTGGCGCGGAGTAAGTTTATTGCTTACTGCCTGAGGCGCTCTGACCTGGGAATGCGGACGTGGCTGCCCAGGCTATTTTTGCTAAGTCAGGGTGCTCCTCTTTTAGAAGCGCTGGCTTCACCTCCCCCCAACATTCCGACTTTGTGTCACATATTGCTGAGGTGGAAAGCAATTAAATACCTACCAGCACCCTGGCTAAATAAGGTGATAAGTACGCCAAATAATGGCATACAAACGTTGGGTCCAGATTCGGTAAGAAGTTGTACCGGTACAGAGCTGAATTTAAGGTCAACTTTCGTACTTAGCGATTAAACACTTCATCACGTTCTTTTTTTAATTTGAGGATTGTGATCATGTCAGTTGAAACATCATTGCAATGGAGCATCAGTTAAATAATTGCAAAGTACCCCACACATATTCAGTCTCTCCCAATAATGTACGTTTTTTTCACTTAAACAATTATTATATGTTAAAAATACCATTATTTTACTCTATTAAAAGAAGATCGTTTGAACAGTAAGACGTTGTATACCTCCTCGAACACCATCGTTGTGTATTTGTTTATACTGTATGTATGTATTTTCGTTTTAATATTAGGAGCCATTTTGTAAATCCTCCACTCAGAAATGGTGAGATTTTAATAGCTCGACCTGCTGAATATAAATGTGGGACTAGTCGAAAACAATTACATGTTTAGATTGTTTTTCATGAATAATCAGTTAAATGTATTTCGTTGGAGACAAAGAAAGTGCGAAACAAATAACATTTTTTCGTGGGGATAACTATTTGTATAAGCGGATGGAAAGGACTAATGCACAGTGTCAAGTCCTAGAAATATAGAGCGAGTATACGAAGTCTGTCGTCAAAGATTAATTCGCAATAATGATTTTAGTTAATAAAGATTAAAAATCAATAATGCGACAAGATTAATAAATCAAGACTAACATTCACATAAGAGTCCTAAGAATATTATGAACATTATGTAAAAAACAAACTATTCCACTGTTTCCCACGAAATATAGTTTCCGTCCGTTTATATATCTGATGCCTATGAATATTTATATCTATGCCCCTGGTTAAAGTGTCTTCCTAATTCTTAAACATTACTAATCTTAATTACCAATGAGAACATGATTTAACCTCGTGTAAGCTTTCATAAACAAATCGAATGCGTTAATTTATGTTCAATTCTGTTATTGCGTCGATGACGAGAGACGATTTGAAACGGATTTCGAATACTGATTTCATACCGTTAACCTTATCTTTTATATTGATTTGAACGCGCAATAACATAATTACTCCAGTGTGTTAATGTATTCGCAAACCCACTAAGACGTTCTCTTTAATTCCCCTCATAATTATGTCTCTCTCATTCAATTACTTTATGTTATGTCTTATTGAATATATATATATATATATATATATATATATATATATATATATATATATATATATATATATATATATATATATATATATATATATATACAGGGTGGCGCAAAAGTCCCGCATTAGTTTGAACCAGTAACAACTTTCACATTTAATCAAATTTTCTCCTTATTGTTCAGAATATTACAGATATAAACATTGATGATTTATCATGGAAAAATATAGCACTGAACAATGAACCAAAATTATTGAACTTTACTTCGGAAACCATCGTTCAATAATCTTAACCCAAAAAGCCTATCGTCGGCATTATAATGTCAGACAATCTCTCAGTCAGACCACAATTGATCGTCTTGTGGTCCGATTTCGACAGAAGGGCTAAGTGAGTGATCTTTCACGATCTGGCAGACCACGTTCAGTACGGACAGCGGAAAATGTAGCACTCGTTGAGGATAGCATTGCTGAAAATCCAGACACCTTAACTCGAAGACATCCCACTCAGATTGGGATGTCCAGAAGGTCACTTCAAATAATTTTGCGTGCATTGCATCTGTTTCTATACAACATTCAATTAGTACAGGCATTACAATCCACAGATTTGCAATTACGCGTAGCTTATACTGTTCACATTCAGCAATTAGCCAGAGAAAAAAATGAGTTCATCCATAAGCTGATAATGAGCGACGAACCCCATTTTCATCTGAACGGGTTCGTAAATAAGCAAAACTACAGAATATGGGCCATTGAAAATCCAGGAACCGTTCATCAGCGTGAATTACATACACTAAAATGTACCGCATGGTGTGGTGTTACCTGGGAAAGAGTGATCGGTCCATATTTCTTGGAAGACGAAGAAGGTGTCACGGTGACTGATAACTGCACAGCGAAATGATTGAAATATTTTTAAGGCCAGCTGTTCGGGACAACCCAGAAATGTGGTTCCAACGAGATGGAGCTACTGCCAACACTGCCCGACAAAGTATGGCGCTCTTAAGGGGATTGTTTGGCGAGCGCTTAATTAGCAGATTTTTTTATTTTAACTGGCCTTCACGTTCACCGGATTTAACATCCCCTGACCTTTCCCTTTGGGGTTATCTTAAGGAAAGGGTATATGTGAACAAGCCTACAACGATTCAAGAGCTTGAAAAAAATATCAGACATGAAATCCAAGAACTAGAGCCAGTTATTCTAAGGACTGTAATGGAAAATGCCCTAACTAGAGCCCTCTTTGTGAGGCCGAAAATGGTGCCCATTTAAAGGATATTCTTTTTAAAACCTACTGCAACAAAATTACCAAGTAAATGTATTATTTATCAGAAAAGCCTAGTAAATTACTGTAAATGTTGTAGTTTCTATCACCTAAACAAGCCAATGCGCGACTTTTGCACCACCCTATATATATATATATATATATATATATATATATATATATATATATATATATATATATATATATATATCAGAGTTTTAAATAGGATGTACGGAGACACATTGCCAATGGAAACGTCGGCGAATATCGCTTAAAAACGGGAAAAATAGTAACGTGGAGAGAAAAAAACAAAACCAAAAAAAAACAGGGTGATTGGATATCGCCATTATAAACCGAAAAGGAATATATTGACATAATAGGCAAAGGATTTTTTTCCTTTTTAGAAGTCTCTAAAGTAGTCCAACTTGTGACAACTCTTTTTACCTACAGAGCGATGTTTTTTGCATTGTAACACTCACCGCCTCCAACACTTTGAGATGGTGTTTTGAACGGACCTTGTGTACAATGCGAAAACATCCATCGGAGTATGCATCACCACACTGTTTATTGTCATACAAGTGCTGTCCAATGGATTACTCGTGGAGTTGTGAGCGCCAGGATGTGCTCTGTAAACGCCCGGATGTTATTTGTAAAAATGCGGATGTGTCCGTCGATATACTCTTCTTTACGACACGTGATCTGCGAAAACATGCAGGGATATGCTGGGCCACTCTGACTTCCAAGCGCTGAAGAGTAAGACCAACATAGTAAGCTTCAGACTGACATTTGAATTCATATATTATCAAATCTTTCTGTAGTGTTGGAAGTACATCTTTCTGAAAGGCTGGGAAGGTAGTTCTGGTGCCAAACACCACACGGGGCTGTACTGCATATAAACAACGAGATACAATTCATGAAATTTTATCCGAAAAAAACTTTTATTGATAACAACAATAAAAGGAAGATGAAAGATAACTGATATTCTTACTGATAATGGTTTCCCTTAGTGTCTAATTTCCAATTGTATTGATCAAAAACCTGCGAAATTTAATGCCAACATTTTCTTTGGTCCACCTAAATGTCGCGTTTATTTGAAACTTCCATTGTAAACTGTCGCAAGGATCGAACTTACGATATTACTGTTTACAGTCTGGCGTTTACCCACAAGACTACAAACATATTGCTTAAAAATGTACGATGGTTTATCGAAATAATGTTACAAACGTTCCCACCTACCCCATAAGTATATTTCTTCCCTAGCCAGCATGTACAAAATAAAATGTGCCTCATGTCCGATGTGTAATATTGGTGAAACGGGCAGAAATATGAAATTCCAAATTTACAGAACACAAACACTGTTGGATAATGCCCCTATGGGAATAGACGTATCTGTTGGAAATCGTTGGTTTTACTTACGCGAATTAACGCGGGGTAGACCCGGCAGTTGAGTGCAGAATAGGGCATGTTCTCACAGTCGGAAATCACATTCGTGACAATGTCACTGTATAACGAGATCCCAGATCAAGGGTCAATGTGCATCTGCGAGAGGCTCTGTGACGTCACAGGCCTTTGCGTGCGAAACAGAGGGATCCGTAACGTCACTCGTTTCTCGTGAGAAGCGAGTTTTAGCCAGTCTGCGTTTTGGAGGCGAACCGATGAGACGTGATTGTTACCATGTAAACTACATCAGATATGGGAAATATTTCCCTAAGAAAATACAGGCGAGAGATATCCTTCCCCCCTCCATGAATGGTTAAGGAAATCATTGTTAAGTAACTACGATAAAGTAGTGATTTGCTCTTTCTCTCTCTCGCTCTCTCTCTCTTACTCTCTCTCTCTCTCGGCGTAGTGAATGTCTCCCAGCTGATTAAATAAGTAACGTTTGTAATAAAAAGAATCGAAAGTGAGTCGGTCAGGAAGCTTTTGTTGCAGACAACGGACGGCGTAGTTCACGGCAGCAAGGAAAGAAGAAAAAATTCATCCACTAGACGACATCGAGACGGCGACCCCATACACGGCGAGGGGGAAATCTAAGGTATGCAAACAATATATGAACTATGTGAGTTATTATGTTTTAAAAATGACGAGTATTAAATGTTAACTGCCAGGATCCTTTCAGTGAAGAGTATACGAAACTCGTACTGCCGCGGCCCAAGCAGGAGTGGGCCCATGCAACAATACGATTTAAACCTTACTATCCCACTTACGCACTAGTCATACTCAGAAAAACTTTGACCTACACTTTTTACTTTACAATTTCACCCTCCTCAGGACCGATTATACTCTCTCACGCAGCAAGGGCAGTGAGTACTTATGCTTTAAGCAAACAATTGGCTAAAGCTCGCACTGAAACAATATATCTCGCCACTGTATTACAAACTTCGATCACGATTAAAATTATTATTCGTTTTCACTACTGTTCGTCGAATTTTTTAATTCATTTTTATTTTTCATTATATATTTTTTTTCTCGACGTTTTTCCCCATATAACCGTGTTTGTAACACGCGTCGCATGATTTGGTTCTTCTATTGTTAAATCGTTAAACACATGCCAGATACATCACGTTGTGAGTTCTACATATTTCTTTTTTCCCATGTTTTTCGATTTTTAATAAATGTTAAAATTGTCACTTTTTCTAAAGACTTTCGTTAATCAGAACGAAACCGGTAAAATCTGTCGTTTTCGATTATTTTTCCTGTATTTGATTTGTTTTACTTTTTGTCTTTTTTGCACCCCTTCACCATATATATATATATATATATATATATATATATATATATATATATATATATATATATATATATATATATATATATATATATAGTAAGCAATGAAAATATATATGGCAATCAAGCTACACAGAGGTTCCCGTGTTTCATCCCCAGGGAGGAATCGTCAGGCTAAATGCATGGAGTTATTTTTGTCAGGTGTTTTTATATACATATGCTTGCTAGTTAACCAATCAGATTCTTTGTTGTTCCCTCTGCCAATCGTTGGGCTTCCCGCGAATACAGGCTTTGTTGGTGACGCTCAGTTCGTCCGTTTTTTTAATTAATTTAATAATGTATCCATGCTTACTAATATCTAGCTCCTCAAACAGTTGAGTACTCTCACAAGAATTTTTTTCACCACTAAAAAATAATATGGAAAAAATTAACTTAGAAACATCACTTAAGAATATCCCAACACCTAGCAAGCATGCATACATTATTAAATTAATTAAAAAACGGACGAACTGAACGTCAACAACAAAGCCTTTGTTCTCGGGAAGCCCAACGATTGGCTGAGGGAACAACAAAGAATCTGATTGGTTAACTAGCAAGCCATGTATATAAAAACACCTGACAAAAATAACTCCATGCATTTAGCCTGACGATTCCCCCCGGGGATGAAACACGGGAGCCTCTGCGTAGCTTGATTGCCATATATATTTTCATTGCTTACTATCTAGCTCTACTTACGTATCGAGCACTGTTGAAGTAAATACTGAAAACAGATACATAGAAAAATTATATTTCCTTACAATATTTTATGTGGATACATGAAGTACTAATATATATATATATATATATATATATATATATATATACATTTTCTTCGGGGAAGGTAGATACTTTGATCTTATCAGCTAGAATCTCATTGGATGTTTTGTTCCACTTTTCAAACTTTGAGTAGTGGTAGCCAAACAATAGCACATTCTTTTTTGCAACAGTCTTATGTTTCTTTTTTTTTGTTGCTGCATTTGATGGAGATAGGTGGCCAGGACCTTTTGTCTCAAGGCCTGATGGCTGACCCTCGTTGGCCTTTTTATTGGGTGGAGCACCATTTCGAGAGGCAGGAATGTTTACACCATTGCTTTCATCTTCGCGCCTGGTGTATGAACAGGTTGATGGGCCCTTTTTATCCTGGGTGCCAGCCTGCCAGTATTTATTTTTGTTTTGATTCATATTTTGTATTATTTATTTCCTCATTGTCAACGGCTTCTAATTGTTTATTCGAAGCTGCCCTCTATGAGTAGAGGGGGTGCCTCCGTCCGCAATTCGGGAGACGTGCTGGATGGCTTGAGGAGCCAGCACACCATTTTTTATTTTAATATCTGGTCAGGGTTTACTTCAAGTAAAAAGTATCCTCATGTCAGAGTCTCTGACAAACCCTTGTACAGAGAGACCGAAGACACCCGAGGGTGGTGTGTGTGTTTAAGTGTTTACTGCGTGCGTGACTGTTTGTTTGAAAAACATTTTGTTTAAGAACTACAACTGTAGATATATCACTAAATGATTACACAACACACATATTTTATGAATAATTATATATTACGAATCTCCAGAATAGTGCTTAAAGTCAAACATAGCTTATATATTTTAATTCAACGGAACACAAATTGTATGACAACATTTCTCACATAGTTGGGATTTTTAATTAATTTTGTCTCGTGTTTAAGATGTTGCAGCATTTTCCTTCGATATTGCCTGCATCTAAATTGAATAACACATTATGTGCTTATAATTAAAAACATGAAATTGTAAAGCTATCCTGATTTGCTGTAAAATTCATCTTACATTGACTTTCTGAAACACGTGCACACATGAATAAATATTGTTAGTGTGAACTTTTGGGCCATCTTTACAAAATTGATTATGTCATAAATGCTGCATTTATTCAAAATTATAACATAAACGCAAACACCCTCACACACACACATATATATATATATATATATATATATATATATACAATTAAGTAGAACTAGCAAATAATTAGAGTTTTAGAAAAATAATGATGAGATCAATCTAAAGGTGGGCAAAATCAGCCATAAATGGTTAGAGATCTCGAAGATTCAGTTTCAACTCTGTACCGTATATTTTCTAATGTGACAGCGGGAATAGAAAGTCTGTAAAATATCGTCTATTTCGATTAATTATGATATAGGTGTAAATTTACTTCGGGCCCGTCTCTTACTCTCTCTTCTCTCTCTCTCTCTTTCTCACACACTATCTATTGATCGATATATATATATATATATATATATATATATATATATATATATACAGGATGGGCAAAAATAAGGGTCCTATTTTTAAAAATTCATAACTTTTTTATTTATTGATTTAAAAAATTTTTTTTTTTAGAATAAGTAAAGGACCCCTTCCGAAGCAAGCATGAGCCGTATTAGCCCTAAGGAATGTACCCTCATTTAGAAAACATTATTTTTGCTTAAAAAACTCAAAACAGTGTAAAAAACAATACTTTAGTTTTTGTAATTTTTAAAAAGTGTTTTTCCGCTAAAATTTGTTTTGTTTATTTCAAAAAATCTCGGAAGGGTCAGTCTACACACACATACAGTTTGGTGAGTTTAACTTTTATTTTGTGGAAGTTATTCAAATTCAAGTTATTCAAATTTAAAGATAGGACCCTTATTTTGGCCCACCCTGTATATATATATATATATATATATATATATATATATATATATACATTTTTAAAATTTTCTAATCTTTTTGTTTTTGCTACAGATGGGGCATCCTATAGGATGCCTGTAATTCCCCCGCTATTTCAGACACTCTAGCCGAGAGATCATTTTAAGAGTCTAACCGTCCCTTTAAGTGCAATTGTTTGTACTCTCTTTTCATCTTGGACTTAGTTCACCGAGTATATTTGCCAGGTAGCTTTTATAATTATTTTTCATTAGTCTAGTTGCTTCTATATTTACTGGGATGATACAGATCTTCCTAAGATTCCAGTTTCTTCGCATGTCGTACATAATACCATTGGTATTTCATAAATTTCCGTTTAAACCAGCATCATTAGGGCCACTGAGTTCAACTAGGGTTGCTACTTTCTCCCTTATATCCCATATTGCTCTGGCATGTTTAACAAGTCCGTTTTCTAGATATTTAGCTGTATGGATTGCATAGTAAATGGTGTATAACTCATTTCCAACTGCCCTTTCTGCTATATGTTCCTAGGACTTGCTGCTACACTGGATATTTAACTGTTTACATATAGTCTAGCGAAGGTATTGACATACCTTGTTGTGTCGCACTGATAGTAATATATATATATATATATATATATATATATATATATATATATATATATATATATATATATATATATATATATGATTAGAGAAACTAAATATATAGCCTAGGATAGTATACAAATAAAGAGACATTGACTCTTCCTTTGAGATATAAGGGAGGTTAAGTTAAATAAACCCCACTATATACTAAGAATAACAGCAAGTATAAAATCAGCTAGAAAATGTAACTTTTACTCAATCAGAGCAAATCAGCAACTGTTACTAAAGAAAGAACAAGCATTATATCAAAAGAAAATGGACGCAGGAAGGATTGGAATGCAGAAAAAAATAAACTTGCAGAAATAATAAATGAAATGGCAAAATAAAACGAAGGCGAAATAGCTTTGAATACAATAAAAAGTAAAAGAATACCCAGCAGAAAAGCTTCGAATGGAAGACACTTTCCAGGAACATCATAGAGAACAGCTTGTACAAATGAAATGTTTTTTCATACCAAACAGAAACAGAAAATCGTATGGGTGTCAAAATGGTAATGATTCATCTGCGTGTTCACAAAACTCTATTTTGAACACTGTTGATGATTTAAATTACGTTCTGACAACGAGGTTCCATTTGCTTCGTATTTACGACAATAAGACGACGTCCATAATACAGACTGATTTTCAAGGGGACCTTTTACTTTTAAGGGCATTTTATTAAGGTTTAACATAGAAAATTCGTAAATTATATTTTATCATGAAAAACACAGCGACATACATTTAATGAAGCGATACTATCATTGAATAAAGTGGTCAGCCCTGAATCGTATATTTTTAACAAAAGGCGGAATCTTACGATGAAAGCCGACGAAGACTACACGGCTTTTGAAGTTATCGGAATTAAGTGCTAATAATGTTAAATGCGCGAGGATTAGTATCGAATACAGATACGGAACTCATTAGAAGGGTTATGAACAAGATTTAACACTCCAGTATATCGCAGCGTCCGTCAAGATTCAAAACATATTTAACAGAGTGGAGTTCCACATATCCTAAAATGCTAAGACAAGAGCAACCTACAAAATCAGGTAGGAGCTTATTAATTCCAATACTGGACACCCTAAGGAGCAATAAAATCGCTATGACTACCATGATATAGTATTACTCCTTCTACACCAAAAACAGTGTTGTATGCTGGTAATATTAACATTCAAAACAAAGACATGGCTATAAATAGAAACATAGTTATAGTCAGTTCAACTATAAGACATGAATTAGGGTTGATAACATGTCACGAGAGCTCAGACTGGGTACTGGTTTAGCCTTAATGCTGCTTCCTTTAATTTACTATTCTCTATCGGAATCGTACACATTTTCCTGTACTTCAATACAGTCTACGTATCTTATCATCTCAATGTAGGAGCGAAACAAAGCTAGTAGCACCTGTAGAGCCCATTCGGTTAAAATAAATTATCGTCCAAAGGCTTAAAAATGTCAGTTTTATTATTTTTTCTTTTTTACTTTATTCTTACTCTTCATTACACACTCTTACTTGAACTCTCCTTTCCAGACAACTCCACGTTTTACAAAATACTCTCTCTCCCTCTCTATCTCTCTCTTTTTCTCTCTCTCTCTCTCTCTCTCTCTCTCTCTATATATATATATATATATATATATATATATATATATATGTATATAAGGAATAAACGAAGAGAGAAAGTGAAACTCAAAACATACATGATTATTTTTATTTACACAAAAATATAGAGAATTTGCGACACAGGAATGTCAATGTAATCGATCACCAGCTGTTATGAACTGAGATCTCATCAGGTAGAATTCAAATCCGATCTTACCCATAGATCATATTTGGAAATGATGTAATAGGGGAAAAGGAAAAAAAGACGCTTCTTCTGCCAGCATTCAGAATCTGTGCGTGCGTTTTCTTACACCTTCCTCCCTTCCACCTTTCTTTATTTTCTTCCCTTTTCCACCCTCTCAACCACCCACTTCTTTCTCTCTTCTCTTTTCTCTATCCTCAATGAATTTATTTCTTATGTCATCTTAGATTAGTTTATTTCTATCTATTAATGTATTTTTCCTTTTTTTCCTTTTTTTCTTTTATTTTGTTTTCTTTTATTTCTTTTATTTCTTTTATTTATTCCATTTAATATACTATATTTTTGAATATTAACGGTCCTAATTCTAACTACGTGACTTTATACATTTTAATGTTAACCCATTTTCCTTTCTCCTCCGCATTTCATTCTTTCCAAGTATGCTCTAAGGTTGAGATCAGTCTTATGATTTGGATCAAGTATAAATGCCTAATTTTATAAAAATGTGAATTCTGAATAAAATGTTCGGGATGTAGTATTTTGTTTCCCTAACCTTTTAGATTGTAGTATTGACAACCTTAAGTGTGGAAAAGTTTAAAATCTATCCTAAAAAAAGATTTCTTTTAAAAGATGTTCAAGTGGTCTTAAATTTTTGATCAAGAGTGTATGTATATATATATATATATATATATATATATATATATATATATATATATATATATATATATATATATATATATATATATATATATATACTTTTTATGGTATTGGGAGAGAGTTTCCCAGCAGAGTGGTCAATTATTAACACAAAAGTAAAATAAACTAGATAATTGATATATTCCATTACACGTAATATAGTAAGTTAAAACAATATCTGTACCATCGGTTTCAGGACTGGATTTCTCATATTGGAAACCGATGGTACATATGTTGTTCTAACTAACTGAATTACGTATACATATATATATATATATAAATGTTATGTATGTGTATATGTGTATTGAATAAAACATATAAATATATATTTACTTGTACATAGTTAACTCCTTAACTAATAAGCTTATCATTATGAAATTTGTAACGCAACTACTACATGCCAGGGGGTGTAGTTTGGGTTACATTTAGTTGCATTTGTTTGCAAACTATTCTAAAAGAGGAAGTTCTATGTAAAAATCTACACACCTCCGATTTTTATTAAATTATAACACTTATTAGTACATATGGATTAATACATATTATTGTAAATTCTCGGGTCTTGGAAAGTTGTAAAGGGCTTTAAAGGCGATATTATAGGCATACACTCCTCCCATTTGTCAATTCATTCCTTTCCTATTTTCATTCAATTCGATAGATATGAATCGTATATCCATTACACAAGAGCCATTGCATTTCAAATTTTATTAAGACCCCATTAAGCTTAAGTGATGAATTTTAAACATTTCTATGGTCAATATTATGCAATGAATTTATTTTTACGATTATAATAAGAGAGTCTATACATAAGGGTTTACTATTATTGTATATTGGTTTAATCTACGTAAGATAGGTAAAAATAGTGCATGGCTGTAATGCTCGGTAAATTCATTTTATAACTCTTTGAAAAGGTATTTTTATCATATACATACACACACACACACACACACACATATATATATATATATATATATATATATATATATTAATAAAGTAAAAATATACTGATAAACGAGGAATAATAACTATTATTTTTCTAAAGTCGTCGACATGATTTAGGGCTTAATAAATGTAGTTCATTTTCAACTCCGTAGACGTGCGCTTGTCCTCGATATCAAATAGAGTTATATATATATATATATATATATATATATATATATATATATATATATATATAACAATAAAGGATGAAAACAAAAATGTATCCAGCCATTTTGCCGCGTCGTTATATATATATATATATATATATATATATATATATATATATATATATATATATATATATATATACATATATATATATATATATATATATATACATAACGACGCGGCAAAATATCTCGATACATTTTCGTGTTAATCCTGTATTGTTTTTGTGAGGGTGGTATATTTAAATATTTACTACAACCATTGAGAAATGTGTTTTTTAAAGAAAAGCGTTTATACGTTTGATATTGGCGCATTTCTACACATGGCGAACTTAACAAGTTTCATCATGCTCTAATTTGCTGAATATTAGAATATGTTTATTGTTAACCAGCAACTATATGCTAAGAAAGAACTGGTAATGCTTAGGGGGATGGTATCATGATGAACAAAAATATACTAAATAATCCTCTCAAAGAAGGATAGTATGCCTGGTTGGATAGTATCATGTAAACAAGAGAAATACTACAACACTCTCTTCAAAATAGAAAAGGTAATACATGAGAGCATCTCAAAAACCGAAAAAGGTAATGCCTGCGAGTATTCTATTCGTGGCAATAGAAAAGTTACTACAATAGTCAAACCCTACCAAAAAATATAAAAAGAGAAGATTGTCTGATCACAATATATTATACACTGCATTACCCCCTCATGTTATGTATCACATGATTGAATAAGCATTTGATGTTAATATAGTTTAGATAGGTGAAAATAAAATGAAGTCATATTTATTCATTTTAGACTAGCTGTATAATTTGTTTGCTATAGAGATATTTTGAGACAATTGTAAATCTGATTACTTGATTTGGGTATGCATTATTATAACAAAATATAACTTTAAAAATTGAAATATATAGTTATATGTATATGCATATATGTAATAGATGTAGATGGAAAAGGACGTATCTTATTTGAAGTGCAAGGCTCGTTCCCTAGGTAGATTGCCGCGGTTAGGTTTGAAATAGAATTTTCATCGCTAAATTCACAAAATGAATGGACGCACATTCATAACGCCGTTCCCTTTTTAACGAGAGTGAAAATAATTACAAGTTGAAAATTAGAAAATCTTAAATTAGAAAACGGAGATGAGAACAAAAGTTAATCAAATAAAGTTATAAAAAATTCGTTTTGAAGCATCCGTGTTTTTCAAAACGCGACTATTTTTATACGTGACGTTTAACCCATCGAATGTGGCAAAATATTCGATTGACTGAGCTAAACGACCGTTGTGCACGAAGCTCACCCAACAGCGAAGAAAAGGCTCTTCCGAATAGCCCAATTATAATTGATTTAATTGTTGCCAGCGAATTCGCCCTCACGTTTCGTGTCCTGTCACCTCGAGGACTTGTCTTGTGGCGTCGAATTTAGCTTTGCCCCTTTGCCGGTTTTTCCTCTCCTTTTCGTAGCGGCCCACTCAAGAATTAATATATTCCAATTGCGTCGCTAGACGGCTCGCACTTGAACCTTGGGTTGTACACTTGAAATCACAAGAGATTAAAATTGTGAGGAGAAACTGTATTTAAGGAAAAGCCAAGAACATTCTGAAGAATATATATATATGTATATATACAGATATATATATATATATATATATATATATATATATATATATATATATATATATATATATATATATATATATATAGGGTACTTTGTATTTATAGATACATGGACATTATCTGCGACACTGTCATTTTGATGTAATCGATCAACAGCTGTTAAAAGCTGAGATCGCATCAGGTAGAATATAACTCTGAGCCTTCCTTTAGGTTATGACCGAACGAAAGGATCAGATTATTATTCTGCCTTGTGAAGTCTATGCTTTGAACAGCTGTTCATCGATAACATCGACATACAAGTTTCGAAGATTATGTACATGTATGCATAAATAACAATTATCATACACACTCACCCACACACACACATATATATATATATATATACATAAAATATAAAATATTTGTTGTTGTTTTTTATCTATGTACGTATACGTTTCGTCCCTTTTCAATCAGGACTCATCAGCATAGAGATATGACTATTCACTACTGGTCGTACGATTCGAAACCCTGGATTACAAGTATTTTTCAACTCACATCCAACGTCGTTAACCGCGCGCCCAATATTTGAATAGCCGATAAACAATGATAATTTAACACATATAAAAGCGGCTTGATGCCGAGGCATTCTACTTCTATTAAAGAAGGAATGATGCGTATAAAGCAAGTGACGTCATGCTGTGTTTGTACTACCATTTAGAGTGCTCTACTTATTTTACGAGGAGCGACAAATATAAAAAAATAGATAAATCTATATATATATATATATATATATATATATATATATATATATATATACTCGCAAGTGTGCTTGGGGTTGTCCTTAATGAGGACATACTCTTATCCCCAGCTCAGAAAGACATGTTCACATTTATTTTGTGATTTTTTTCATTTCTACAATTCTAATAGTTTTTTCAAACATATATGATGAAGTAATGCAATTTCTATATTTTATAATTCATCATCGATAGTTTCCGTGTAAAAATATCATCATTTCATTCTGAATAGCCAGGTTTTTGTGGATCATGCTTTCATGTTATTAACAACTATACAATGTAATTTAATGTCTTTCATTTAAAAAAAATGCTATAGCCGAATAGAGCTATTGTAAAACGGGACACATTTAACAACAATGAGCTTAATAACACCATCACTTTACGACATTAATGTACAGCTCCCAGATGTATGCAAATATTAAGCTTTAGAATATATAAATATATAAATATATATATATATATATATATGAATATATATATATATATTTATATATATATATATTATCTCACTATTTCTTAAGAATTTTTGTATATCATCATTATATATATACTTATTTTTCGTGTACATCTAATATCAACGTATTTTTTAATAAATTGATGCACACGGATATGTATAAATACTGAAGAAGTGCTTTTTCTAAAGTAAATATCAACGTAACCGCGTATCTTTAAGCAGCACGTAATGATGCCAATAAATACTTTTCAAAATATTCACTTGCATCATGTAAACGGATAATGGATTTAAATTAACTTCCCTTCTGGTCACCGCCACGAAAAGTCTCAATCTCCACTGTTCACTGTGAACTGCTAACGTGCTTCTGCTTACTGTTCACTGTTTTCTGTTCACTCTCTGCTGCCCAGAAACCAACTCAGCTTTGCAATGTCAAAGTAAGTTTTTAAAGTAATAAACCCTCCACCTATGCAAATTGCCTACTAAAACCCACCACCTATGCGAATTGACTACTAGTCCGAGCCACGTATGCCTATCGACTCCAAACAACCAATCTGAAAAGGGGAGATCTCTTAATTGACAGATATTGTCACAAAGGCAGATTATCAAAGTATCTTAAACCACAATGCTCTTAAACTAAAAAAGAAATAACACAAACCCGACGTTTTCTAATCACACATTTTTGTTCTTGATGGCATGTTACGTTCAGCTGACAGTAGCACGATTTACTCACTGTCATATCAACCAGTTTTTATTTTCATAGAAAGCGGATGTTCTATTGTTATTTGTTTCACTATAAGAAATGACATAAATCTTGTTTTTTATTGATAATATTTTGTTTTAAGAAATGAAAATGATGAACCATTTGAAGGATCACATTTGGTTTGTATAAAATTATCATGAACAAGAAAAACACTATTTGGAAGTTCAAAATCCTTTTCAGAAAAATGTAATTATATGCAGAATAACTATTGATTCAATGACTAACGACTGATCGAATTGTTAAAAAGTAATTGTTTTAATTTTGTAAACTATTTCGGGAAATTTATCTATTTTCTTGTACATATATTTTCCATCTCAAAACGTATAAACTGTCGCTATTCATGTGCTAAGAGTAATCTATTTTACCAATAAACAATATGAAAAGATGATCCGTGTTATAAAGTATATGTGTCGTACTTTATTAGATATTATACTACAATTAGCAAAGAACACTTAATTATATCCCTTCCCGCGAAATGGAAAATCAGTAATCCTGCCATATTTAACGTGATTCCTTGTGTGTAATCGTTTTAGTTTACATTTTTCATTACGGTTTATCTATCTCTGTATTTTATTTTGTTAGATGGTTTATTTGGAGGAAAGTCAGGATGAAGAAAGTAATTTGGTAGAGTTTACAAATATTGAATGTAAAGCTTATTTAAAAACTGAGAGCTCCAAACGTCAAAATCATTCATTGTATAATCTACCGTCGGGCACTGGCCTAAGGCACACGTCTAGTTTAAGTGGTGATGCTTTTGGATCAACCAATTCAGAGTGTGACTGTGTTCAACACACTTACAACACGGCATTTAAAGCAGTTATGCATTGCCACAAAAGAAAGACACATTTGCTTTTTTTTAAACCTGAATGTCCGATGGCTGTCAAATGTAGCTTTGTTAATATATGAGTTTAGTTACGAGTTGAAATTTGTTTGTAATGGTAAAGATAATATTGAATGTTGTGCCTGGTTTGATGATGCAGAATGGATCATGTGTCCTCTCTATTTAGCTGCTATTTTTGAGCAACTGAATAAACTTAATTTTTAGATGCAATGGAAGGAATACACACATCAGGAAATTGCTGGATGCTTTTTAAGCTTAAATGAGCCAGCTAAAAAATTGGATAAGAAAGATCAGTATGAAAAATGTTGCGTTCTTGTTATTTGTGGTTGAGACCAATAAACATTTTGTAGCATGTGTCAGCACTAGGAAATGGATCAAAGCATTGAACACTGAAAAAATATATACAATTTTTGTAAACCAGTTTTTGAGATGCTAATATTGTTATTAAAATATTTTTTTTTCTTAGGTCTTTCTTCTTATTAATTTCGGACAATAGCATTCCCATCTTCAGAGAAAAGGAGTTTGAATCCAAACAAAATTACAGGTTTTACCGTTATCTTTTCTTTAATAGTAGCGTCCTTACTTCGATGTGAGTGAAGCGACGACCAGGTGTTGGTGAACAGTGTACGACTAGTAACGTGTCTTTATATGTGAACTTAGGGGGGACGTGATCGGGTATAGGATAATAACATTTGGCAACAATTCTTAGAAACATCTTCAAAAAGATGTACAACGTTGCAAAACAGACAAATTACTTTTAAGCAATATTTTCATGAACTTCGCGAGTGTGAGTTTGACTTGGTTCAAAATGCATACAAATAAGCACTTGGACAGGTTCCTGATAATTACCAAGATTAATTCATTGAGCTTCACGTTGCAACTTTAGATTTTTCAAAATTCATATGAAATCAAATGCTCACAATTCTTGATGATGTTTTCTGTAATAGATTTATTGAAGTTAAGAGAGTTAATTAGATCCAGAATTATGTCCTTAAATACTATAGATTACATAACCTTTGGATTTTTCAGACAACCCACATACATACGTTAGAGAGACGGTGATGAGTTTTCAAGTAGTTTCCTCAGTTATTTTACACGGAGATGATATCATGCTCTCTGGTAGTTATGTCAGTAGATGGCTTCCTTTAAGTTGTCGCTAAACTCGTAACATATATGAGGTTACTTCATGTTGCCTTTGTTCGATGTTGTAGGTAAGGGATACTTACTTTTTTACATTGTATAGATAGTGGGAGTTTCAATTGAACTATTGTCTAATGAAAGTCGGGTTCCCATGTATCGATTACATACATCTCTGCTCAGTGCAACTTATAAACATATTTAGAAACAACACGGTGTATATCATATTATTTCCTAGGTATAGATAGACTAATAAATATTACACAGTCAACATATACTTGCACCTCAGCCTGATGAACACATTGCGTTATGCCTGTAAAGGAATAGGGGAGCAGATAAAAATGCGCTGAATTGAGTGTTTTATGAAACTTTGTTTATTAGTCGATGCCTTTGTTTTGGTGTTAGGTTGATAATCCTGTCGTCGTAGCGGCTTCGGTCGAATGGTTGGCAGCAACATCCTAAAAAAGAAACACAATTAAAATGCATATTCTTTTCTCTTATTATAACCTATGACACGGATGTGATAATAATTTAAGTGTATGCGTGCGTGCATAGTACCGCTTGTCGCCGGTCGCCAAAAATATTGTGGGTGCAAGTGTTGCTTTGTTGTCTTGAAAGCGACAAAAAATATACCCTCCTCTCTTAGTCTAACACTATCTATTTTCTTTCCTTCTTATATAAACCTTTATCAGTTATATGTCGCTTGCTTTACAGCGAAATATTTGTATACATTCCAATATCAATAAACATAATATCCTTACACCAACTTTAGTTACCTTCGAAAAATGTGTTACGACGCTTGCACTGCCTTTTTGTTAAGCTTTCTTTCTAGTCAAATTCTATCATCTCGGAATTCGAATTTCGTGAACATGCGATCTCATGGTGTTTGGATTAAAATCCGTTTTAAAAATTGAATTTTTATTTTAGGTCCCATTAATTACTTTTAATATTGTCCTTCTGAAAGTTTCATCATCAAATCCGTATTTTGAAAAACATTATTTCATTCATCATCAGTATTTTATTTGAAAAAAGTTATCCTCATTTTTGTTGTTTATACTAAATAACCGCGTTACAATTGTTTGAATATGTCATTCACGTATCGGAGCCGAATTGATAGATTGATGGATCCTAATACTATTTCTGTTAAGTATTCTATATATAGATTAGCCTGTACAGAAGACCATAGCGCATCTCTCGGCTCATGTTTTTATTTCAAGTAATACTCTGCATCTTCTGTTTCCAGACAGTTACTCCTTATGAAGGTCCGAATTCATTCGAAGATAAGCGTTAATAAGATGGATGAATTACTAGTTGAATGATCAAGTATTTTAGGAGACGATTGCAAATAAAAAGAATAGACAATATTTTAATTCTTGCTTTGTAGCAAGTATCTGTTCACAGTGGATTTGATGGTGACCATGTTGTACTTCGTAGGTTTGTAAGTTTATGCAATATTTTCCATGGAAGAGAAGATCTTGAAAAGAAACTGTCAATGGAAATTATGTTTGATTCTAGGCACACAGATGAATAAAAGAAAGTTCTTTGCAGTTGTGGTTTCAGAGAAGTTCTTGCTGTGAATGTCTTACAAAGAGGAACAGGCGGATACCGAGGTTCGACAATTGTGATATCAAGTTTTGATACGCTAAGCAACTACTTTAGATAACTGTCTGTTAATACGATGGTGGAAACTCTTTTTTTATATGTATTGTCGTATATATCGGAATTTTTCGACAACTGTAGTTGACCAGCATTATAACTAAGCAGCCTACATATTCCGATATGTTTATCTTCTGTTTTTCGTAGTGTTCTGATTCATGTAATGTTTTCATGTTCATTTGTTTATTCCAAATGCTCGTCCAATTCCGCAGACTAGTATATGTAAAATCCAATCTGATCGGTTAATTAACTCTAAATCCATATATAAACCCATAAAACGAAGTTATATGAAGAGAAAAAGAAAGAATGAAGTAAAAATGAAAACAAAAATTGTAAAATATATAAATTTGATTTTGGACAGGAAATTAATTCTACCATTTTGTTTTTGCATTCGGCAATTTTTGATTAAAAATCTTAGCAATGAGAAAAAAAACAAATACAAGCAAAAAATGAGTCAAATAAATTAATTTTGAATGAAAATAACACAAGACAAATTGGGAGGAAAGAAAGAACACGATCTTAATCAGATGAAGATGATGATAAACTCATTTCACGTTTAATTAGATTTTCCGCTGCAGCAATGATGCATAGAGAGATGCGTGTGTTTGTTTTAATATGAAACACTACTGGTCATTTCCTCTTGGCAAAGAGTGCGTTTGATGACACACTTTCCTTTACCATTACTGCTAGAATGTTGGAGGTTAGAAGTATCATACCAATAGAGTACATGTTTTTAATAAAACAGTGTATTCAAGTAGTAATTCTAATTCGACAAAATAATCAAAATATACATAGGAATACAGACGGTTGTATGTTTAACTGAAGTCTATTATATTTGTAACATCGAGTATCGTCCGAACTGCATCATTCAATGTGCTTAAATGGTAGATTATTTAAGGTATACAAATAAAGAAAGAGGAAAGGAAGATATCTGTTTATGCAAACAACGACGGCGTTATTGAAAATTTATTACGTGTATATCTTCTCCGGTGGCACCGTATTTAATGAAACCGCGGTTTGTCCACTGTGTATTTTTTACGTAGTAGATCTTTCTTTAACATCAACGTTTTCATTACTAAACGCGGGAACAACGTCCTCACAACTGAAACTTGTGTACGTATAATTTTTCCAATAATACAATTTTCAATCATGATCTCTATCGCTCGATCATCTGAGCCATTGAAAATCTAAAACGCCATCTGTCGACTTGTATTAATCTATGGATGGCAAGTATGCCGGTCGCACGTGATCTATTAATACTCTCGTTCCAACATGCACTTGTTTTCCCCACTTCCAGGCTTTACACGTTAGGCATATATAAGCTCGTTAATGGCGTCGATAGGTTAAATATACACTAGGTTCTCGCTCATAAAGTCCATCCTAAACAAGTGTCGGAAATTGTGAAGTGAAAGTAAATGTGAAGTCATGCTCTAATATCTTTTGGAAAAATAAGTTTTAAAAGGCCACTCGAGTATAGTGTTTTACGGCGCTGCTATTGCATTTTAATAATTCGTCCAAATCTGATACCGTTACATTCCCTTTTTATATATGGCGTATGTTGATATCCCCGAATTGTTTTTGCGTCTGTTCAGCGTAGAGAAAAAACCAAATAGTACACCAATAACTGTATCAAACTCCTACATATTCTATTTTTACGTAATTGATGTTAAAACAATACTAAAAAATTAGACTTCGTACACAGTCGGCGACCGATTGTATGCCATCTTGGGTTTTCTAATATTGCGTTATAACTTTGACCGAACGTTTTAATTAAAATAGAACAAACAAAACACATACTTTAAATTACTATAAAACAGAAAAAAATAGGCAAGTAGGTAGAAAAGTTACTTAAGTGACCTTGGCAACAGTTATTTGTTTATTAGTTGTGCTTTGCGCACTCTGTCGCCTTGGTTATTTTTGATAATCGCCAATTACGGAAGTCAATTGGTCAAATAAAACAATTATATATTCCTGAGTATATTGACATGCTTACTTTGCGTGTTTCATCTTTATTATTAAAGACAGAAATATGAAACCAATCTTAATACGGCGTTTGATAAATATAATACTATTTTGTGTTATTAAGAAAGTTGAGAGTAGGTGGTCTTTTTTCTTTATTGTTTTGATGGCAAATGAATACGTTTCTTTATTATCATAGTCACCATCGTAAGCAACAGCCTCAACAGTATATTTGTTACCGTCGTCTTCGGCGCCGTCAACAGCAACAACAACAACAACAACAAACGCTACACACCTGAAACTTATCTTTCGAATTTCAAAATAATGATTGTCAATGTTAAACAGTTTTATTAAATCATTTTAATCCATATTACTAACTAAACATCTTAATATCAATATGTTGAAAATGATTACATTTATGTAAGGAAAGTGGAGCACAAAAATAGAAATGAATTGTGCAGAATATTAATTCATTTGAGAGAGTTATAAAATCTTTATTTAAATGAAGTACATTGGTCAGTGGGTGTTGGCAGTGTTCTGTAGGGTATATATAATATGTTTAAAAATATTTAAATGTAAAATTGAATTAAAAAGCTGGACCTGGTTTGATATTAATATAGTAAGGATAAATAATAAAAACATTCGCGTTTGTTAATTTTGATATATTTAAGAAAATAATATTATTTGATATTGAGTTTTTGGAGCAACATATTTATCGTATTATACATTTTATATTCTACAGAATTATCATATACATATCTAAAATATTCATATTATCTTATAACCGTCAGATTTTGAATATATAAATATGGTTTACAAACACAGGGTATTATTTAAAAATTATTTTGTAAATTGTTCAATATTGTCAATTTAAAGATATATAACAGATGTAATGTAAGTGTTCGTTTCGGAATAGGTTTTGAAAAAGGCTATAAGCCGAAATCACTAGCCGTGTGTTGACTCTGTGTCTCCAAACTTCAAAGATCGTAAATATTTACTGAAGACATTAAGCTGAATGCATCAAGCAAATGCAAATCTGGCTATTATTCCGTTATCAATATGTTGACATATGTTCATCATCATTTGTTTCGGAGACAAGATAATAATAAAAATCACGTTGCTTTCCTATGTGGTCACATTTGACACGATATTCGACAATTATCTATCAAAAACACGCGCAACAATGGAGCATTTGAAATCGTTTCGACACAGAACAATAAAATCGTAACTGAGCAAGGACACAGCGAGCATTTTATTTATTCATATAAAAGGACAATGAAGTATTGTTTAAACAAAGGTTCCTCTCTTGCATGTTTACGGAAACGGACACTTGAAGTGAAAATCCAGGCGCCATATTGGATATAATTGAAGTTAATTTATTAATTAAATCAGAGGCGACCAGTTTTACGCTCTTTTCTGTCAATGTCGTAAGCTGTTTTCTATGGATGTTGGTGTGATTATTCAGGTATATTTCCATAAATATATATATATATATATATATATATATATATATATATATATATATATATATATATATATATACATATCTTTCTCAAAAGTAAAGTAGGTGTATACACGTATATATAAAAAATCTATTAATAATGGAGTTCATGTATATGTATGTCTGTCTGTCTGAAGCCAAAACTCCATCAGCGTACTACGTCTATTTATTAAGTCCGCCAGCTTCATTATATACTATTAAATACACGCCATAAAACTATGCGCATTTCTCAATTCACATAATCAATTGCTTTTGAACTTCTAATGAATTAGTATTCGCAAATATACACTCATGATAGTTTTTTTTCAGATTTCCACATGTATTTACGCTACTTTGCTTGCTAATGATCTAACCTATGAATTATAATTAATTATTTTATTATTTATTTATAAAATGAATTACGTAGTTATTTCCTCTACGTCCAACTGATTGAACAGCGTACCTCCCTCTGAACGGGCGCGTATTTTCAAATGTAAACAAACCGCTGGCATTTAACCGTGATACTTTACTGACTTATTTTATTCAAATATTCTGAGTTTGTTTATTTTCTTAATCTTATTAGCAATTATATTGAATCAAATTGTTTAATTAAAATAATAATTGATTTAATAATTACTTTAAAAAACACACACACATTATAATGAATAAGTTACGTAGTTACGTCTAATTGATTGAACAGCATTCGTTAATCCATTGAAACGATTACCTCCCTCTGAACGGGCGCGTTATTTCAAATGAAAACAAACCGCTGGCATTAATGAATGAGTTACGTAGTTACGTGCAACGATCGTTATTTATTTTATTAAAACGTTCTGAGTTTGTTTATTTTCTTAATCTTATTAGCCATTATATCATATTGAATCACATTATTAAATTAAAATAATAATTGGTTTAAAAATAACTTTTTACAAACCCCCACACACATTATAATGAATGAGTTACGTTAGTACGTACAGCGTTCGTTATTTATTTTATTAAATCGTTCTGAGTTTGTTTATTTTCTTAATCGTATTAGCCATTATGTTTTTAAACACAAATTCACTGAATCAAATTGTTTAATTAAAGTAATAATTGATTTAAAAATTACTATTTAAAACACACACACACACCATAACAAATTTAGTTCAGGTAAACTTTTTCTTTCCGAGATTTAAAACACTATTTGTGTTTACTGTATTTGATTTTCAATACTTACATATCCAATATTATCAGTTTTTCACGACCTCAACTGAATTTATGATTACACCTTATACCCTATAAAGCTTTCATTTACAAACTGTCATTATTATTCCATGTTTTATTTATTAGTAAAAAAAAGATGTGATTTTTTTTCTTTACTGTCAACAAAAAAACTAAAACATTGTACTGGAAAACTATACAACTGATTTTAGAATCAAATTGTGTAATAAAAAAAATGTCAATAAACAAACACACACACACACACACACATCGTGTTCAATGTATTCGATTTTTTGGTACTTTTTCACTTTAGGACCCACACTAAGTTTAACCCCGTCGTTAAGGTTAGAGTCAAGGTCAAAGTGGAGGTTAGGGTTAGGGTAAGGTTTTTTGTTTTCATTTTTAATTAAAAATATTTATATGTATAGGGGAGGATAAACAAAAATGAGGGAGGGCGGTCAAAAATTTGTTTTTTTTACTTTTCTTAACTAAAAATATTTCTTAATAAAAAAATTGAGTGGGGGGTGCAACACATATTATTTATTTCTGTTTAAACTAAATATATTTCTATTTATGGGGGAGGGTAAAACCAAAAATCGGGGTAGGGTCGAATTTCTTTCTTTTTCTTTATTTTCAACTAAAAATATTCTTGGTCATAAACAAAGAAAATCAATGTCTAATTACCCAAGACATATGACTGGGGCTCTATCGGTTTACGCGTGAGCGTTCATTTCCGACGCGGCAGACTAGCAAAAATATTTGCCCGGAGGGAGTATATATTTGCTAGTATATATATATATATATATATATATATATATATATATATATATATACATGTGTGTATGTGTGTATGTGTGTGTCTGTGTATGTATATATATATATATATATATATATATATATATATATATATATATATATATATATATAATCCTCCACACTGATTATTCCCGTAAAACGATAAAACATATGTGTATGTAGATAACAATTAAGCGAATGAAAACTAGCTTCCAATTTAATGCGTAAATACGAATTCCGTTCATTAGGGATATCAAACATTGTGTGAGAGCTTACTATATATTCGATTGTGAAGAATTAATAGGCATTAATTACGATCTTTACGCATAGCCGTGAAGTTAGCGGCATTAAAGGAAAGGGTGAAGACTTTGAGTAAAATGTGACATCCATCATGGTTTACACCGTGCAAACAGCAGAACAATAATCATCCACGATTACGATACCCGATCATGGATGAAACATATATGTATGTGAAAATAATCTTAAAAAACACTAATTATAATATATATATATATATATATACATATATATATATATATATACATATATATATATATATATATATATACATATATATATATATATATATATATATATATATATATATATATATATATATATATATATACTTCTTATGTATTGGATAATCTCCGAATCTAATGAACGGTTGATTGCTTATTTTGTAATATATATTCTAGACTGCAAGGTGAGTAACGAAGGCTTATCATGTTTTATACATGTTTGTCATTCGTGTGTT
This sequence comes from Sepiola atlantica, assembly GCA_963556195.1. Lineage (NCBI taxonomy): Eukaryota > Metazoa > Mollusca > Cephalopoda > Sepiida > Sepiolidae > Sepiola > Sepiola atlantica. The sequence continues at coordinate 111,432,983 of OY744528.1, read as the reverse complement.
CATATGTACACATTTAGATATGTCTATGATCTTTTAAATTTAGTATTAATACTTTGGATCATTCTTATTATTCGGACCAGTGTTCCAATCTTGAGGATTATTCTCACTACATTTCGGCAGATGCAACCTCCCCCAATCTTCAGGGGTATCACGATAATGTGATAACTCAGAAATTAAGTTATAGTTATACTGAAATCGGCGAGTATCAAATATCAAGACATTCGATAGAATTCAACTGTAGAGACGGAATCTTGCACTGGGGCTTTTAAGTGAATGTCTATTTTTTATCTTTCTAACAGTTCTCGTGCTTTAATTTAACATAAAGGAGCTAATATATATATATATATATATATATATATATATATATATATATATATATTTATATAGCCATACCTATATATATATATATATATATATATATATATATATATATATACAAAACTAAAACCTAACAACATAAAGATTTAAACCTAAAATAGAAATAAAAGGAGCCACGTGTTAAAATAAGTTCATCTTATTGGCATAACTATGAAACATGACATAGACCACAGAAAACAGAACAATAGAACAGGAAATAAGTAAAACTCACAGGACCTTTGTTCGTGAGAAGCCTAACAATTAGATAAAAGAAAAATAAATAATCTGATGGGTTAACTAGCTAGCCGTGTATATAAAGATAGCCTACAAAACAAACTCTATTCATTTAGCCTGAGGATTCTCCCGGGTATGAAACGTGGAATGGCCTGTGTAGCTTAATTACCATAAATATATATCCATAACTTACTACCTAGCTCTACTTACGTATCGAGCACTGTTGAAGTAAACACTGAAAATTGATACATACAAAATTATATCTCCTTAGAAAATGTAATGTGGATCCATGAAATAGTTACTATATATATATATATATATATATATATATATATATATATATATATATATATGTATAAGTATATTTATATGTATGTATATATGTTTTAAAATATAAGTATATTATGTAATACTTTTTATATTTAAAGTTAATTGCACTGTAATATATGTGTGCATGTGTGGTTCTAGACGTCTGGATTGGAGTTGTAAAATACTCGAAGCCCGTGGTTTCGAATCGCCCGACTGGTAGTGAATAGTTATATCTTTATGCTGATGAGTCTCGATTAAAATAAAGAAACGTATACGTGCATAGATAACACACAAAACAAATATTTATTACTTGTATCCCCTATTAAACTCTATAGAGGGCCACTGTAAGTGTATTATAAACACAGCATTACATTGCTAGTTATATTTGGATCCTTCGTTTCATTAAGTAGAATGGTCTCTTGACGTCACACCGCAGAATAAGTGTTTTAATATTCACTCTTTATTTAGTTGTTCAGCGGTAGTTGTGTTGTTTTAGTCGTCGGGGTTTGAGTTGTAAAATACTCGAAGTCCGGGGTTTCGAATCATGCGACCGGTAGTGAATAGTTACATCTCTATGCTGATGAGCCCCGATTAAAAAAAAGAACGAAACGTATACGACACGTACATAGATAATCACACCCCCCACACACACATATATATATATATATATATATATATATATATATATATATATATATAAACTCCAGGAAAATAAACACCTTCAGGATAAGATTTCCAACCAGCTTGTAAAAGTGGTAAATATCAAATAGCACTTTCATATGTGTTTTTTGTTTCTATACAGAGACATGTACAAAATCTGCGACACTGCCATTCGATGTTAAAATCTGAGATTTCATCAGAATACCAATAATTATTAGAATCAGTGTATTAATATTGACTAGCGGGACTCTGTGGAGATTCCACAGTGTTTTCTACATCAATCTGTATAATTTACTGTTAATAATATTATCCGGTGGCAAGAAATATGCACATATTTTACTCACAAAAATTTTGCGTGACGGAATGGAAGTATATATATTTATTTATATTACTCGGTTGCCAGGTCAAAAGCTGTCTCTCCCAACTAAATCTTCTTAAATAGGAGTGTCAGATCGTGACACACAAAATAAATAACACACTCTATCGTATTAATATATAAATAATAATAATAATAATAATAATAATAATAATAATAATAATAATAATAATAATAATAAGAAGAAGAAGAAGAAGAAGAAGAAGAAGAAGAAGAAGAAGAAATTTTAAATATTAAAAAATAAAATAAATAAATAAATAAATAAATACCGTAAGCCCATTTGGTAAGCGTTTCCGCTAATGAAACGGGATACCAGAGTTCTATCCTCGGTTGAGTCATAGCAAAGACTAAAACAAACATTGCTAAAACTCTCAGTATTATAAGATCAGGATCAAGGACAATGAAGCAGTCCTGGGAAAAGAGTGGCGCCCTCCCCTACATCTCGGGTTAGCCGCTAATGTAAAGAGATCCTCTACTGTAATCGGATAATTTAGCATTTTATAAAGTCTGAAATTAGCGACCACCTCACCTAAAATAAGCGAACACCATTTTTGTTTGACGAATTTGACAATATAACTAAATAAATATTTGAAATAAAAAAAAATAATTTCTCAGATGTTAACTATACAATATCATTGCCCTTGTCTTATTTTTACGTCTCTATTTGGTACTTTGTTACATGGGGACCCGGGCTAACTTTGACCCTGACCCTAACTTTAACCCTAACCCCCAATGACCCTGAACTTTATAGGTAACCCTACCCCCCCTGACCCTAACGACGGGGTCAAAGTAAGCGCGGGTCCCAATCTAACAAAGCACCATCTATTTGTTAGTAAGTTACGCTTGTTTTATTATGAGCACCCCCCCCCCCGGATAAGAGTGAAATATTTAAAAAAATTAATAATTTGCATTCAAATAACGCGTGTACGATGGACACTCTACTAAAAAGGGTTGATATACCGTAAAAACTGGCAGGCTTCCGAAAGAAAACGAAATTATACTTGTTACTTTTTTTTTCGATTAGATTTTCTTTTTTATTTTGCTTTGAATCACGACTTTCCTCTCTTTCTCTATCTTCTCCCTCTATCTCTCTCTTACGAACACAAATTTTCTCTTTCTTTCGTACGCGCTCTCTGTGTTTCACTGAAAAAAAACAGAAATTCCACAGTGTTTTCTACATCAATCTGTATAATTTACTGTTAATAATATTATCCGGTGGCTAGAAATATGCATATATCTTACTCACCAAAATTTTGCGTGACGGGATGCAAGTATATATATTTAGTATATTAATCGGTTGTCGGGGTAAAAGCTGTCTCTTCAGCAATCACTATCGGTCGCGACTCCCCTCCCCCGTTGTCAGGGGCAAAAGTAAATACTAAATCTTATTAAATGGGAGTGTCAGATCGTGACACAAAATAAGAAACTTAACTTCTCAGATGTTAACTATACAATATCATTGTCATTGTCATTGTCTTATTTTTTACGTCTCTATTTGGTAGTTTGTTACATTGGGACCTGGGCTAACTTTGGCCCTGACCCTAACTTTAACCCTAACCCCCAATGACCCTGAACTTTATAGCTAACCCTAACCCCTCACTGACCCTAACCCTAACGACGGGGTCAAAGTTAGCGCGGGTCCTAATGTAACAAAGCACCTTCTATTTGTTAGTAAGTTTACTTTTTGCGATTTATTTATTTGTTTTTATTTTATTATGTTTTCACTCTTTCTCTATCCCCCCCCTTCCTCTCTTACGAACACACACTCTCTCTTTCTTTCGACCACGCTCTCGGTGTTTCACTGAGAAAAAAAAACAAAAAAAAAACATTGCTTATTGTCCGTTCAAAACATTTAAAAAATAAATACTGATCCCTTACCATCCAAAAATAATAAATAAATGTTTTAACACTTTAAGAAGTCGTGCAAATAAAAAATAAATACTTAGTTCAAACTATCATTGAAAAAAAAAACATTGCTTAACGTCCGTTCAAAAAAGAAAAAAAAAATAGACATGCCCTAAAAACGCCAAAATAAAAAACAAAAAATAGTTTTAAGTAATAAGCAACACAAAAAAGTACTTTTTGACCAGGTGATTCCCCATCCCCTCGAAATGTAGAAAAAAAATCGTAGCGGTTGGTTGGGATCGAACTATAAACCAGTCGGGCCAAAGACAAAATTACTACGTCGCTTACCGTTGCGCTAAAGGGATACAATTAAAATATGATGCAAAAATTAGACTAATTAAATGTTGTTAATAATCTAGGTGCGGCACGCATGCGCAGAGCGTTTGCCGGAAGCGTGACACACGTACGTACACCTTAGTGTATTAATATATAGATAATAATAATAGTAATGATAATCATTATTGTTATTATTATTAATATAATATATTTATCATGATACATAACTATCATTACTATCATAATTATAATTAATTTTATATTAATATGATTATTATTAGATTTATTACTATCATTACTATCACTATAATTGTGATAACGCCTTCATTATTATTTCTACTATTATTATTAATATTATTACAATATCACCATTATTATTATTGTTGTTATCATTATTAGCATAATAATCAATTTTATCACTATTATTATCATAATTATTATCTCTACAACTGATTGTTCCTAGTATGTACTATTATTAGTAGTAGTGTTATATTAGTAAGGGCCTTGTATGCCTAAAAGTTGTTAGGTCCACTTGTTTTGATTGTGAGAGGGGCGAACTTTGTTTGAGTTAAGTGCAGGTCGAAATTACATCCATTTTGGGCCAAATAGATTTGTTCTCAGAATGAGTAATCACAAGAAGTCATAACAACTGGTGAAACCTGTCCGACTTCAAGAGTTGAGGTTCAATAAATGTCAGACCATTTCTGGTTATGATTTGTATGACAGGACAAAAAACTGTGACGTTACTCCTTCTTCGTGAGAAACTAAGGTTTTTAAAATAGTGACGGTTTGGGGAGCCAGCAGGAGGGTCGACCTGTCTGTGGGTCCTCAAATTAAACAGAAGGGATTTTGAAGTGAGAGCGTCACGTCAACGATGTAGTCGCTCGTTGTAGGGTCTGGAAATTCCCGTGCATAGTCACATCCCGCAGCGAGAAGGATGAATGAGAATCGAGCGAACGAATGGATAAAACCGTTCCGCAACGAAGCCCAGAATTAAAGACTTGAATCTCTCTCTCAGGAAAAAATGTATCCGCATTTGCCTTCTGCCTGTCAATGTAGTTGTATCCACGGATCAAAGATCACCAGCATCGATCACGGCGAGAGATACGCAATGGAAACCGACGGTACCAACGGCGATAACAACCAGACGACGAAATGGTAACTTTTATGTTTTGCACATTTTTGGGGTCCTAAGACTTAAACACACACAGAAAAAGGTGTACCATGCTTGTAATTTGATATGAAAGGAAAGATGTTTTAACGAGAATTTTCTTTGAAATAACTATTTTTAAAAAGAAGAATGTTTTAATAACGAGTAGTGTTTACAAAGTGGTGTGTAACAGGGCTGACAGTTTAAAGATTATAAAGTGCCTATAAAGTTTATTTCTAAAGAGATATATGAGAGAATACGACTTATCGGCTCCCAAAGGCCTGGAATGTACGGCTTACCAAAGGTTCACGAACCCAACATTCCTTTACGGCCTATTCTATCAATGTTAGGTTCTGCACAACATGCACTTGGTAAATGGTTAGTTTATATTCTATAGCCCGTACTTACTTTTTATTCGGACTATTGTATCTCTGATTCCTTTCAATTTGGGTCTTATATACACAAATTATCTCTCAAAGGAGTCCGAGTTCTTGGCTTCCTTTGACATTAGTTGTCTGTTTACCAATGTACCTTTGGATGAAACCATTGGTATATGTGCAGATTATCTTTACCGTGGCTCCTTAAAGTCTCCACAGTTTCCTTAACGATTTTTGTGGAACTGATGGTACTTGCTACTAAATCAGTTTCTATCAGTTTCAATTATATAATGTATCGGCAAATTGACGGTATATCCATGGGCACGCCACTTGGTCCATCGTTAGCCAACATTTTCGTTGGATTTTTTGGAAAACCAATTATTTTCCAAAGTGACCAAGCCGGCTTTTAACACATGTTACGTTGATGACACTCTGGCCTGTTTACCATCGGATCCATCGTTGAAATTCACTATGGAGGTCGAGGATTGTGGTTCCTTTTCATTCCTCGATGTTTTAGTGTCTAAATCTGGTTCATCGTTTGACACCTCTGTGTATAGAAAACCAATATTACAGGCCTTTACCTGAATTGGTTTTCCTTCGCCCTAAGAGCAAGAAAAATAAATTTTATTGGTACTCTCACTCATCGAGCACTTATGCTTTGTTCACCAACACGACTCGATGCGGAACTTGGTGAAATTACTAATATTTTTCTTGCAAATAGATATCCTATCAATATCATCAAAAGCACCATTGCACGCACAGTTGCTATATTTAATCGTGGTAAATATATTGACCTGTCACGTTGCCCTATTTATTTGAAACTCCCATGGTAAGATTCTGACGGCTTTTACATTGTCAAAAGGATTTCTTCTTCTACTCAACGTTGTTTTTCAGCCACCATGCTGAGAGTAGTTTACACGACTCGAACCTTGCCAGCCATTCAAAATAATTATGTTGTTTATAAATGCATGTGTCAATGTGGAGCTGACTACGTTGGCAAGGCATCCCAAAGATTAGAATTTAGAATATCTGAACACATACCACGTGATATTAGCTTACACAAGGTTTCGAGATCATCCGGGAACTTCCAGGCCCAGGTATCAGCCAACTATAATCACCTCGTTAGTAGAAATAGTCGTTCTGACAACTATTCCGATGGGGGGGAGTTCTATTTTACACAGTGCCAGGTCGAAGTACCATCTCAATATTATTAAGGCGTTAGTTATTAACAATTCGCGACCAAGCCTGCGTAGACAAAAGATTTTGGAGCATCAGTGGGAGATCTTTAATGATTACAAGCCACGATAACGTTGAGAGATTCACCTTTTTTTCTCTCTCAATAGTTTTCTCCAGCTGAAACACTTTTTTCCCTCATATCTCATTTGATTTTTTAGTTTCTAATTCATCATTCTTACGTTTCCTCTTACAGTGTCAGTCGATGTTGCCGTAAGGAAAATTTTAGCAATTTTATTTTCATTTTCCACCCGCACGTTTCATTGATAAAAAAAGATTCCTGTGAAATTTATCCTACGATTTTGTTGTACGCGAAATTTACTTACACACACACCCACACACCCACACCCACACCCACACACACACACACACACACACACACACATATATATATATATATATATATATATATATATATATATTGGGGGTATATGAGAACAAACTATATCCGAAATGATAGAAAACATCGTGTAAAAGAGGAACATATATGTGTATGTATGTTAATAAATTGAGATTCATTGTTAAATATATATATATATATATATATATATATATATATATATTTAACAATGAATCTCAATTAATTAACATACATAAACATATAGCTTCCCCTTATATATATATATATATATATATATATATATATATATATATATATATATATATATATATATATATATATTTAACAATGAATCTCAATTAATTAACATACATAAACATATATTTTCCTCTGTTACACGAAGGCCGGGCACTCTTGAGTGACTTTAATAACAAGCAGTGCAAATAGCACCATGCACGATCCGAACGCCGTTCGTAGATCACTCTAAGCTGCTTGGTAGATCTAGCCGCCGACTCGCTATTTACATTTAAATTCCTCTCTCTTCACTAACTAATTGGCTATGGCCGATGGGATAAGACTCTCGACTACGAACCAGTGGCGATTTGTGATCGGGGTTTCCGCCCACCGACCGTTGAGAATGAGTCTGTACACTGAAGATTGCGTTAGCATGAAACATCGATGTCTGTAGGTATTAAAATAATTAATATATATATATATATATATATATATATATATATATATATATATATATACAGGGTGGGCAAAAATAAGGGTCCTATTTTTAAAAATTCATAACTTTTTTATTTATTGATTTTTTTTATTTTTTTTTAGAATAAGTAAAGGACCCCTTCCGAAGCAAGCATGAGCCGTATTAGCCCTAAGGAACGTACCCTCATTTAGAAAACATTATTTTTGCTTAAAAAACTCAAAACAGTGTAAAAAACAATACTTTAGTTTTTGTAAGTTTTAAGAAGTGTTTTTCGGCTAAAATTTGTTTTGTTTATTTCAAAAAATCTCGGAAGGGTCAGTCTACAGACACATAAAGTTCGGTGAGTTTAACTTTTATTTTGTGGAAGTTATTAAAATTCAAGTTATTCAAATTTAAAGATAGGACCCTTATTTTGGCCCACCCTGTATATATATATGGGTGTGAGTGTGTTTTTTTACATATTTCAAGGTTAACGGAGAGTGCGAATAATAAGTTCGAATATCCGACCGAGAGTCAAAGTGATGTCAGGATATTAATTATCAATTGATGTTTACATTTTGAAATTGGCATTTGTTTTCGTTTGGGATTTCGTTGCATTGCCTTCAGTTACTAGGTTGGGGCGAATTCTAATTATTTTTTTCTTTTAACAATATATATATATACATATATACATATGTATATATACATATATACATATATATATACATGTATATATATACACATATATATATACATATATATATATATACATATATATACATATATATGTAACATGAATAAGAATTTAAAGATGAATTATGTATTTTTAAATAATAATCAATCGTTATAATAGAAAGCTCAATATATTTAATAGAGCAATACATTGAGAAAAATGAATAATAAACATAAAATAAGTTGTACAATACAGAATTCATTAAAACATCAGAAGTTCAAATGGAAGGAGGAATCTGATTATCTTAAATTCATGGATTTTCCAAGATCAATTCTTTTCATTAGATGATAAAAATATGTAAGTTAGTATTACCGGTAATATTATACGTTCGAAATGTATACATATATATATACCAAACTTTTTGTTAGAAATATTATAATGGTAGGACAGTCAATGTCAACGAAACTTCTGTCATGGTATAACAATTTGGAAAACTTTCATTATAAATGAGGCCCTGTCGTGTCAAAAAAAATCATGTGGTTCATTTGTGTCCCCGAACCAAAAATATGTTAATTCATGTAGCGCCTCTGTCATATGAAAACACTCATAAAGCATGTTCATTTATGTTGCGCAATTATTATATCACATAACTCATATTTATGCGTCTTTGTCTTATCAAAGAAACCATATTGTTAATGTGTGACCCTGCACCAAAATGATGTTGATTCATGTAGCGCCCTTGTCATATGAAAGAACTCATGAAGCATGTTCATTTATATAGCGCCACTATCATAAAAAAATTAGATTAATGCGTCCCAGTCCTAGAAAAGAACCCATATGGTTGAGTTTTGCTTCTGAACCAAAATCATGCTATATTTATGTAGCGCCCTCTGTTATATGAAAGAACAGATAAAATATGTTAATATGTGTTGCGCCCCTATTATATAAAATGACTAATATTTATGCGTCCCTGTCGTATCAAAGGCTCGATATGGTTCATGTGTGCACCTGAATAAAAATTATTTTCATTTATGCAGTGTTTTTGTCATATAAATGATATCATAAAGCATGTTTATTTATGTGGCGCTCCTATTATATAAAATGATCCACGCAAACAGTGGCGGTATTTTGTTGAATGTAGCAGATAGTGGCGAATATAGCATGTACTGGCAGGCATCGTCTACTAAAATTAAACATTAAAAAGAGGCTGACTCATTTTCCATTTAGAATTATGAGTAAGGAATTTGTTTACATGGTGAACATTGGGGGACAGTGGTGGATATTGGCGGAAAGTGACGGATATTAACATGCAAAATGTACAATTTTTTAAATGTTGGGGATTTTTTTTTTACATGGCGGATAGTGCCGCACATTGGTGGAAAGTGGATGATAGTTGCCGATATTAGCAGGTAGTGGAAAAAAAGAGAAGAAAAAAGAAGAAAAAAGATCGCGGTTAGTTCATTGATGGGGAATGTAGATGTGGTATCAGTCCTAGGAGGTGCACCCAGGCCTGTACATTTCCCCTTCCAAAGGTTGTTATTTTAGTAAAATCACATCCTAGAATTGTTTCTTTACACCCACGCCCGACGTTCCTATGGCGTAATTTTCGGAGTAAGTGTAGGAATAAGGCGGGTATCAAGGAACAACCTGGGAGAGCGCACCTCCTTCTTCCTAGAACTCGACTTAGACCAACATAATAAAAGACGTATTTTCCATGAATAATCTTCTATTACTTTTGAATTTCTCCCCCTCCCGCATTTTAGGGAATGACGTGCAGTTTTTTACAAATTACTACAAATTAGTACATAAATATATTGGAAACGTCAATAAATATATAAGCGATGCGGTCTCCAGAGGTCTATTAATATCATTGTTTCTGATTCCCCTCCCTTTGATAAGGAATATAGCCCGAAGAGAAACGTAATAAAAACCATACACATGTGACGATGACGTTAATCTATAGCCCAAACCTATCACAATGGCTTCATGTATCTATCAATATGACGTCATGTGCTCATGATAACATTAAACGGACACATGTCTATTTTCTCCCCCCCCCCCCATATATTTTTTCGTAAGTTTTCGATATTATTTTGCCGGGGTTATGTCAGTTAAATGAATACCTACTTCGTGGGTGTTTGCCGTGTATTTTTCAACTTTTAGCGAGACATACATGCACACAGATCTCTTCCATTATATACATTGAGATAATAATATACAGTCCGCATTAGCTATACACCGACTTCAATAATATTTTCCTTTATTAAACAAAAATCATGTCAACGTCTTTTATTAAAATCAAATCATTTATATATGAAAATGTTTTAGAACGTAAATCAGACGGATCAGGCGAGATAGAGCCGTATTGACCCTCGACCGGAAGGCACAGACGAATGAATCCTATCTTCTCCACAAGATTGCAACGGAAAAATCTCAGCGCAAGCGCTTAATTCTCGGCGCCCCTTAGCATGGCAAGCCCAAGAAGTGCCTCACATAACACCAGTTGACACTAGCAAGGTTTGCTAGGTGGAGGCAAGATTGAGGGAACAGTGGAGAACTGTTGGAGCATCCAGGCTTCATTACTATATCAAGAACGCCACGTATGTCCCTGATCAGCGCCTGCCGCGTAATCAGTGGGCAACGCTCAATTGCTTGAGGAGAGGTGTGGGGCGGTTTGGCGAGCCGCTGAACAGGTGGGACCTCACTGATGGCGCCCGATGCGAATGTGGGGACCCCCGGCAGGCGTGTTGCTTGAAACACCGGCTACCAAATTGTCATCTGGTCATTATTAACCTGAACGATGAAGCTCTTGGCTGGCTTGCTTCAACTAAGCTAAAAGTCTAAAAAGACATATGCAAGATAGAAAAGATAATGATTAACATAATACAGTTCATCCTGTGATGATTATTCTGGGGTCCCACTTTTTGTGTTAATGCTAACTGACTTCACATGATCGTTCTCGGTTGTTTATGAAATTCTCTTTTCTCAATCTTATGTGTCCGTTTGATCGAACGAAGTATCGAAGTTGCATATCATACATATAGAAACAACTTTTTTTTTATTTGACAGATATAAGATTTTTAGAACAATTAGAAAGAAAAAAAAGAAGGTAACATTTGACAGGAGAAATATGGTAGGTCTAACAATATTTGCTTTTACACACACACACACACACACACACACACATATATATATATATATATATATATATATATATATATATATGTGTGTGTATGCCATTCGATGCTTCGATGCATGTTTATTAGTGTTTCAACGCATGTACGTCTTCATAAGACTGTGTCAAATACTGAAGATCGGTTTGCAATTCTGTCCGGAAAAAACGTGTGTAAAGAAGGCACTACATTATTAGTGTGGACTGCCACACCGATATTTATTAAATTTTATAATAACCCTACTTGTTATTGAGCACTTTTAAACATCTCATTTGTTCCGTATTTAGTATATCAATATATTTGAACTAGACTAATTATACTCATCTGTCTACTTTGATTAATATATGTAAGATTAATAACCAAGAAATATAGATAGAGTGGCATAGATACATAATTGCCTTATATATATATATATATATATATATATATATATATATATATATATATATATATATATATATAAGGTTAACACAACAAAAGATATAAGAGGCAACTAATATCTTTAATTAGTGAACATGCGGATAAAAATAAAACTCAATATGCTGTATAGAGTATTAATAACACTAGATAAAGTGAACGAATAACATAATGTGCGAATAAAATTCATTAGAATTCAAAGTTCAAGCAAAGTACTTTAAAGTCCTTAACTAATGGATTTTCAAATGAAATCTTCTCCTCAGAGGACCATAACCGCAATGACATTACTGCAGGTAATAAAATCAAACTTTGAAAATATCTAAAAAATATATGTAAAATACATAACAGTATATAACACATCAACTATATCGGCCCAAAACATACTTTTTTTGTTAAACTTATATAGTTCATCCAAGTCATAAAGTTTAAAACAGCTTCAAGAAAGATGTCAAAGAGGTTGATTACAAAAACTATCCAGGTGGCGATTGGTAGTCCAAAAACGAATAAGTTATCCAGACGGGAAATTTGTTTGCTATCGATACAGTAGATGACAGTGAAAAGTGTGTCCAAGGTGTATGCAAATTAATAAAACGATAGAAAAAACCAAACCACATGAAAAGTTCAGAAAATTAACTTAGTGTTGAATATTATAACGTCCCATTAAGGGTTCTTATGAGCTGATAGGAGTTGTGCAAATCATAACTTCCTCTTTTGATGCAAAAAAAATTAAACTGACCTGATGTTTTCGGCCATTTTCTCTTCCGGATCCGATAAAGTTACTCCAGTGAAAAATAATATTCGAAGGTAATGAAGCTCCCGCAAACCTTGTAGACAGCGCAACGAATCCAACAAAACCCACCTCCTCGGTAAGCCAGCCGCGCTACAATTTGATTCACACCTTATTTATTATTTCCCTTTATCTAGTGGTATATATATATATATATATATATATATATATATATATATATATATATATATATAGGAGAAAGCCATGAATTTCAAAACTGTTTTGTTTTTATATCTCCAAAACAGTTACACACACACACACGCATCGGTGTTCGCGCCCGCCAACCGTCGGGAATTTACTGCCTGCATCGAACAGTGCGTGAGCATGGAACATCGATGTCTGTAGGTAATAAATAATTAATATTTATTCATGAAATATCATTATATAACCCCCTTATACTAAAGCCTGCCACTCTGAGTGAGTTTAATAACGAAGAGTACTACTAGCTTCATTGCGAGCTCCAATACGGTTTATTGTTGTTGATCACTCTTCGCTGCTTGCTGTAAATACCCGCCGACTTGGCATTTACAAAGTTAAATTCCTCCTAACTTCTAAGCTAATTTGCGGTGGTCAGGGGGTAACTCTCTTGACTGCGACTCTGGAATTAACTTCCTGCACTGAAGATTGCGTAAGCATGAAACACCGATGTCTGTAGGTAATAAATATTTTATATTTTTTTATAATATATATATATATATATATATATATATATATATATATACATTTATATATATATATATAGTAAATATTTCGCAATGTTGTACTGTAGACTTATAATTCCTAGGTTGTTGAGGCTCAATAAAAATTGCTTTTTTAAACTGAACATATTAGTATTCATAGGGGAGGGTGAAACAAATTTGGGGGGGTAAACATTTTTTAAAACTTTTTTTATTTTTTAACTGCAAATATTGGTATTTATGGGGGAGGGTAAAAACAAATTTCGGATGGGGTAAACAATGTTTTGTTTAATTTTTAAAAATCTTTTAGCTAAAAATATTGTTGGTTAGAAACAAAAAAAGTCAATGACTACTCACCCAACAAATATGTCTGGGGCTCTATAGGTTTACGGGTGAGCGGCCATTTCTGACGCGGCAACCTAGCAAAAATAGACGACCACAGGGAGGCTATTTTGGCTAGTATATTTAATTATTTTACTTCCAGTATTGGAGGCAGACTTACGAGCTGGGTAAACGGAGTTCGAATCCAATTTGTGCAATACCACGATTTAAATTCGAATGTTCACAAACTGATTTTTATCTCTACTTTATGTGACTTATACATAAAATAATAACAATTTAGTAAACTGTGTGGCGTTTACTCAGTCGGTAAAGTGTCAGACCAAAAACTGTCCAATTTACCTTGAGAAATTAAGGTTTCTAGGTCAAATCACAACCTCGGCGTTTTATTTATTGTTTATTTAGCTGTTAAGATGTGCCCTAATGTATTGATTATGTTCACAAAGATTAAAAAATTAAGTAAATAGTATTAACCCGCCCCCCCCCCTCTTACGTTTGAAAAATGATCACAGACAGACAGAGAAGATGCTCGGTATGTTATATTTCAATGCCAAATACAGAACCAAAAGACTCCAAAATATGATGTATACGAGGTTACGTTTCTTAAATTCCATTATGTATGAACCCCAAAAATGAAGAACACACACATTAACGTAAACTAATTATTTTATTAAAATATATATTTTTTTAATTTAAAATATGGAAACATGTTAGCTATAGCTAAACAGTCAAAAAATGTGTTTTTTACATATATTATGCTAGCTGTAATTACTCAGCCTTATTCAGGAATACACACCTTGTTGAGTGCTTACGTTTTATTGACGGATTGACAGTACGACATAAGCGAAAAACACCAACACACAGACACAAACGAAATTATAGTTTCATTGATATATATATATATATATATATATATATATATATATATTACATATATATATATATTATATATATATATATATATATATTACATATATATATATATATATATATATATATATATATGTGTGTGGGTGTGTGTGTGTATATTAGGTTAATACAACAAAAGGTATAAGAGGCAACTAATTTACTTTAATTAGTGAACATCCGGATAAAAATGCAGTAATGTCATTTCGGTAATGGCCCTCTGACGAGAAGATTTTCTTTGAAACTCATGAGTTAAGGACGTTAAAGTACTTTGCTTGAACTTTGAATTCTAATAAAATTTGATTCGCACCTTATGTTATTCTTTCACGTTATCTAGTGCTATATATATATATATATATATATATATATATATATATATATATATATATATATATATATATATATATATTTATATTCGTTATACGTCCGACATCGCGATATTTATTGTCTCCTGAAAAATTATAATATAATGTTGAAGTACTACACCTGTCAATTCGAAAATAATTACTGGCTAAAATTAAATTTAATATATCAAAACCAAATGTTATTCTTTTTTGGCCCTCTTAAACATAACATAAATGTATAAATATATATATATATATATATCATGCTTGAATAACGATGTTGTATCGTTTTGTAAATAGTAAGTACTAAACATTATGATTTTAAATAAAAAGATTTATATAATACCAACTATGTTTACTAACATCTCTAAATTGTATATCTCTTTAAGAGTGGATGTGTTTTGCTATTTATGGAAGTTACGCAATTCTGAAATAAACAAATTGAAAGTGTTAAAGATTGTTTGTCTCGTGAGTTGATCATGAAGGTTTTATTGCAGACACGGCGGCGATGTTAACGGCAGTACAGAAACGAAGAACGAATTCAACCACTAGACGACACACCCCTTCACACAACGAGGAAAGAGAGAAAGTACGAGAAATTAAAAGGTATGCAACATATACATTTTTGGTGTTAAACATGACCAGTTGTTTAAGAGAGAACTACCACGGCTCATTCCGTTTCAAGCGCATTGCTCTTATCAGTGTAGGAAAGTTAACATTTCCGACCGTCAGGCGGCGCGAACCGTGTTTAGAAAGCCAGCCATATCCACTCATCTACCAGAAACTGTCAAGTGATAAAGGGAAATTAACACATATATATATATATATATATATATATATATATATATATATACCTAGAAGCGGTCACATACGGAAGACTAGTTGAGAGTGTTCGATGAAGGTATCCGAAACTTCGCTAGAGGGCTGATGACAATTTAATTTTAAGATCCCCGAGACTGCCTGAGTTTTAATTCTTTAAAGTGGGATTATTATACCATTTTTTATGAATAAATATTTAATTATTTATACCTACATACGCTAGCGTTTACATGTACACATACACACACACACCCACACACACACACATATATATATATATATATATATATATATAATATATGTATATATATATATATGTATTGATATATATGTGTATATATATATATTTATCTTTATCTATGTGTGACATCTATCCATTTCTATCCACCTATGAATAGGCTGTTTCGTTTTAATCTCCTTCTTTCATTCCCAGTGTAATACACATTCTATCTAATACCCCAGTATCTACCACGATTCCCTCCTTCCTTGATTTGCAAAATAAAATGGAAAAATGTCCTTTCTTTACTTCCCTGATCCTTGTAACTTGATGGGCTTTTTTTCTGATCACTTAGCGATCATTTTATCTGTGTCAGAAAAAAAAGGTACCCGTGCATACCGGGGGCGAAATTGGCCATTTAATCATCGACGCCAACACTCAAGATAATGGAACGAGAGAAAAAAAGAAAAAAAGAAGAGAGTAGAAAAGATCTGCAT